>CAJQUN010000309.1:190039-703449 GCA_907163345.1 Haberlea rhodopensis
GGCAAGTGGGAGACGGAGCAGCATATGATGCAACGGTATCCGGATTTATTTACTGGTATGATTTTAAAGTTTTATGATATTGTTGCATACATTATCATGTCCTATTTCATATAGTAGTATGTGGAGTGCGTATTTTTGATATGCATGATTATGTATCTACAATTTCGAGGACGAAATTCAATGAGTGGGGGGAGAATTGTAATGCCTCGATTTGTTGTATACACGTAGGATATGATTATGGTGTAATTATATCAATTGGCGATATATAATGGGGGTTCGATGGAACCAAGAATGAAGTTAAATACATATATGGAAATAAGTCTATAGAAGGAAACATGTGTCTCATGATTTGAATTATGCCATATGAAGCACTTAGGCATTTGCCTTTGCCTTTCATTAGGTGCATTAAAATGTTACATGTGAGTTGCATTTGACATGAGTTTGAAGGGAATTACATGTGCATGTGAATACTTGTAATGGGAATTGCATTTGAATTTGGAGTTCATTTCATGTACATGTTATTTAACATGTAATTATCCCTAAATGGCATGATAGCAAGTGAATTAAGGGACTAATGATCTATATCAAGTGGATAAGGGAGGTGTAATCACATAACACACCATTTTACACCTACAAATCTCTACCAAGCTCCTCTCCTTCTCTTTCAACTTCTTGGTGTTTGAGCTTGGATTTCACTTGTAACTTGAGCTAGGAAGGTGTGTGAAGTGGAATTGTACCATCTTGGTAAGAAAATCATGGTTTTATACTTGTTTTTGTCATTGGTGTTGCTATATGAGAAATAGCATATGAAATGTTTATGTGGAGAATCATAACATGTGTATATGCTATGAATTGGATTCTTTAATGATAGAAACATGTTATTATGTTCCTAGAGATTGCAAGAAACAGGTTGACATGGTTTAAAATGAATTAGAGGAGAAGAACCATGAAGATAAGCTTGAAAACGCCATGCTCTCACTTTTCTGGGCATCGGCGATCGATCGGTGCGAGTGAGCGATCGATCGCCGATGACAGTAACATTTTAAGGCGGTGAAATTGGATGGCGATCGATCGGTGAAATTGTCGCGATCGATCGCGATGAACAGAGCAATGTGGCGATCGATCGCCAAGTTGTTGCGATCGATCGCGAGGGGGCAGAGAGTTTTGGCGATCGATCGGTGCTGATGGCGATCGATCGCCAGTGCTCAAATATTGAAAAATAAAATATTTTGTAGAATTTGATTTTAATGCCTATGATAACAGGATATATTGTTGGCATTGTTGTAGCATCATCTCAGGGGACAGGACAACGAGGCACTTAGCTATTGAACAACTGCTTTAATCTCGTTTGTGTCGCAGTACAGGTACGTGTTGACGTACGTAGTTAGATATTGGTGATGATGTTATGAGATTGATATCATATGACTTGTCTTATGTTGTTACTATATGATTGGTAGTATCATATGCTGTACATTCATGGATATCATATGTATGTGAGATTATGCCCTGGTTTGGATATATGCTCGGTTATGCATTTGAGATATATGCCTGGTTTGGATATGCTCGGCTATGTGACATAGAGATATATGCCTGGTTGGATATATGCTCGGTTATGTGACAGAGAGATTACGCCTGGTTTTGGGTATATGCTCGGGTTATGCTATATAGCGATATATGCCGGTTTTTGGAGATATGCTATGACTATTATCATTGAGGACGGTACTATATATGTGCTGCTAATATGAAGATGTGAGGTGGTTCCACTGACATATTGAGCTGAATAGGCATATCATTTTAGTCTCGTGATAATAGGGTATGTGTTGAGACATGTCATGACATGGTGCATTGGTGGATGCATGAGACAGAACATTCACGTTATGATTATATGATTTATTGTGCTTTATCATTGATATTGATATTGTGTTTTGATATTGCACTGAGATAGTTGTTATCTATACTCACGTTGTGAATGTTTCTGTAGGGACTCATAGACGTGGGGGAGCGTGAGTCATGATTTCCCGCTGCGAGGGGGAACCACTGCCTAGGAGTTCTTTTGGATTAGGTTGCTTATGTACATGTCGTGTTTATGTAGAAAAACATTTTTAGTTGGTTTTTGTACTCAGGATTTGGTACTGTAACAACTTATCTAGTATGAACTCTTAATCCGTGCATGGTATATTACTTAATTCAGACTCACATATGTATGTTAACTGGATACATAATGGATTAGTAACGAGGACCCCACATTAGTGGTATCAGAGCAGTGGTTCGAGAACGGGGTGTACATGGGTAGAGGAAGTGTATTAGGGAGTTACCTAAACACTTTGAGAATGGTAATAGCATGTTAGTGTTTGGCATATGATGTTATTCTAACATGTTATATACTTGTGAATGTTATTGTTCATCCTTGTTGTACAGTTATGACAGACAGAGTACCACATGAGGATGTTGGGGATGCCATGAGTGGCAATGCTAGTGTGAGGATGGTGCCTGTGCCACCACCACCGATTGAACAAGGACCAGTGGAACAGGTACTGTTGCCTGGAGAATTAACATTGACGCAGTTTCTGAGTTATCAGCCACCCAGGTTTGAGGGGACTGAATCAGGAGAACTGACAGAGGAGTGGCTAGAACGTGTAGAACAGATCTTTGTGTCAGCACCGTGTGCCAAGACTGCTTGGTTACGTTTAGCTGAATTCCAATTAGCCAAGAAAGCGATGCTGTGGTGGAAGTCCACAGTACTTGAGTTGAGGGCTCAAGGATACACGGTTAACTGGGATGTATTTCGAACGAAGTTTCTGGAACATTATTTCTCTGTTGCTGCAAGGCAGAGGAAAGAGGATGAATTTACCAATTTGAGACAGGGAGCAATGACAGTATCTGATTATGCTGTGCATATTCTTCTTGCTCCGGTATGTGCCACATATTGCTGTCAACACAAAGGGCCAAGATTAGACAGTTTGTGAAAGGATTGAGGCCTGAATTATTTGATAGGGTAATGTCCAATAACCCTACATCTTATGAAGAAGCGTTGACTAGAGCCGAGATGGCTGAGATTGCTGTAGGGGTATACAAGGATGTTGGACAAGCACAACCACCTACATCTGACAGTATGAGACCTAGAGGAGAACCATTTAAATCATCACGAGGTGGTGCATCTTCATCTAGGTTTAGTGGAAAACGTTTGGATCACAAAAAAGGGAGTGATCGCAAATCTAAAGGACAGTTCCAAGGTAGTAGTAGTGGCAGTGGTGTGCAATGTTTTAATGTGGTGGACCACATTTGAAACGAGTTTGTCCTCAATTGAATCCCGTAGTTTGTTTCCGTTGTTGGAAGACCCGGACATGTGATCCGTGATTGTACTCAAGTGGGTGGACAAACAGCGGAGAGGACCCATTTCAGAGACTACAGTACAACAGAGACCACAGGGTGTACCACAGTCTGGTGGAGGACAGAGGACAGGAACACCTCAGGCTCAGGTGTATGCACTAAACAGGGAGGAAGCGAGGCAGCTCCTGATGATGTGATAGCGGGTAAGTGTACTTTGTTTACTTATCCTGCTTTACTGTTGATTGATACTGGTGCATCACATTCTTTTATTGCACAAGCATTTATTGATCGGTATCATATATGCCTCGTCTCCACTGTTGATGCCTCTTTATGTTTCGACACCCATGGGAACTACGGTGATGACTTGTCAGAGTGTGTCTGATTGTGATATTCATTTTGAGACTGAGTATGGACTACAGGCTGATTTAATTGTGTTAGGCATGACAGATTTTGATTGTATCCTTGGCATTGATGTGTTGAGTAAATATCAATCTGTTGTAGATTGTAGTCAGAAAAATAGTGAGATTTCAGTCTGATACTGGCAATCAATGGTTATTCTATGGCCAGGGATCGAGGGCAAAGATTCATTTGATATCAGCAATCCGAATGTCGCGTTTGTTAGAACGTGGACATGCGGGTTATTTGATTTATGCCCTTGATGTAACTGAACAGAAACTAGAAAAGAAAGTAGAGGAGATACCAGTGGTTGCAGAATATGCGGATGTGTTTCCAGATGAGATACCTGGATTCCCACCAAGTCGAGAAGTGGAATTTGGTATTGATTTGATACCTGGTACTTCTGCAATTTCACGGGCTCCTTATCGGATGGCACCAACTGAATTGAAAGAGTTGAAAACTCAATTACAAGACTTATTGGACAAGGGGTACATACGTCCTAGTGTATCGCCTTGGGGCGCTCCGGTTTTATTTGTGAAAAAGAAGGATGGGACAATGAGATTGTGTATTGATTATAGACAGTTGAACAAAGTAACCATAAAGAACAATTATCCTCTTCCCCGTATTGATGATTTATTTGATCAGTTGCAGGGATCAAGGATATATTCTAAGACTGACTTGAGGTCAGGGTATCATCAAATACGTGTGAGGGAAGGAGATATACAGAAGACAGCATTCAGAACTCGTTATGGGCATTATGAGTTTCTGGTAATGCCATTTGGAGTGACAAATGCTCCTGCTGTCTTTATGAGTTTAATGAATCGTGTGTTTCAGGAATACCTTGATCGATTTGTCATTGTCTTTATCGATGATATATTGATCTATTCACGGAGTGATGCCGAACATGTTCAACATTTGCATATGGTGTTGCAATTGTTGAGGACACATCAGTTGTATGCCAAACTCAGTAAGTGTGAGTTTTGGTTGACTAGTATTGGATTTTTGGGTCATGTCATATCAGAGGAAGGTATATCAGTTGATCCAAAGAAAGTGGAAGCAGTGTTGAATTGGTCAGCACCTACTTCTGTGCCAGAAATTCGTAGTTTCTTAGGTTTGGCTGGATATTATAGACGATTCGTTGAAGGATTTTCAGCGATTGCCAAACCATTGACACATTTGACACAGAAGGGAGTATCTTTTCAATGGTCAGAGGCTTGTGAGCATAGTTTTCAGGAATTAAAACATCGATTGACTACAGCTCCAATCTTGATCATTCCATCTGAGCATGACAGGTTTGCGTTATATACTGATGCATCTTTACTTGGTTTGGGTTGTGTGTTGATGCAGGACAAACATGTAGTGGCTTATGCATCACGACAATTGAAACCACATGAAATGAGATATCCAGTGCATGATCTGGAATTGGCTGCCATTGTCTTTGCATTGAAGATATGGCGACATTATTTATATGGTACGTCGTTTACCATATATACTGATCATAAGAGCTTAAAATTTCTATTTACTCAAGCGGAGTTGAATATGAGACAACGGAGATGGATGGATCTGTTGAAAGATTATGATTGTGAGATTGAATATCATCCAGGAAGAGTTAATCTTACAGCAGATGCCTTGAGTCGAAAAGTACATCATACGGCTGATGAGGTGATTCATTTATCTACTTTGATGACTGTTTGTTGTACTTTGGGTTATGATTTTGATATGGAATCAGTGCCGGTACGGGTATCAACATTGTTAGTTGAACCCGATATTTTTGATAAAATCAGGACGGCACAAACGACTGATGATGAGGTACAACATTGGAAAGAACTAATAAGTCAAGGACAAACATCACAGTTTGTACTTGCAGAGGATGGAGTTTTGAAATACAAGACTTGTTGGGTAGTACCTGCTGCATTGGGACTACGCCAAGAACTATTACAACGTGCTCATTGTAGTAGATACAGTATACATCCTGGAGGGAAGAAAATGTATCATGATTTACGTACCCAATTTTGGTGGAAACGTATGAAACAGGATGTATTGAGCTTTGTGAAACGGTGTTTGATATGTCAACAAGTGAAAGCGGAAAGACAAAGACCAGGAGGTGAATTACATAGTTTGGAAATTCCTCAGTGGAAATGGGAACATATCACGATGGATTTTGTGACTCATTTGCCACGGACGTCTTCTGGTTGCGATGCTATTTGGGTGATTGTTGACAGACTCACCAAAGTATCTCATTTTGTGCCATATTGTATGACATATACATATCTGAGAATGGCGCAGTTGTACATTCAACATGTAGTGCGACTACATGGTATTCCAGTTTCCATTGTATCGGATAGGGATCCGAGATTTACTTCTCATTTCTGGGAGGGGTTACAGACAGCGTTGAGAACTGAAGTGCGGTTGAGTACAGCATATCATCCGCAGACAGATGGACAAACAGAGCGTACGATACAAACGCTAGAGGATATGTTGCGTGCTTGTGTATTAGAGTTTAATAACTCATGGCAAGAGTCATTGCCATTAGTGGAATTTTCATATAACAATAGTTATCAGGCTAGTATACAGATGGCACCATTTGAGGCCTTGTATGGGCGACGATGTAGATCGCCATTGTATTGGGATGATGTGGATCAGTCTTCCTTACATGGACCGGATATGATTCATGACATGGAAGAGAAAGTAAAAGTAATTCGAGTGAAACTGAAAGCTGCTCAGGATAGACAGACTGCTTATGCCAATAAGCGACGTAGACCACTTGAATTTCAAGTTGGTGACCGTGTGTTCTTGAAAATCTCACCTTTTAAAGGTGTAGTACGGTTTGGTAAGCGTGGAAAATTGTCTCCACGGTATGTTGGTCCATATGAGGTGTTGCAACGTATTGGTACGTTGGCATATCGCTTAGCACTACCACCGGCCTTGAGTAGTATTCATGATGTTTTTCATGTGTCACTGTTGAGGAAGTATGAACCAGATCCGAGTCATGTCTTACAGCTACCTGAGGTACAGTTGGATACAGATGTGTCGTATGAGGAACGACCGGTTATGATCTTGGATCGAGCTGAACGCAGGTTGCGTAATAAGGTGATTCCTATGGTAAAAGTACAGTGGGACAGAAGGGGTGTCGACGAGGCAACGTGGGAGACGGAGCAGCATATGATGCAACGGTATCCGGATTTATTTACTGGTATGATTTTACAGTTTTATGATATTGTTGCATACATGATCATGTTTCCTATTGTCATATCGTAGTATTGTTGAGTTGCGTATTTTGATATGCATGATTATGTATCTACAATTTCGAGGACGAAATTCAATGAGTGGGGGAGAATTGTAATGCCTCGATTTGTTGTATACACGTAGGATATGATTATGGTGTAATTATATCAATTGGCGATATAATAATGGGGGTTCGAGTGGAACCAAGAATGAAGTAAATACATATATGGAAATAAGTCTAATAAGGAAGGAAACATGGTGTCTCATGATTTGAATTATGCCATATGAAGCACTTAGGCATTTGCCTTTGCCTTTCATTAGGTGCATTAAAAATGTACATGTGAGTTGCATTTGACATGAGTTTGAAGGGAATTACATGTGCATGTGAATTTACTTGTAATGGGAATTGCATTTGAATTTGGAGTTCATTTCATGTACATGTTATTTAACATGTAATTATCCCTAAATGGCATGATAGCAAGTGAATTAAGGGACTAATGATCTATATCAAGTGGATAAGGGAGGTGTAATCACATAACACACCATTTTACACCTACAAATCTCTACCAAGCTCCTCTCCTTCTCTTTCAACTTTCTTGTGGTGTAAGCTTGGATTTCACTTGTAACTTGAGCTAGGAGGGTGTGTGAAGTGGAATTGTACCATCTTGGTAAGAAAATCATGGTTTTATACTTGTTTTTGTCATTGGTGTTGCTATATGAGAAATAGCATATGAAATGTTTATGTGGAGAATCATAACATGTGTATATGCTATGAATTGGATTCTTTAATGATAGAAACATGTTATTATGTTCCTAGAGATTGCAAGAAACAGGTTGACATGGTTTAAAACGAATTAGAGGAGAAGAACCATGAAGATAAGCTTGAAAACGCCATGCTCTCACTTTTCTGGGCATCGGCGATCGATCGGTGCGAGTGAGCGATCGATCGCCGATGACAGTAACATTTTAAGGCGGTGAAATTGGATGGCGATCGATCGCTGAAATTGTCGCGATCGATCGCGATGAACAGAGCAATGTGGCGATCGATCGCCAAGTTGTTGCGATCGATCGCGAGGGGGCAGAGAGTTTTGGCGATCGATCGGTGCTGATGGCGATCGATCGCCAGTGCTCAAATATTGAAAAATAAAATATTTTTGTAGAATTTGATTTTAATGCCTATGATAACATGATATATTGTTGGCATTGTTGTAGCATCATCTCAGGGGACAGGACAACGAGGCACTTAGCTATTGACAACTGCTTTATCTCGTTGTGTCGCAGTACAGGTACGTGTTGACGTACGGAGTATAGATATTGTGTGATGATGTTATGAGATTGATATCATATGAATTGTCTTATGTTGTTATCATATGATTGGTAGTATCATATGCTTGTACATTCATGGATATCATATGTATGTGAGATATACGCCTACTTTGGGTATATGCTCGGTTATGCATTTGAGATATATGCCTGGTTTGGATATATGCTCGGCTATGTGACATAGAGATATATGCCTGGTTTGGATATATGCTCGGTTATGTGACAGAGAGATATACGCCTGGTTTGGGTATATGCTCGGTTATGCTATATAGCGATATATGCCGGTTTTTGGATATATGCTATGGCTATTATCATTTGAGGACGGTACTATGATATGTGCTGCTAATATGAAGATGTGAGGTGGTTCCACTGACATATTGAGCTGAATAGGCATATCATTTTAGTCTCGTGATAATAGGGTATGTGTTGAGACATGTCATGACATGGTGCATTGGTGGATGCATGAGACAGAACATTCACGTTATGATTATATGATTTATTGTGCTTTATCATTGATATTGATATTGTGTTTTGATATTGCACTGAGATAGTTGTTATCTATACTCACGTTGTGAATGTTTCTGTAGGGACTCATAGACGTGGGGAGCGTGAGTCATGATTTCCGCTGCGAGGGGAACCACTGCCTAGGAGTTCTTTTGGATTAGGTTGCTTATGTACATGTCGTGTTTATGTAGAAAACATTTTTAGTTGGTTTTTGTACTCAGGATTTGGTACTGTAACAACTTATCTAGTATGAACTCTTAATCCGTGCATGGTATATTACTTAATTCAGACTCACATATGTATGTTAACTGGATACATAATGGATTAAGTAACGAGGACCCCACATGCCTGCCCTTATACATCACTCTTTTGTTCAAGATTACATTTTTGCTGCGGATCATCTTTTTGTTTTCATTATCCCAAAACGATAGTCAAACTCATCTTCACCAGAACCAATGAAAGTGTGTTTCTTTGATTTGGGATCAAGTTTATTTCTATTTGCATCAATGATATGCATATATGCTACACAGCCGAAAACTTTAAGATATGAGAGCTTTACCTCTTTTCCGCTCCATACCTCTTCTGGTATTCTGTGCTCCAATGGTACCGATGGACCTAGGTTAATCAAGTAAGCTGATGTGTTGACTGCTTCTACCCATAACTGCTTTGGCAGGACTAATTGTACCTGCATACTTCTGGCTTGTTCTGTCAACGTCGGGTTCATACGCTCAGCTACACCATTGTGTTGAGGCGTACCAGGCACGGTTCTCTCCTTATGATCTCGTGCTCATAGCATAACTTCTTGAATCTGGTGTCTTCATATTCACCACCATTGTCGGTTATGAGCTTTTTTATCTTCAACCCTGTCTCATTTTCAACCACCGCTTTGCAAATCTTGAAAGCCTCAAATGCTTCTGACTTATATTTCAGAAAGTAAACCCATACTTTTCTGGAGTGATCATCAATAAAAGTCACAAAGTAGTGCTTCCCACTAATAGATGAGACAGTCGTTGGTCCCCATACATCAGAGTGAACTAGTTCAAGTTTCTCCTTCTTTGGGGTTCTGGTACTTGTCTGAAAGCTAACTCTTTTCTGTTTTCCAAAAATGCATCCTTAACATGTGTCAATATCAATTGACTGAAGACTCGGTAGTTTCCCTTTTGAGAGCATAACCTTCATTCCTTTTTCACTCATGTGACCAAGTCTCTGGTGCCACGGAGTATGACTTTTTGTGTCTGCTGCAACTGCAATTGAACAGCGTGCTCCTGCTGTCATGTAAAGAGTACCACTCTTATTGCATCGAGCAATTATCATTGCACCTTTTGAGATCTTCCAAGTATCACCGTGAAAGACTGTTGTATAACCTTCACTGGCCAACTGGCCAACTGAGATTAAGTTCTTTCTCAGATCGGGAATATGCCTGACATCCTTCAGTTCCCATACAGACCTGTTCAACTTAATCTTTATGATATATTTGCCAACAATCTCTCAAGATTGTTCATTACCAAGGTAGACTTTATCAAGGTTTTCGGGGACATATTTCTCAAAGAGTTATCTTTGCGAAGTATCATGAAGTGATGCTCTGGAGTCTAACACCCAAGACTCTTCCTTGCACTCTAAAGAGCATATTAATACATCATCTCTAGAAGCAACGTTTGCTTCTGCCTTCGCCTCATGATTCTTCGGTGCATTATTTTTTGCACTAATTTTTATGATGTCCCTCGATAGCCTTTGAGTTCTGAGAATTATAGGGATTCCTAGATTTGGACCTCCTGTCCTTTTGTTTGCCATGTCCACATCCTTTATTTGATTTTCTACATCTTGATTATGTATGTAATACTGAAGAAGTTGATGATTCATTTGAATCTTTTCGTCTGATCTCTTCACTGAGCACCAGATCATGAACATCGTCAAATTTCAACTTAGTACTTCCAATGAGCTACTCACAGCCGTGACAATAGCATTCCAACTTTCCGGTAGGGAAGACAAAAGTATTAATGCTCGTACTTCATCATCAAAATCAGTTTTAACTGAATTCAACTGGGTTGTCACTGTGATGAGGTCATTGAGGTGTTGAGCTACCGATCCGCCTTCTACCATCCGCAAATTGAACAACCGCCTCATCAAATGAACTTTGTTTAAAGCTGATGGCTTCTCGTACATGCTTGAAAGAACCGCCATAAGACCCACCGTGGTCTTTCTTTAGCTATGTTGAAAGCAACGTTGCGTGATAACGTCAGTCGGATAACTACAAGGGCTTTTCTACCTAGAAAAGCCCATTATTCATCTTTCATACCTTCTGGCTTCACACCCAAGAGAGGTTGATAAAGGCCTTTTTGCAACATATAGTCTTCTATTTGCATTCCAAAAGCCAAAGTCCGAACCATTCAATTTTTCAATATTCAATTTTCCTTCATCTGCAGCCATTACTTACACTCGAACCTGATTCTCACCGGATTGCCGTTTTGACATCTTTTGAAAATCACCGCGTTATTGAGAACACCGTTGTGGACAAATTTGTTAACGCTGACCAAATCCTAATATTCACGAAATTCACTTTTCACATGAATAGTAACTGGCCAAATTTTGTTAACAAAATTAACAATCTGGCTCTGATACCAGCTGTTGGGAAAATAACGCACTATTTTCTCTTGTCAGGTATGTGGGTGCAAAATATAAATGCAGAATAAAAACACACAAGGTTTACGTGGTTCAGCAAAAATAAGGCTACGTCCATGGGGCTGATGCAGATTTTTTATTGAAGAAAAATATACAAGTGTTTACAAATACTGATAATACTCAATCTGAAAAATACTCAGAAAATTATACAGCAATTTTCTATCGCTAGTAGTTTTACTCTGATTGCACTGTGTTGGTTTTTCTCTCTACAATTTGGGTGTATTTGCTGAATGAAATTACATATCTATTTATAGAGATTTTTCACGCGTAGTTTGCCAAAATTTTCTTCAAGCATCACCTTTTCTTTTGACAATCAGGCCAATTGCCTTTTGACAATTTCTCCAAAAAACAAAAATCTTCGGTGCAAAAAGTCTTCTATGCTTTTGTATTTTTCTTCTTTTTCAAAAGAAGTATATGCCACCTATGAGGTTTTTTAACAAAATAACCCATCTTTTAATTCAACCCATTAATTTAACCCAAATTTTTTTTTTAATAAACTAACCTAAGTCGCATCTTAGATGGCGACAACACCAAATTCTATTAATGTCGCCATCTGATATGGCGAGTACATAAATTTTTTTTTTTTATGTTGTCGCCATCTGAGATGGCGACAACCAACAAAAATTGTGTTAATGTCGCCATCTGAGATGGCGACATTATTAAAACTTTTCTTTTTTTATGGTGTCGCCATCTCAGATGGCGACATCAATAAAAAAAAATTTATTGATGTCGCCATCTAAGATGGAGACATCATAACATTTAATAAAAAAACCCTACCTTCATTCTTTTACAGGCCGCCGCTTAACAATTTCCTCTGCACAATTTGCGTTTCTTGCGTTTTGAGATAATTTTGTATCAAAATTATTTAAGGTATGTTTTTTTTATTTTTGTTATGCTTTAATTTTAGATAAATCATGATATTTTATATAGAATCGTTTGTTTGATTTTTGTTATTGTTTGATTTTAGATGAAATATGATTTTGATATGTAAATTGGGAGTATATGTGTTGTGGGTTAATATTTTGACGATAATGTTTGTTCCGGTGGGTGGGGTGCAAACCCACGTTTTTTTAAGTATCTCCGGCGGCGGCGGCCGGTCGGCCGGCGGCGGCTAAGGGCAGACTGGGTGGCTTCCGGCTACGTGGGTTGGCGGTTGTTGACGGTCGTTGTGTGACGACCGTAAGTAGTCGGCGGATATTGTTTGTAATGTTGATAGTAATGTTTATAATTTTTTGTATTATATTTCAGGTTGGATCAAATGAGACAATCAGGCCCGATAGACACACATCTTTTGTCATTGCAGCCTTCACATCGATCCGAGGATGTATGGGCAGGTGATATGGATAGCATACTGCGTGTGAGAAACCCACATAGATATTTTTGGGATTTGTATCCACTAGATATACATGTTGTTAATTTGTTGCACGTGATAGGATTTTATGGTATATATAGGTGTGGTAAGATTGAGCTTGACATGCATCTTATCACGGCTTTAGTTGAGAGATGGCGCCGTGAAACACACACATTTCATCTTAGATCGGGAGAGGCGTCTATCACACTGCAAGACATTGCAGTAATATGGTCATTGCCAGTAGATGACATCGTAGTGTCGGGGATTGATTATGATAGGACTCTACCCGATTGGCAAGAATATTGCCATACATATTTAGGTTTCATACCAGATATCAAAGACTTTAAGGGTGCACGTTTGAGATTAGTTGCTTTGCAAAATCATTTGCTGCTCAATCCGTTGAATATACAAAGTACGACAGATGATGTTGTTAAGTTTACAAGGGCTTGTGCGTTGTTGATGCTAGGGGGGATTATGTGCCCTGATTCATCAGGTAATTTTGTGAGGTTATTGTATTTACAGAAGTTGGAGGATATCGATTCTGCCCATACCTATAGTTGGGGTAGTGCTGTGTTGGCGTACTTGATCGTGAGTTGTGTAATTCATCAGAAAGAGGGAAAAAAGTGATAGGTGGTGCATTGCAAATCTTACAGGTAAATATGTTTGTTTATTTTAAATAATTAAATATGTTTGTTTATTTTAAATAATTAAATATGTTTGTTTATTTTAAATAAATCTAACTTGTATTATTGATGTCATTACAATAAATGAGATTTGGGCATGGTCACGAATCCCAAGTTTGACTCCTCAATTGGGTGGTCAAAGATCTGATTTTGGGCCACTAGTGATCGGTCCAGATACTGTGTTACCTGCTGCTCCATATGGTGTAAGGTAACATGAATATGTCTTGTATTTTAACTGATTTATGTGTTAATGCATTTAATCATTTATTTTAATATATACAGGTGGTCATGTCATTTGAAATTTACAGAAACTGGGAGTCATTCTATATGCATCATGAGGGACATTCTCGATGAGCAGTCAGTAACCCAAGTAAACATGCTGTTAAATTTGTTTTTACAAACAACATTCTTTTGATATTTCTAAAGCAATGTTATTTTGTAGTTTAATTGGCAGCCTTACCCCGATGAGTATACTGAAGGAATTACGGAGTTAGGAACATATAAAGGCCAGTTGATTTTCTTCGACATTGTTGAGATGCAACGATCTGAGAGAATACTCCGACAATTTGGTATGCTACAAGACATACCAGAAGATCCACAACCGGGGGATGATGCATTGCAAAATATTGGTCGAAGGGGAAACTTCAACAAAGACTGGAGTGCTCGGCATATCGCATATATACTTTGTTGGGAGAGGGCAAATGATCTACGTATAGACAGACCACGATTTACTGATGGTGGTAACTACGTTGTTGGCGGATACACCGAGTGGTATGAACAAGTCACACGTAGATACATTGGACGTGGCCAATATTTTGTACAGACAGGATATCAACATGGTGATGGCCCGGCATGGTAGCACGTGGTACGTGAATTACTAGAAATTTTGTTTTTTATAATTGTGATTAGATGTATATTTATATTCTACATTTGGACTTTGCAGATTGAGCAGATGAAGCAATTAACTACAAGTTATGACCGACATCTGGCTGATGGCTTGCCTATGACGACAGAGTCGATGAGGCAACACAGAAGTGTGTTCGAGAATGTGGTGCGAGTGGCTCGTCAACGACGAGACAGAAACTTCCCGGCATACAATGAAATCCAGTCTGTTGATACACATATGCCGGCAGATGTTGCAGGTCCATCTACATGGACAGAGCCGGAAATACAGACAGATATTGCAGGTCCATCTACGTGGACAGAGCCAGATATGTGTACAGACTATTATATTCCTGTGCCTGCATATGATATTGATATATCTACCTTCACGCCATATCCCCCCATGTCCACTGAAGCCCAGTCCAGCAGCGTGGATACAAATGTAAATATTGGGTTTGCAACATATGCGTCTATGACTTCACCTTTTGGATGTCTCTCCAGTTCTATCCCTCAACTGACGCCATTTCAACAGCCTGCCAACACACCTGCGGCAAGGGAAAGGGGCGAGGAAGTCGTTGAACCACGAAGAGTTAGAAGACAGACAAATCCTCCTCCTTGTGGTACTGGAGGAAAACTTGCTAATCGTCGTCTTCGTTGAAGTCATCACTATATTGTAATGTTACCGATTCTTGTAGTTATAAAATTAAGTTTGACAAAAATGTTTGTTTTGTGAGCATACAAATAAAAAATTCCGTAACGTACAATAATTTCTGAATAACGTAAAATTTTCTGAATGTCTGAACTTAAGGGAGATGAAGTATGCAAAAATGGCGGTGAGGCCTTACACAATTACACGCCAAAAATTTAATGATTTCTAGAACTTGAAGCCATTTGTCGTCTTTCTCGGGCTTCTGGCCAATCCATCTCATTTTGGATACGTGTAGTGCGATCACGACCTACCCATTTGGACTTGCGCAGAGTGGAGTTGTGGAATAACTGGAAGCACGGGGTGTCCCAATACTGCTCTGCCCACAGTGGATTGAATTGCCCTTGATATGTGTTCCAGTACTCAGACATATTATAATACTGGATGACTAATTTTTTCGCATTTAAACCATAATGTCGACACACTTGTATCGCATGTGAACATGGTATGCCAAATTGTTTCCATTTTCCGAAAGAGCGTTCCCTTGCTTTGAGGTTTACCACGTGTGTATTGCCGCCACATCCTGCTTGCTCTCTAGTGATTACAGAAGCGGATAATTGTCTTCGATCGAACATCCGAACATCATGGTGAATGGAATTATGATCAGCACGAGCATATTTTTCAAATACATAATCCGGCCAATCTTGATTATTCTGGATCATTCGTTCCGCTTTCTTCAGTCGTTCAAAAAAATAGAGCACACAGCGATCAAAAGTTAATTGCATAATGGCGGTGATTGGAAGGCGACGAGCACCCTTCATAACTCTGTTAATGCACTCGGACATATTTGTCGTAAGAATACCACACCGCCATCCACCATCATGTACAAGAGTCCATTTTGACTTGTCAATCCGATTCAAATAATCAAATGCTCTTGGTTCGATACTTTTTATTTCTTCCATTGTAGAATCGAACTTTCTGAGCTGATTTTTTGAACCAGCCTTCCAGCATAAGTCTTTCAAATGAACATTTTTGAACCGACTATTAAAGTTCGAGCACACATGTCTCAAACAAAATCGATGCACTCCATGCGAGGAATTGAAGTCGGCAACACATTCAGCGGCTGCAATAAGGCCCGGATGCCTATCAGATATCAAGCACACACCATCAGATCCTTTAACAATGTGCTTGCTAATCAACTCCAAAAACCATTTCCACGACAAAAAACTTTCCTCGTCAACGATTGCAAAGGCCAAAGATAAGACTTGATTGTTAGCGTCCATGGCCACGGCAATCAACATCTTATGTTGATATTTTGTATACAGATGTGTTCCATCTACACTTATAACTTTTCGACAGTGTCGGAATCCATCTGCACATGGTTGGAAGGCCCAAAACACGTAATTCAAAGTCATCTCTGTTGGTCTAGCATTCGGTAGGTGATCCCATTCGACGACTGTGCCTGAGTTCCATTTTTGCAAAGCTCCCATGTAATAAGGCAATTTTCTTACAGAGCTCTCCCATGTTCCATACACATTTTCAACTGCACGTCGCAAACTATACCAGTCTTTTGCATATGAGATCTCAAAACCATACTTATCTTTAACAGTCTGAATAACATACTTTACCTAATAGGATGGATCACGTCGAACGATTCCCACTAGCAAACTAGCAATCATATTTTTGTCCAGATTTGCATGATCGATCGATAAATCACTCAAAAGACAAGTGTGAGAACCCCCATATTTTGTTATTTTGAACATTCCATTTTTCCCCAATGAGGCGCGTAGAAACCATCTGCAAGGTATATCTGGTGTACTATGTTTGCACACCACTTTCCATAAAGTTTTTGTACTTTTGACAACAAGATACTCACGTTGTACAATCCGTACGGAATAATCCTTCACAGCTGCCTGAAGATGACCTTTATCTTTAAATACCATATTCAGATGGATATCTCCTTTCGAATAATCGTAATAACTCCCCCACTTACCAGTTGGAAGGTCGATCGAATCACCAAATACGTCTGGATGTGTTGTGGAGAAAAATGGAATTGTTTGATAAAGGTCAGGTTCATTTGTTGTGGTTGTGTCTGCTACAGTAACTGGCACTTCTACAATATCAAGCTCATTGTCAGCAGACTCATCCTCAGATGGAATTCCCTCCGGTTCAGACTGAATATCATCTCCAAAATCCACAAAACTGTCTGCTAGTGGCTCGGGAACAATATTGTCAGCAACTATCGGAGCATCATCTTGAATCATGGAGGTAGTTGGTCTTTCTGTAACTACTACAAATGGACCACTACCAGTTGTTGGCATTTCTGTAATAAAATCATAAGCACAGGGTTCTGTTTGTATATACATCTCCAAAAAGGTATGATTTTGTTCAATATCCAATAGCAATGCTAGATTGTCATCGCTGTCAACGGGAAAAATTGTTTGTTTCATCCCCGAAAAATCACTGAATATATATTTACAATATATTTTCAGAATGAACTGGTGACGATCGATGCCAGTAATATCATATACATCACTCAATAACTGTAATAATTAATATTGCGAGATATTATCATGCCTTTTGACGGACCACGATCATAACTAACAGATTCTGAATCTTGTAATATTTGGCCTCCCCAATACAACAAAACTTTAATTGACATACCTTAAAAAATAAAGATAAAATTCATAAATTAATACATGATATATAATGTTGTTAAATATGATTATATATATAACAACGTACCTACAATATGCTAGTCGGAGCAAATAACTGGATGATATAATGAAAATTTCCTTAAAAATTCGGAAGTAAAAATAAAGCTTACGAATTATGAAATGAGCTGATGATATGAAATGTATGAAATGAGCTGAAGATATGAAATGAGCTGATTTTGTTCGTATAAATAGAGAAAAAAATTGATTAATGTCGACATCTCAAATGACGACATAAAATAAAAATGAGTTTTTTTTTATTGTGGCCTTCTCAGATGGCGACAAAGTTATAAATATTATATTTTTACGTCGTTTTCTGCCGACAACACAGAAAAATTATTTTATAATGTTATGATGTCGCCATCTTAGATGGCGACATCAATAAAAAAAATATTTTTTATTGATGTCGCCATCTAAGATGGCGACATTAATAAAAAAAAAAGTTTTTATAATGTAACCATCTCAGATGGCGACATTAACATAAAAAGAAAATTTATTTAGTCGCCATCTGAGATGGCGACATTAATAGAATTGGGTGATTGTCGTCATCTGAGATGGGGACTTAGGTTAGTTTATTAAAAAAAAAGTGGTTAAATTTATGGGTTGAATTAAAAGATGGGTTATTTTGTTAAAAAACCCCGCCACCTATGTCTTCTTTGACTAATATAAACTGGGGTGGGGAAGTTAATTTAGGATGAAGATCTTCAATTGAGAATGAAAGTTTCTGAAAGACAAAATCGTGCAATCCGAGTAACTGCGATTAGAAATGGGTGGTTTCAAAACAAATTTATACATTTCGGCTGTGTTGGTTCAAGCAAAGATAGGATTTGGAATCGGAATTGGATTTGGAATCCATGGAATTGGAATTCCATTTTGATGTTTGGTAAAAAAAATTAAAATGTTATTTAAGAATTGGATTTGATAGTTAAGAATAATATTCTTTGATATTAAAATAAAATTATACTTATTTTTAAAATATCATTTTCAATGTGTACTAAATTTTTTTTTCCAAATACCTGGTTTAATTATGATATTTTTATAAAAAAAAAGCGTAAAATAATTAATTTAAATAAATAAAACATAAGATTTAATATTATGATATTTTAACTGTAAAAATTGAAATGTTAAGATCACGGTATATATAGACAACAAATTTTTATATTTTAAATATTTGGTTTAACTATGTTATTTTAATAAAATTATCTAAAATGAATTAATTTAAATAAATGAAATATAAGATCTATGATTAATATTTTAAAATTATAAAATAAATATAAAGTTGTAAAGTTAAGCTTATAATATATACAAACAACATATTTTTATATTCAAATATTTGATTTAATTATAATATTTTTTTTATAAAATTATGTAAAAGAAATAATTTAAATAAATGGAATATAGAATTTACTTTTGATATCTTAATAAGGGATAATACATGATATAGTCCTTATTGTTTTTACTCATTCCCGATTTAGTCCATCTTGTTTACACTGACCCAATTTATTCCCTTAATTTACTAATACTTCCCGAATCAGTCCTAGCCATTAACTACTCTGTTAACTAACTTTACATCATATTTTTTTCAGTTAACACCCAAACAAATCTCAACTCCTATTTTCCTCCATTTCTATTTTCCACCACAAATTCATCCCATAAATAATCGATTCACCCCAAAAGACAATCGATTCACCCAAATCTCCCATCTCTTTTTTTTTTTCTCCCTGTAATATTTTTTTTCTCCCTGTAATTTACACACTTCATTGGGAATCATAAAACAAATCAAATATACGTACAACCAAAAAAAAATCGGATGACAACTTGAAAAAAAAAACTTGCATTAAGTTTTTCGTTCATTCCTCATTCTTCTCGGAGTTTAGACTATGTTTACCAAACTCTTCTCCTAATTTCCTCTCATTAACTAGTGAATCTCCTCAGAAACCTCACTCTTTGTAAATTATATATATTTCAGCATGCAGTTTAATCCCAATCAAAATTCAAAAATCGAAATCAGGATACTGGAATTGGGTGAAAATTTAAGGCTTTTCGAAATTAGGTGCAAAATCTCTAAAAACCGAAGTGAAGCAATTACATTCGAATCTGTAAGATATTTGATGTTCAAGAAGCGTTTTCAGTGAATCGAAATGGGGAGAAAAAGTTTCAAAAAAATTTGGGAAAAAAAATAGTTGGGAGATTTTGAGTGAATCGATTCTTTTGGGGTGAATATATTGTTTTTGGGGTGATTTTGTGGTGAAAAATTAGAAATGGGGTGAAAATATGCGATGTTAGAGTTAACATAGTAGTTTACTGTGAGGACTGATTTGGGAAGTATTAACAAACTAAATGGATTAAATTGAGTCGGTATAAACAAGAGAGATTAAATTGGGAACGAGTAAAAACAATAAGGATTATATCATGTAATTATCCCTTAAAATAATGATGAATGGTAAATATTGGAAAAGAAAATGAAATCCGATTTTCAAATCCAAATCCCCCCATTTTTGAAAGATTTGAGTTAACTATTTTAAATCCCTTTAAAATCCTACCAAATCCGAATTCCATTTTTAAATCTCATTATAGCGAACACGTAAAATGGTATTTGCAAATCCAAATCCCATCAAACCCATCTTTTATTAGTGTCCAAACACACTGTTCGGCAATTGTGAAAGTGAAAAAAATTATAATAACAGCCTTATGTTCCTGTAAACTAATTAAATTAGTCTAATTTTAAATGCCCTAATTCATTCACCATTGTTGCAAACATAATGGCTGCACTTTTGAAACTTCAATATGATTTTTCACACCTGAAATGCTAATAACACACCTTAGATTGTGCTTCTTCTTCTTCTTTTTTTAATAACTGTATACATCAATAAAATGCATTTAGTCAAGAAATTAAAAGGCGAAAGCAAAATAACAAAAAAAGAAAGAGAATGGTGCAGAAAAACTTAAACCTTAGTGATAAAATCAATCAGCATCAACAATAGTTGTTTACTATCAAAAGAATAAAGTCTTGAAGCAGGAAAAATCCATTCTAGATGGATTTGGGAGTGTTGGGAAAATAACATTGTATTTTCTCTTGTTAGATATGTGGGGGCAAAAAATAAATGCAGAATAAAAAACACACAAAGTTTACGTGGTTTGGCAAAAATAAGCCTACGTCCATGGGGCTGCTGCAGATCTATTATTGAAGAAAAATATACAAGTGTTTACAAACAATGACAACACTCAATTTGAACAACACTAAGAAAATTATATAGCAGTTTTCTCTTACTAGTATTTTTACTCTGATTGTATTATGTTGATTTTTCTCTCAACAGTTTTTGGTGTACATATGCTGAATGAAATTACATCTCTATTTATAGAGATTTTCTACGAAAATTTAGCCAAATTTTTCTTCACGTTGATTTGCAAAGTCTTCACGCATTAAATGAATTTGCCAAAATTTCTTCACAGTGATTTGCAAAGTCTTCGCCTCAGATTTTATTTGCCAAAAAATTCTTGCCGGCCAATTTGTTTCAAACTTTGCTTTTTCATTTTTTCTTCGTGGGAAACCTTGTCTTTTTTACTAATAATCTCTCACTTGAAGACTGATCTCAATCTGTCTTCACACCTTGATCAATGCAGCAGTCTTTTCTGGTTTGTTAATCCAACAAGCCAACTGAAGTTGATCATAACTTCAGTTTATCAATGGTTACCAACTTTGTTAACATATCTGTTGGATTCTTACTTCATTGGATCTTCTCTAATGTTAGCACATCATCTTCAAGCAGAGATTTGATGAAGTGATAACGGATACCAATGTGTTGTTCTAGATTGGAATGCTGAATTCTTTTCCAGATGTATTGCACTCCGACTATCACTATACAAAACATTCTTCTCCTGGTTGAATCTCAGCTCTGTTAACAGACCTTGAAGCCATATGGACTCTTTACTGGCTTCTGTCACTGCAACATACACAGCCACTCTAGTGGATAAAGATACAATCTTTTGTATCTGCGACAGATGGTGCTTCTCCGGTGATCGCATCACCTCCATAGTCTGAATCTACGTAACCTTGTACTTTTAGTTCTCCTTTTCCAAAGTACAAACATTTCTTTGCATTGCATCACAGATACCACAAAATCACTTAATTCCCTCCCAATGAGCCTTTCCTAGATTTGACATAAACCTGCTGACAACTCCCACTGCATGGCCAATGTCTGGCCTTGTACTGACCATCACGTACATAAAACTCATTTTTCTTCCTCCGTCTAAGGACACTGGTCCTTGGATAGGCAAAAATGACTAGCCAAAAGGTGTGCTAACTGTCTTGGCGTCGCCCATGTTGAATCTATGCAAAACACGATTGATGTACTCCGCCTGAGATAACTGCAAAATTCCCTTTTGCTTATCTCTTGTGATTTGCATTCCAAGTATTTTTCTTGCTGGACTCAAGTCCTTCATGTCAAATTCTTTTGACAACTGCTGTTTCATGTTTCTGATCTAGTCCATATCAGAACCAGCAACTAACATATCATCGACATAAAGTACCAAAATGATATAACTGGACTTATATTTCTGGAAGTAGCAACAATGGTCAGAGTTGCACCTCTTGAAACCTTCTTTGTGCATAAAGCTGTCAAACTTTGTATCACTGCCTTGGAGCTTGTTTTAGGCCGAACAAGTTATTTTTCAATTTGCACACCTTATTCTCCATCCCTTTCTTTTTGAAACCTTCTGGTTGAAACATATAGATCTCCTTATCAATGTATCCGTGAAGAAACGCAGACATCATGTCCAATTGCTCAAGATGGATGTTTTTACTGGCAACAATACTCAGTACACCCCTAATAGTATTGAGCTTCACAACTGGAGCAAAAATTTCCGAGTAGTCAACTCATTCTTTTTGCTGGAACCCTTTGACGACCAATCGGGCTTTGTATCTCATGGCACCATCATGCTCTTCCTTCACCCGATACAACAATTTGTTGTGAATTGCCTTTGTGTCCATAGGCAACTCAACAAGTTCCCATGTCTGATTGGACATAAAAGACTTCATATCGTCTTTTGTAAGGCCCTCGTACCGTATTATCGGAAATCATGTTTAACTTCTCAACAATTATGTGATTTATCTTATGTTAATCATATGGTTGAGAATAAACATGAGGAATATTATATTTGATAACAACTTGATATCATACTTAACTTTTTGTAAATGTGTTGTCCCGATATTTGATAATGAGAATGACGTACAATTTGTACATTAATTTGTTAATTAGTTAGAAGTTACTTAATGAGAATATAATATAATTAATGAGAGTGAATTTGACCATGTACATGTCAATGACAGTTGGGATATTCGGATTAATAACGAAAGTTTGTTAAAATATTTTAATAAATATAATATTTGTGTTAAATTGATAGATTTAATATTTGTGATTGAACTAAGGACATGACGTTAGGTGTGGATTATACACATGGTGTACATGCACCAGTACACCGGTGACATACGATGTTCATAATTGGTCGGGAATTAATATATATCGGTGTAGGATGTAAAACACACAGTAAAATATGTAAAACACACACATATCGTGGACACGCGGTAAAAGGTGAGAAGACACACACTTCTCGCTCGACAACTGACCACCGTGTACTTATCCGCTCCGTTCGTCGCCTTCCAACCACCTAACGACAAGCCCAACCTAGCACCATGTTCACAACTCATAGGCCCATCTTTCCATACCAGATAATAGAATTTTGGTGTTCGAAAAGGTGTTCAATTTTACCTTTGAACGATGAAACTCCCGCAGACTAGGGTTTGAGCACTTTTGGTTCGATTTCTTCGAATCTACTACGAATTGGACAAAGCCAAGGCACCGAATTCCTTCCTTGCATCTGTATGAAACTTTATACACCGGTAACCGCCAATATCGCCGCCGGAGCTCGTCGGAATCGGCTGACAAGCGTGCGTGATACTGTGCGCGAATTTGGGTAAAATTTGATATCCGATTTTTCCGACTTTGCTTCGATAGTTACCAACTAATTTGGACTATAATTGATGAATAATAATTTGAATTAGTGAAAAATAATTTAGCAAATTAACGTTTGATATAATCGCATCAATTTAATTACCTTAAATTGATTAAGCAGTAACTAAATTGATAAAGAATTTTTGGTGATCAATTTTCTGATTATGAATTTATATTGGTGTACTGTGAATACATCAACCCTACAAGCTCAATAAGTACCCTTGTAGATCAAGAAAGAAAGGTATGTTGCGATCGGGTAATATACGACAGGTATCTGTATCATTTTATATATGATTTGTTGTTGAATTATGTGACTACGTGGCTACGTGATTTTATTTAAATTATGTGGCATTCATAACATTCATCGGTGTATGACAATAAATGTTTTGTTAACACACACCGTGTTTTTTTACATACATCGATGCATGCATTCATGTTGAGCTACGATTCTTTGATACCCTATTCTTTTGGATTCGATCAATCATAAGGGTTGTACACAGTGCTATGACTGGCATTAAGTGTCCTGAAAGGCATATGGATTCGTGGCCCTTATGATTGCTATGATTTGTTGATACAGGGATTGGTGGTGTTTGCCGACGTCATCCTATGGATTATCCCTATTTGTTGAGATTGTTGTGGATGGCGCCTTGCTGACGTCATATGTATGATATGATATGATGTCAAAAGCTGGGATGCGGTGACGCTTTGACGACGCACCATATAGACATTCCTTTGCTTGACATGCTCGAGCGATTAGCTATGTAGTATTTGGACTTTCATTTATTGGCTCCGAGATACCCAGCGGATGGGTGTATGATACCGACATGACATGACATGCATTGCATTTCATTTCATATATTATTTTATAGATACATGATGTATATTCTATGATCGTTTCATATTGGGCTTTTGCTCACCCCCAAGGGGGTTGTTGTTGTCTTTGTGTGTGGACAATGACAAAAAGTACAGGTGGCCACGACCCCAAAGAGTATACATCCGGTGGGAGCCACACTTGAGAGGTATATTTTCCTCCTTATCTCAGTTGTATATGTACCAGGGGTGTGTCCCTGGAGTGTGAGGAGTTTATATCTATTTAGTTTATTTTAGCTCACTATGGATATGAGTTTTCTAGTTTGATTTGTGTATGCTGGTTTATGTTGATAGATATGAACTGATGATATATATATTTTCAGCATATGTTGTTTTGTGTTGGTGGTATGTTCCTCGTCCGATGAGGTCATGCCAAAATTTTTAGGGCCACATGTTAATAAATATTAAATAAATCTTCCGTTGTTTACGCTATAATTATCATTGGGTGATCATTAATCACTTGATTAGGATTGGACCCTCACAGTATGGTATCAGAGCATAACTGGGAATGCTCTTGAGTCTTCTGTACACTTGAATACGCACAAATAAATGTGTGCGCTTGTGTTTGAAGTATTTGACTTATTTGCTCTTACTTGGCTTGGTATGATGTTACATGAGATTGATATGTGAATATGTTGATTTTGTGTAGTATTGATATTGCTCACGATATTAATACTATATTATTGTGAATGAACTTTTATATGTGGCAGCATGAGGTAGGGAAAGAGTATGTCTCTGAAACCTACTACCAATGAATTGCTGATATAAATTCTGATATTAATGTTATATTAATTTAATATAAATGAATGGGGTTAGTGCAATGTAATTGTTTTTAAACCTATTGAAATTAACAACGTTGAACGATGAATTTTCTTTGTGAGGTGATGTCCTTAGATTTGATTGAGGTATAATTGTTTCGGGATATAGAGCCACCTACATTTTGGCATTCAGAATGCTGGAAAGGGTGAGACATTGCTTTGATAATATGACAGATGTGGTTTAACATTGTTATAAATAGTAAATTGATGAACACACATCGTATATAAACATTGTTATATGTTTTGAAGATACAACTATGCGAGATATGGATTTTGAACCTTTGGAAATATTCTTGGGGATTTTATCATTCGAATAATTTTTCATGTATCTTTCTGTATTTGGAATGAAATTGAATAGTGAATTGCAACAAGTTATCTGTTGCAAATGGTACATTGAGTGTTTTGTCATAATTTGTCTCCTATACCTGATAACTTTAAAGATGGATATGCAAAAGTCATCAAAGGCTTACCTATCAGTTACGGAGATATCATAATGAGATTAAAATGGCAACATTGGTGTTGGTAATTTATTTTTTTCATTTTTAGATCCAAAATAGCCACCCACTTTATATTTAAGCGCGCGTGTGTGTGTGTGGGGGGGGGGGGGGATTATTTTCTCTGATCAAATGATATATGGTTGTATTACTTGTTTTTAAGGAAATTATATTACTTATCCTTATGACATGTTATTGTTGTTTGGATAATAATATGATCCTCAGGTGAATGATCGAAACTACTGATGATCACTTTCATGATGTAGTGGTATTTTCTCACTTACTATGTGTGGAATTTTATAGCCTGCTTGTCCAAGCTGAAATTCCTTTATTTTTTGCTATTTCATAATCCGATTAATAAAAAGTAAATTATGAGTGATGAATTTACTCGTAATTTATGTAACTATTAATTTTAATAACCAAGTTGAATGTACTACAAATGTAGTACATATGTGTAACATATCATGATTAAAGAAAGAATGTACATAGGTACATAGACTTGCCTAGACGTGGCATGGATCTCATATTTTAAACAAATTTTATTTATTTATACTTGGAACTGACATGGACCTACGCACGTATGTGTAATGGATCTCGTGTTCCAAGAATGCTGATTTTCTTTGTTCCGGATTTGGATAGACTTTGCATGGACCTGGATTTTATCTCAGCATAGATTTCGTGCATTTACGTTAAAGTTCTAGGAAAGATTCCTGAATATATATCTAAAAAGATGAGTAAGACTCTCGATTTGAGAATCATGACTATTTCAAAGATTTGCAGTGTATAAATTGATTCGACTTGAATGAGTCAAAATTACTATGATATTTTGTATGACTATGAGTTTTACTTCTTTATGTATGCTAATGGTTCTGCACCCTGAGTAGTGTCAGGTGTCAATTCAAATGCTCGATATATGACTAAGCCATACGAGTCTTTTAAGTCTTGATATGTTCCTGAACTTTAGGAGTCAAGTCTTTTGAAGTAGTCCTTGAATTGATTGTGATTGTTTCTATTAATAATCTCTTGGTTAGTCCAAGATGAAAATATGATGTGTTGACACTGAAAGTTAATATTTCAGATTCTATGTACGAAATGCTTCTGATCAGCTGTCCAATTTGAATTTGGATTGCAATGAATGGTAACCTTTTAATCATGTTATAAAGAAACTGGTACTTGTAGGATATTTGAAATTAATATTTCAGTTTCCTATGACGAAGTGATGATATAGGTCAAACTATCCAAATGAAAATTTTGGATGAACAAACTGATAATCTTGTGATACGTCATTGCTCGATATGGCATTTTTGTTGCTCCAACTAAGGTTAAAGCAGTATTAACTGGCTGAGACCTGCTAATGTTCTTGAGGTTCGATGCCCATGGGTTTAGCGGGATTCTTAAAGTTGTTTTATCGAAAAGTTTTGTTATGAAAATAGCTAAACCCAATACTCAACTGACATGGAAAGAGAAAAAAACATACATTTGGTCAGATGAGTATAACACAAGTTTTCTTAAATTGAAAACGAGACTAACCACTACACCTTCAGTTATTATTCCTTCCGGCTGGAGGATAATAGTTTGCACATCTGTGTTTTTAAAAGGTTTGGGTTACGTCTTGCCAACTTAAATCTTAAGAAAATCGATACACCATACATTATTTGGAAATTGGCAGCAATTTTTTGCTGTAAGGATTTGCATTTGTACGGGGAAACGTTTGTCATTTATCTGGACCACAAGAGCTTGAAATACTTGTTCTCTCAATCTGATCTCAATATCTGAGACAACACATGTGGATAGATCTCCTAAATGGTTTATCTTCTGTTGTTCAAATCACCAATGTACACGTAAATGTTCGTATCTCTGGATCGTTGAACATTAATGGACCAAGATTGGTGAAATCATTTTTCTTGATTTCATTTTTTTAGCACCCAGAGTTTAGTTTCAAACTTTGGCAACATTGTAGAATACAAAAAGGATATCCTAGAGTGCAAGGACTACATATTATTCGTAGACTGGCAATCACATTGCGTATATTGTTTAACGTAATGAAGACTGTCGAGAGTATTTTATTTTCTCGATCATGTCTGAGTAGAAGTTTGGTTTTATTTTGGAATTCTGAGATTCATTTCAGAATACATTTAAATTGAGTATATGTTTGACTATATGTTGTATATATATTATTCGAATCCTTAAGACAGTGCAAGATATATGTGTTCGAGGAATCAATGAGTAAATAATATTGGTGGAATACAAGAAGTGAATAATAAGATTCGATGGATGCTAAAAGGATGGAAAGCTGCCCAGATTCATGAAGCTAGTTATAAGAATAAGTGTGGACGCTTCTGAAAATGGCACATGGTGATCTAATCATTTTCAAAAATCTCTCATGTTAAAGGTATGTTGAGTTTTGTAAGATTTTGAAACAAATCGAGAATATTTCATATTAATTGACATTGTTAGTATTTTATATTGTTTGTAATGTGTTTTGTACTTCAACATTGATGAATTACGAAAGACTTGATAAGTATTCTTCAATCTGGTGATGTTGAATTTAATTATTTAACGTTCTGCACTGACTAATTAATTCTGTATTCTAAATTGTAAAGATGGTTTCTTATAACCATTCTAGATAAATAAATTATACTCGTCCCTAGAGATTCAATGCACTATTCATTGATTTTGATTCGGCTTAATGCAAAATGAATTGAGTTTATGAAGTTGATGTTTTCCGATTATAGTATTGACATGTACTGTAATTGGTGAATGCTTTATGATCTGCACTTATGAGATTTTGAGGTTTCGAGGACGAAATCTTTTAAGTTGGGGAGAAATGTAAGGCCCTCGTACCGTATTATCGGAAATCATGTTTAGCTTCTCAACAATTATGTGATTTATCTTATGTTAATCATATGGTTGAGAATAAACATGAGGAATATTATCTTTGATAACAACTTGATATCATACTTAACATTTTGTAAATGTGTTTTCCCGAATTTGATAATGACGTACAATTTGTACATTAATTTGTTAATTAGTTAGAAGTTACTTAATGAGAATATAATATAATTAATGAGAGTGGAATTTGACCATGTACATGTCAATGACAGTTGGGATATTAGGATTAATAACGAAATTTTGTTAAATTATTTTAATAAATATAATATTTGTGTTAAATTGATAGATCTAATATTTGTGATTGAACTAAGGACGTGACGTTAGGTGTGGATTGTACACGTGGTGTACATGCACCAGTACATCGGTGACACCCGATGTTCATAATTGGTCGGAAATTAATATATATCAGTGTAGGATATAAAACACACAATAAAATATGTAAAACATACACAGATCGCGGACACGCGCTAAAAGGTGCGAAGACACGCATTTCTCGCGCGACAACCGACCACCGTGTACTTATCCGCTCTGTTCGCTGCCTTGCGACCACCTAACGACGAGCCCGACCTAGCACCATGTTCACAACTCATAGGCGCATCTTTCCATACCATATAATATAATTTGGTGTTCGAAAAGGTGTTCAATTTTACCTTGGAACGATGAAACTCGCGCAGACTAGGGTTTGAGCACTTTTGGTTTGATTTCTTCGAATCTACTACGAATTGGACGAAGCCAAGGCACTGAATCTCTTCCTTGCATCTGTACGAAACTTTCTACACCGGTCACCGCCACTATCGGCGCCGGAGCTCGACGGAATTGGCTGACAAGCGTGCGTGATACTGTGTGCGAATTTGGGTAAAATTTGATATCCGAGTTTTCCGACTTTGCTTCGATAATTACCAACTAATTTGGACTATAATTGTTGAATAATAATTTGAATTGGTGAAAAATAATTTAGCAAATTAACGTGTGATATAATCGCATCAATTTAATTACCTTAAATTGATTAAGCGGTAACTAAATTGATAACGAATTTTTGGTGATCAATTTTCTGAATATGAATTTATATTGGTGTAGAGTGAATACATCAACCCTACAAGCTCATGAAGTACCCATGTAGATCGAGAAAGAAAGGTATGTTGCGATCGGGTAACATACGACAGGTATCTGTATCATTTTATATATGATTTGTTGTTGAATTATGTGATCTACGTGGCTACGTGATTTTATTTAAATTATGTGACATTCATAACATTCATCGGTGTATGACAATAAATGTTTTGTTAACACACACCATGTTTTTTTACATACATCGATGCATGACATACATGTTGAGCTACGATTCTTTGATACCCTATTCTTTTGGATTCGATCAATCATAAGGGGTGTACACGGTGCTATGACTGGCATTAAGTGGCCTAAAAGGCATAGGGATTCGTGGCCCTTATGATTGCTATGATTTGTTGATACAGGGATTGGTGGCGTTTGCCGACGTCATCCTATGGATTATCCCTATTTGTTGAGAATGTTGTGGATGACGCCTTGCTGACGTCATCTGTATGATATGATATGATGTCAAGAGCTGGGATGCGGTAACGCTTTGACGACGCACCATATAGACATTCCTTTGCTTGACATGCTCGAGCGATTTACCTATGTAGTATTTGGACTTTCATTTATTGGCTCCGAGATACCCAGCAGATGGGTGTATGATACCGACATGACATGACATGCATTGCATTTCATTTCATATATTATTTTATAGATACGTGATGTATATTCTATGATCGTTTCATATTGGGCTTTTGCTCACCCCCAAGGGGGTTGTTGTTGTCTTTGTGTGTGGACAATGACACGCAGTATAGGTGGCCAGGACCCCAGAGAGTATACATCCGGTGGGAGCCACACTTGAGAGGTTTATTTCGTCCTTATCTCAGTTGTATATGTACCAGGGGTGTGTCCCTGGAGTGTGAGGAGTTTATATCTATTTAGTTTATTTTAGCTCACTATGGATATGCGTTTTCTAGTTTGATTTGTGTGTGTTGGTTTATGTTGATAGATATGAACTGATGATATATATATATTTTCAGTATATGTTGTTTTGTGTTGGTGGTATGTTCCTCGTGCGATGAGGTCATGCCGAAATTTTTAGGGTTACATGTTAATAAATATTAAATAAATCTTCTGCTGTTTACGCTATAATTATCATTGGGTGATCATTAATCACATAATCAGGATTGGACTCTCACATCTTTCATGGCAATCTCCCACTTGCCGGCATCTATGGCCTGACATGCTTTATCGTAGCATTCAAGCTCACATGTATCAGTTAGCAATAGATAGTTCATATACCTTCTGTTAGGTACATGAGGCCGAGAACTCCTTCTCAATTCATGAACTGTAGCAGAAGACTGTGATGCATCAGACTGAAGCTAGCTGTTTTGATCAATTGACTCCCCCAACTGAGGAATCTCAACTATCTGCTCCACATGACTTTCTGGACATCGTCCAACTCCGCACACACTGGCTCACTCTATTCTGAGTCACTGACAACTGTGTTGCCTGCCCTTATACATCACTCGTTCGTTGAAGATTACATCTCTGCTGCGGATCATCTTATTGTTTTCATTATCCCAAATGCGGTAGCCAAACTCATCTTCACCATAACCAATGAAAGTGAACTTCTTTGATTTGGGATCAAGTTTATTTCTGAGTGCATCACTGATATGCACGTATGCTACACAGCCAAAACTTTAGGATATGAGAGGTTTACCTCTTTTCCGCTCCATACCTCTTCTGGTATTCCGTGCTCCAATGGTATTGATTGTCCTCGATTAATCAAGTAAGCTGTTGTGTTGACTGCTTCTGCCCATAACTTCTTTGGCAGGCCTGATTGTACCCGCATACTTCTGGCTCGTTCTGTCAACGTCCGGTGCATACGCTCAACTACACCATTGTGTTGAGGCGTACCAGGGACGGTTTTCTCCATTCTAATCACGTGCTCATAGCAGAACTTCTTGAATCTGTTGTCTTCATATTCACCACCATTGTTGGTTCTGAGCTTCTTCATCTTCAACTCTGTCTAATTTTCAACCATCGCTTTCCAAAATCTTGAAAGCCTCAAATACTTCTGGCTTAAATTTCAGAAAGTAAAACCCATACTTTTTTGGAGTGATTATCAATGAAAGTCACGAAGTAGTGTTTCCCACTAATGGATGAGACAATCGTTGATCGCCAAACATCAGAGTGAACTAGTTCAAGTTTCTCCTTCTTTGGGGTTCTGGTACTTGCCTGAAAGCTAACTCTTTTCTCTTTCCAAAAATACATCATTCACACGTGTCAATATCAATTGACTGAAGACTCGGTAGTTTTCTCTTTGAGTGCATAACATTCATTCCTTTTTCACTCATGTGGCCAAGTCTCTGGTGCCACGGAGTAGGACTTTCTGTGTCGGCTACAACTGCAATTGAACAGCGTGCTCCTGCTGTCATGCAAAGAGTACCACTCTTATTGCCTCAAGCAATTATCATTGCACCTTTTGAGATCTTCCAAGTATCACCGTGAAAGACTGTTGTATAACATTCACTAGCAAACTGGCCAACTGAGACTAAGTTCGTTCTCAAATCGGGATCGGGAATATACCTGACATCCTTCAGTTCCCATACAGACCTGTTCAACTTAATCTTTATGATACCTTTGCCAACAACTCGCAAGATTGTTCATTACCAAGTTAGACTTACCAAGGTTTCCGGTGACATATTTCTCGAAGAGTTCTGTGATATCCGGAAACAATTACGTTAATCCCGGAGTGATTATAATCCCTAATGGATTTTGATTGTGGTAATTATGAGATAATTACGGTGCTGAGATTCTTGGAGATTTTAATCCAGTATTGGAGTTGTTGGATCCAAGGGTTGAGATTTATTCTCATTGAGGTGTTGAACCTTGGAATTGTGTTAGGAGTGGGATCCGGAGTCCGAAGAGCTTTGGATTGAGGTTGGTAATGAAATTAAATAGTGGGAGATATGTATTGAACACGTATGATTTTTAATGAGTCAGTGTGCGAGTATTTGAGACTCGGGTTTTTGGAGCCTTGGTACTATATATACCAAGTGGACTCGATGTTCCACCATTCTCCACTCTCTACTTCACGCCTCTCTCCCTCCTCCAACCCTCCCTTTCCCTTCTCTTTTCTCCCTTGTAGGAAAATCGATGGAGGCTCGATCTCGGAGCGAGATTTCTCGAAGATAATTGGGTAATCTTCTTCCCTTGTCTATTATCTAAGTTTTGATAGTAGTTTTATTGTATTTGGTTAAGTATAGAGTTGGGATTGAGTTTTGGATTTTTGGAGATTTTTGGTTGTATGTTTTGGGGAGGATTTATGGTCCCATGTTGAGGATATGTGGTGTATTGGGTATTGGAATTGTTATTCTGGGGGTTTTAGCTTTAAAAATGCTATTTTTAGGCTATTACAGAGCTCGCCGATCGATCAGCAAGGGGCCACCGATCAATCGCGCGATGTTAACAAAATTGGACAACGATGAACAGTGCACTCGATCGATCGAGCAAAGCTACCGATCGATCGCAGGCGTTTGGCGATCGATCGAGTAGCTTCATCGATCAATCGCGCGTGATGCAAATCGAAGGCAAAATTTGTTGTGGCTCTCGATTGATTGAGAGCCTTGTATTTTGGGTTGTTGTGGAATCGATGCATGCTTTGCCCGGTTCTTTTAAATGATTAATCATCATGATTTGATGATGTATATGGAGGTTGAATACTTGCTCGGGAATGTGATTGTGTGCAAGTAATTAATTGTGAGTTGTTAACTGTGTTTAGCATATAATTCACCGGATCTCGGGGCAAAGGCAAGGTTATATTATTGTCATGTGCATGAATAATATATTGTTGTTGTAAACATTATGGTATGCATTGAGAATTATGGGATGCCACTATTGAGCGAGCAATGTGTAATGTTGTCGATGTTGAGCGAGCATTGGATTGTGATATCGCCGAGGTTGAGCGAGCATTAGATTGTGATACCGCCGCTGTTGAGCGAGCGATGGGACAAGATGTGATGAAACTGTGAAATCATTAATTGAGATGTATATGATTTCTGTGAATCATTAGCTATATTTGATTATGAAATTGGCATAGTGAGGATGAGTTTATTTAATCAAAGTAATGATTAACTGATTTGGGGAGTTTGATGGTTTTGGCTATTGTGAGAACAGGAACAGCACGTGGGATCTCATGTGATAACGATACTATACAGGGAGTATCTTTTAAATTTACAGCTTTATATTCTGTAAATTATGAATTATGATATTGCGGTTATTGAGATGGTGTGATTGGTATGCTCACCCCGTGTGGTGGCTGTTTTTGTGAACAGGTAGAACATGTACAACATTGACTCTGGAGTTGAGTTCGAGCTGTTATTGAAAATGCTTCCAGGCTGAGGTACCAATGCTGGTATTGAGTATTATGTTTATACAATAGATACACATTACTTATTCAATGCTCGCATGTGAGCATTCTTATGTGTATATGTATTGTATAAGGGCTTGAGATTTCTCTTTTCATTTATAAATTGCATGCAATTAATTAAGGGGAATTGTATAATGAATTGAGAACATGTTAGTGTGTTATGAGGTGTATACTTATGCTAGTTGAGCAGCATTGAGAATTGTACATTAAGAGGAATAATGGCAAAAAATTTATAGATGGCATGTTAAGGTTATTGATGTATGTACAAGAGTTCTGTAAATGATAAAAGTATGCACCATTATTTGTTGATAAAGTACTAATAGCGGGTTAAGGTAGCGAGGGCCTTACAAGTTTTCTTTGCGAAGTAGCATGGAATGATGCTCCGGAGTCTAACACCCAAGACTCTTCTTTGCACTCTAAAGAGCATATTAATGCATCGTCTCTAGAAGCAACGTTTGCTTCTGCCTTCGCCTCCTGATTCTTCGGTGCATTTTTGCACTGTTTTTTATAATGTCCGGGCTACCCGCATTCCAAGCACGTGGTAGTCTTTGAGTTCTGAGAATTGGAGGGATTCCTAGATTTGGACCTCCTGTCCTTTTTTGTTTTCCACGTCCACTTCCTCTGTTTGATTTTCTACCTCTTGACTCTGTATGTAGTACTGAAGTGGTTGATGATTCATTTGAATCTTTCCGTCTGCTCTCTTCACTGAGCACCAGATCAAGAACATCGTCAAATTTCAACTTAGTACTTCCCGATGAGCTATTCACAGCTGTGATAGTAGCATTTCTGCTCTCCAGTAGGGAAGACAAAAGTATTAATGCTCGTACTTCATCATCAAAGTCAATTTTAACTGAACTCAACTGGGTTGCCACTGTGTTAAGTTCATTGAGGTGTTGAGCTACCGATCCGCCTTCTACCATCCTTAAATTGAACAACCGACTCATCAAATGAACTTTGTTTGAAGCTGATGGCTTATCGTACATGCTTGAAAGAGCAGCCATAAGACCTGCCGTTGTATTTTCTTTTGCTATGTTGAAAGCAACGTTGTTTGACAACGTCAACCGGATAACTCCAAGGACTTTTCTATCTAGAAAAGTCCATTCTTCATCTTTCATGCCTTCTGGCTGTACACTCGAGAGAGGTTGATAAAGGCCTTTTTTGGTACATATAGTCTTCTATTTGCATTTTCTAAAAGCCAAAATCTGAACCATTGAATTTTTCAATATTCATTTTTCCTTCATTTGTCGTCATTACTCACACGCGAACCTGACTCCTATCGGATTGCTCTTTTGATAATTTTCGAAAATCACCATGTTATTGAGAACACCGGTGTGGACAAATTTGGTATCGCTGACCAAATTCTACTATTCACAAAATTCACTATTCAAGTGAATAGTAACTCGCCAAAAAAATTGACAAAATTAACAATCTGACTCTGATACCAGTTGTTGGGAAAATAACACTGTATTTTCTCTTGTCAGATGTGTGGGTGCAAAAAATAAATGTGGAATAAAAAACACACAAGGTTTACGTGGTTCGGCAAAAATAAGCCTACGTCCACGGGGCTGCTGCAGATCTTTTATTTATGAAAAATATACAAGTGTTTACAAACACTGACAACACTCAATCACTATTCACAAAATTCACTATTTAGGTGAATAGTAACTCGCCAAAAAAATTTGACAAAATTAACAATCTGGCTCAGATACCAGCTGCTGGGAAAATAACACTGTATTTTCTCTTGTCAGATATGTGGGAGCAAAAAATAAATGTGGAATAAAAAACACACAAGGTTTACGTGGTTCGGCAAAAATAAGCCTACGTCCACGGGGCTGCTGCAGATCTTTTATTTAAGAAAAATATATAAGTGTTTACAAACACTGACAACACACAATCTGAAAAATATTCAGCAAATTATACATCAATTTTATCTCATTAGTATTTTTACTCTGATTGCACTATGTTGATTTTTCTCTCTTTTGGTGTATATATACCGAATGAAATTACATATATATTTATATAGATTTTCTACGAAAAATTAGCCAAATTTTTCTCCACGCTGATTTGCAAAGTCTTCACTCATTAAATGAATTTGCCAAAATTTCTTCATAGTAATTTGCAAAGTCTTCTCCTCAGATTTTATTTGCCAAAAAATCTTCCCGGCCAATTTTTTTCAAACTTTGCTTTTTGATTTTTTCTTCGGTGGGCCACCTTGTCTTTGACTAACAGGGAGCATATTGCTTCAAGTAGCATTTGAAGATCCAAGCATACTTACTAATATATTAAATTTTTATCATTTTTTTTGTCTTTTTGGATTTATTAGAGATTGTTTATACATTTCTTTTTTAGAAAATAAGCCCAAGATTGATTTTAAATAAAAGGTAATATTGTCCATTGGGGGGAATTCACCCCTTAATGTAGACAACGATATGTCACTCGATTCCTGGGAACAATATTTTTTTTTTGAGTTAGATGTTAAACGTGATCGGTGATTCCATGATTCAACATTTTTAGTTAAATAGTGAACATATATTTTGGTTAACAAGACTTGTTACGGATTTTTTTCAAGTCTACATCCGTCGTATCAATATTATCTATTGTCAAAAGAAGGAAGACAAAAATCGTTGAAGAGTTTGTAGCAAATGAGTCAGATTAATTGATTGTCAAGAAAATCATACTAGAAATTCTTTGGTGCATCGGGTTTCACATACATACAAATATATACATATATAGATACATTTGTATGTGTGATGATGAATATGTCAGACCTGATGCGTATAAGCATTTTCCCTTAATATATGTCTGAGTTCAATCATTAACTTTTGTGGTTACCAACATAAGATCCTAACTGGTAAAAAATTTAGCACAGAAACTGCAGGCGTCATTGCACAGTTTTCGAAAGATGGAATGCATTATATGACAAGGATTATGCTGATGACGAACTTCCTCTTCCAGGTTGTTAATTTTAAATCTTTTTCCTATTTTACAATTAAAAATAACATGCTCAGCACATACTTTTGGGAAAAATTTTATTTTACATTTTGTTTGTATCTATGCAGAGCTTGATAAATCAAACAAGAATCATCTTTTTTGTCGAAAAGAACGACACCTTTCAAATAAAAAAAAGGCTACCGGTACGTTGCTGATGAATATCACCTCACTTTAGGTAAATCATATAGAAAGATTCATTTCTTACTATAATTCAACTTACTTACCACGCCAAATAATAAATATACATCTTCTCATGTGTATAAGACACTTACATATGTTTTTATTTACAGACTATATAGAAACTGACATACCTGCAGCCGTAAAGTCGGAGCAAATTGATTCGCACGGCATCGCACAGAAAGGGAAAATTTTGTTGTTGTCCTTAAGGGCGCTGCCCTCAGGAGCAACATCCACCATCCAAGTGAAATCTTTTTTTTTTTCCTTTTACAAAAAGATTCCAAATTAATATTGAAGATGCCCCTAAGGGCACTACCCTTATAAGCATCATCAAACAAACCGCAGAAATGTGCCGTTGTCTAAATCATTTTTTAAATTTTCTCACAAATTTCTTTACTTATTTCTCTCATCAAAAAGCTTTTCTAGACGAAATACCACCGCCTATATTACCAAAAACATGGCATTATTCAGTTACCAAGGCAAAAAAACAAACAAACAAAAGGTCTTTGAGACGTGATGTGCTTGATGATGACAGATCTGGAACCAACCTCAGCCTTGATCTTAAGCTTCATTAAGACTAGAATTCTTTGAAATGTTATTTACTCCCATCTCATACTACGTTTATGGTCTTTGCAAGTTTCTTGTGTTCTCTTTTATGCAAGCATAAACACTTTTTGGAGTTCTATGTTGGAGTTGCTACTGAACAGGCAACAAGAAAGAAGAGAGATATAAAAAGAGAAGGATAATTAAAGCCAAGAAATATGACTAGATCTACAACATCATCCATGTTATGAGAAGGAACGCATATTTGAGTAGCTGAATAAACCATGTTTTTTAACAAACTTTTGTGTATAAATTGTGTACAACAAATCATTGGAAAGCACTTTGGTTTAGTACGAAACTGTTTACTCTTATGTTTGTAATTATGTTCATTTTGTTCACAGGCCAAAGAACTCAAAACTTTGTGACGATTCCCTACGTTAGTTATATTTTGCCCAACCTATCATTGTATACAGCATTTGCCGACTAGCTTTAGATGATAAATTTTAATTCTAAAAAAAATGAAACTGGAAAAAAACTTATGCACCTCTTACTCCTATTGATCTTGAACAAGAATTTTGGATAAAGCATTTTAGTGAAATAGTGAACGAGTGAATATGAGCCTCCACATCTTGTGGGCTTTTGCTAGGGTAATAATATTGATTTCAATTACTATTATTTAAGTGGGGAAGGAGTCACTATTCCAATGAAAGTGTCGCAGTTATGGGCCTCAACATATTGTGGGCTTTTGCTAGGGTAATATATTGATTTCAAGATTTTATTAGGACCAGGCCCGACATCAATTTAGTTTCTTCCGGCCCACCATACATTGATTTATGGGTATGAGACTCTTTTATATCTTCGAAAGTTTGTTCATAACCTTCGGGGAGTATTGGCAATCATGTGTCTCGGGTTCCGGGAATGTTAAACTGTGTTTTTACATACATATTTCTCATTGTAAGGTAATGCTTACAATGACTTCCAGATTTACGTTCATTAGCTTAGATATTTTTTCCGCCGCTCACATTCATCCAGCTTAATTCTATCGCAAAACTTATGTATGAATATATATTATCATAGGCATACATAAGTTTTGCGATAGAATTAAGCTGGATGAATGTGAGCGGCGGAAAAAATATCTAAGCTATTATCATAGGGTTACATGATTGTCACAGCATGTGATGCAAGAAGTAAGACTTTGAGTAATGAATTATGTGTGAGAAAACATATCTGTTAGTTAAATCTATTTTTGGAATATTTGCGTAACAGTTGGTACAACTAGGAGTTTTGTGTTCATTTTTTCGTGTAATTTGCGGACTTTTATAACCCTTTGTTCTGCTATGATTTGTATGTTTTTGTTCATATGGTATATATTCTATGTTGATTTCCAGAAAACTTTTCCAGTACAATATATTTATAAAATTCACATTATAATAGACATGTATTCCTAGATTCCTGCTAATCATGGATGATACTGGATTTTTGGAGATCAGTATATTTTTGAAAGACGGTGGATCAATTCTTGGGATGACAGAAAAAATTGACTTTGATTCCTCGGTGATTTCATCAGATAGCGAAGGTACTTCGTATACTTTGGACAACTCGATCAAAACCTGTGAAAAGGGTTAGCCATTCACTTCACTCCATCTTCTGCACACACTATTTTACCATTGTATAATTAAGCTGAGATATGCTAAAATATGCTTCAATATCGTATATAGATAATGTGTGTTTGAAGAGCCATATAATGAAAAATGAGAAGCCTAAAATGTCCAAAAAACAGTGTACTGGGTAAACGAGGTAAATTATTATGCTAATAGATAATAATTACGGTATTGAGAACTTATCCTTACATGTCACAATGATGAGAGTAATATACTCGAAAGATTGCAGAGCCATTTCCCAATCCACCTCAATCCCCAATGTTTTACATAGATGATATGTTTTTGAAGAGATACCTGATAAAGAAAGGGAAGTCTAAACAAAGTGAACCATTATGTTGACAAATGATAATTACAATATCTTGATTACTTATCTTTACATGTCACAATATTGAAAATAATATGCAATTCTAATATTAGTAGCATACAGACGCTCTAAAGATTGCATAACCATTTGCCAAAGCCAGCTCCATCCTCGTTGTTTTACATACAAAGATTCTGCCAATGATTATTTCACTTTCAGGTCATTTCTCTTCAGTAGTTCGTTCACAGGTCACACTCTATTTAACAATATAATATTGCTAAAATATGCTTCAATAACATACATAGATGACATGTCTTTGAAGAGACGTCTGATCAAAAAAGGGAAGGTTAGAATGTCCGAAAACAAAATACTGGATAAAAGAGGTTATTTATCCAATTTATACATAATAATTTCGATATTCTGATCACTTATCCGTACTTGTCACAATTCTAAAGGTAATATACAAATAAAATTTCCTTTGCATACAGACGTTATAAAGATTGCTGAACCATTTGCCAAAGCCACCTCCATCCCCATTGCTATACATGACAGACTTTCTGACGTGACGACATGCCGCTTTCAGGTAATTTCTCTTTATCACTTATAATTATAATTATAATAACAATATAATAAGTTAGCAAGCTCTTCTACAGTACATTGTCTCTTGTAGCAATAAAGTAACTTTCCATTGGCTTTTATTTTGTCGTTTTTGTCTTTTTTCTGGGTTTTTTCATTAATTTCCCAGTAAGGGCTTATTTAGTTTTCTTGGGCTCCTGATTTATTTTGTTGAGCAAGCCTTTAACCAATGGTTAGGGTTATTGTGAGGCTTCTGGTCAACAAGCTTGGACCGATGGTTCATTTCATTGTCTTCCGGTTATTCTGAACGTGCCTCCGCCTCCTTTTCACCTTTCATCATCCTTTAATTTCTTTTTGTCTTCTATTCCAAGTTGATCAATCATGCTTCTTGCTCGTCCTTCCAGCCGACGACATGGCCACGCCGTACTTTGGCATTAAATGCATCGACTATTGTTCTGTCGTTCTGGACTGATGAGGCGACTACATTGTGTTGTTCTGCAGCCTTTCGTCTTTTTGGTTTGTTTTTTACCTCTGTTTTCTTGCCATTTCACTGTAGATAATCCATCAGTGGGCGAAAGTCATCATTCTGGTTTGGTGGTTTACAATATCTTTCTTCAATATAAGTTGTATGTTGGTCATCTGATTTTTATTGGTCTTAGGCATTTTTCATTTGGATGGCACGGGGGAAAAACGCATCTCTTCCTTTCGTAGTGTGTTTTTAAGGGCCTACTGGTCATTACTGGGGTGTTGCTTTTTTGTTGGTTTTCTTGTAAAATTTCTTTCTCCGTGTTTCAGTTATTGTTGGGCTCGGTTGGTATGCGAATTGATTTAGATGGTGTTGATTGTTTTTGGCTTGTGTGTGCATTAATTTGGGGGGTTTTGGAGGCTTTGGTTGTTTGGCAAAGTTGATATTTTCCAGCCTCGCTATGTTGTTAGGGATGCTCTCGTCTATTAGTTCTTTCAAATTCAAATTTTAATTTGTTATTCCAGAGGTTCCTATGATAGGACATTAGCTCTGTCAAAATTTTTCTGGACATCATATCTGCAATTTTATTAGTTTGTTTCCTGCTTTAAAATTTAAAATGGTTCTCTACAACAAGAGTTAAAGTGGCCTCTGGTTTAGATCAATACTTTTCAACTTTTACTGAGTGGCCTTTTTTCTTCTATCATGAAAATCTGGGGATGTTGGTTTCCTGCTTTTACTAAATTATATTCCTTGATTTTGTACCCCCATTTCAGTGTGCTTTAGTTGAGTGCATATTCCCGCTGTTTTATTTGAGTTACTGGAAACATCCGTTAATATCTTGTATATAGCAGTTTATAGAAGTTAAGATATTAGGGTCTATTGTCTCATTGTCTCATTCTTCGGCAATGACTAGCCTCAGCAACTGACATTTCAAAAGGTGGGTGTTGTTGGAAAATCTATTTAATGGGGAAAATGCTTCAGCGTCATTTTTGGAATTTAGCATTGATATGTGGTCTGATGTTTGGTGTTTGGAACTTGAAATCTCGTTGCTATAATCCTTATTCACAGGATTGAATTGTTATGACTTCCCCTATGTGCAAAGGGGAAGTTATTACGCTATGATCTGCATTTGTTTGGGTGTTTTTTTTAAAGCTTCGGTTGTTTGGAGGCACATATGAGGTTTTTCGGCATTATTCTTTATGGCTTCCTTTTTTCCGGTCTTACTATATTGTTTGCGGATGCTTTTTATGGCTCACTATGTTGTTTACCCAGACTTGGTATTAAAAGCTTATGACAAACTTGGTATTTTGATGTGGGCCGTTTATGCATTACAGTGCTGCCTTTGTTTAACTTAGGCTGTGTTGTGGAACATTTTTTTAGAAAAAATGGGTGTGATCTTGTTTATTTTCAAGCTTTTGGCACAATGTGATTTAAAATCTCAAGCTTTGTTTCTTCAAAGCCCTTTTGTTGTGAGAGTGATGATTGATTGAAGAAGTATTAAATTTGTGAACTATTCATGGTTTGGTATTTCGCACTACTACACATTTCTACAAGAACATCGATTTTTACTACAGAGCTCACTAAACTTGCATTTGGTATAGCTTCATTCTATTGGATAGCTATATGCAAGTTTTCGTGGGATTAAATAGAGCTCCTAATTATGTGGTTCCGCGGTTGATGGTGTAACACTTTCTGATAATCGGGGTTCAAAAATCTGTATTTGTCAGAAATATTTGTGTCTTTCTACATGAATCTTTTGGTTGTTAAGTGCGATATCTGTTTTCCCCCATGCATTCTGTGGAATTATTTTATTGCAGTTTTTGTCCAAACATATTTGTTATTTGGTGCATTGTCTTGATTTTGCAATTTTATTGGTGGTCTTCGGTTTATAGAGTTCTTTCTGAAAGTTTGTTTTAAAATTACATAGGACCACTCCTCTTTATTTTACAGTTTCTTTGTGATTCTTGATAGTAGGGAGTTCTTGTTGAAAGTTGGATTGCTGGGATTGTATAAGAACTAGTTTTCTTTATTTTACTACTGTAATGGAAAATATATAAATTCTGTTGCTTTTGATTATTTGATACCGCTGGCTTTTGATATTTGATGATGGCTTTTGTCACACATTGAATCATGGAGAATTCAGTGTTCCATTATTGTACTATCGTTTCCTTATTTTTGATGAGGGTGGGGACCCACACGACCGCTCGCACTGGTGAGGGGCTGATACCATTACAACACTATGGTGATAATTTGTTGATCTTATGTTATGCTTATGGTTTGGGATGCAGGTACCAAATTCAGACCATTGTTATATTTGATTTTGTGTGATATTTGGTGGGTTTGGGTTTTATTTTGTTTCAATAATGTGGGAAAATTTAGCTTGCTCCATAATGATTGTCACAAGATAAGATGATCACATAAGATGGTCACTGCGCTGAGCCAAAAGGAACTAGTTCATTCATAAATGAGAATTGTCACCTGCTATTTCACAATATGGTATTTACGGTATCTTTACATGCTCATAGATCTTGCTCGGACACGCAAATACCGTCAATTGTCTAATCTCGCTCATAGATCTTGCTCGGACACGCAAATACCGTCAATTGTCTAATCTCGACTGAACAAAATCTTCCCCAACATGATAAACGCACAAATGACAATCCGCGTTTGACAAGAGGTTTGCCATTAAAATATACGACTTCCTTACGATAATTGTAGTCCCTAACGTTGTGTTTGGATTGAAGGATTAGAAATAAGAGCATTTCAAATTCCTCACTCAAATCCTCTTTTCTATTTGGGTAAAAATTTTGATATATATATATTTCAAATTCCTCCTTTTTTCAATGCATTTCATTTACATTTTGGATGGATTTGAAATGACAACAACCTATATGTGAATTCAAATCCATGAATTTCAAATTATTAGATTTCAAATCATTTCCTCTAAATCAAATCCTTACATCCAAATGCAACCTAAGTAAAGTTTAAAAAACTTGTTTGTGTTTCCTAAAGCAATTCTTATATATGTAAATTGTATACTTGATGCTCAAGTTCAATTGACCTACAACATTAAGTTTTAAAGAATTAACTTCGACAAATATATTGTCGCTTTTGAGTAAAAAATATATTTCATAATTTTTCCCCGATATTGACCCCACAACCAAACCTCCTCCGTCTATAACATGACACTGACTTGGTTATTATAAAAAAAATTATATGCAGAAGCTAAGTCCAAGAAAAAACGAAGTTGAGAACATATCTTTAAATCAAACTTCAATTGATGCTAGCATCTCTGAAATAAGACGAATCCTCATATTAATATTGGGTCAAAAGAAGATGGCACAGAAAGTTAGTAATAAATCTCACATTGTATATATTACATTTGCGCTTTATCGCTTCTGCTCATAAAGATTAAACATGATCTATGTGGTTCAATTACACAGATGATGTTGAACTAATAAAAACCTTAAGAATGTCCAAAAGAGGACAAAGAAGAGGATGATTATTTCAAGTTAATGTTAATCCTTTCTGATTTGCTACCATTTGTTGAGTTGACAAAAAGTAACTCGCCCGGTTTAAACATTGTCTCGATCGGGGTAGGTTCGAGTTAACCCGATTTAAATTTATTATTATAAAAACTGCAATAAATACTAAAAAAAATTTACAGTTTTATAAATAATTTTTTTTAATATACAATTTCTTGAACATGTTTTTTATGGATGAATTATTGTGAAGTACCGTGGCATCTTGGATTATTGTGAAGTAAAAAATATAATTCGAATAAGCATCCTTGAGGGGTCAGTCTTGGATCTGATCACGTTGGATTTGAATCATGAATTAAAATTATTACCAATTATTCAAGGTCAAATCATACTATTTTTTTATATTTATTTTGATTAAACAATCACAATAAAAATTAAGAACTATTTCTAAAATAGAAACTCGAAGCCGTAAATCAATTTTATTTTTTTTAGGACACATACATGTGGAGGTACTTAACTCATACCATTTAGCTTAATTTGATTTATACAAATTAATATAAACTCTTATTTTATTTTTTTCCAGATATAAATGAAAACTTGCTATATTTTATAGTGCAATTATTTAAACAAAAAACTATTTTTAATTTGATAACCTTATACGAACGGTTAAGTTTAAAACAATGAACTTTTATTAAAATTGATTCAAATCGTGGAATCATGCTAGCGACAATTAGATTGTCATTCAAATTTAAAATAGTAATGGTTAAAATGTCACAAGTTCAATTCATGTATCTGTCTCTCAGTTTGAGCCTGACTGACGTGATTTGCAGGCTATTACATCAGTTTGAGGGTTTACCAAGTGTGCACCATAAGCGTAGCATGTAATTGATTTTTTCAACTTAGGTATGTATGTAAATAAGAATTTTAAATTACGGATCCAAAAGTTACATTTAAAAGAATCCTGAAATATAAAAATTACAAGAAGATAATTTTAGCAGTTAGCTCATTCGACATGCTTAATGCTATAACTAATGCTAAGTTTTTATTTGTTTTTTTTAAAAAAAATGTTTAGGGGTAGGGATATGATTTGAACCCAAGACCTTTTATATTGAAAATAGATAACAAGCATTAGACCAATATATTGTTGTTATATAATTAATGCTACGTTGTACACGTTGCGATGAAGTTAAATTTCACCGAGAACCTCCTGGATTTTGTATTTTAGATAGTTGTTATATGGTGGTTGTGACATACCAAGTGTCGTCCCCAAAATGTGTTTGTTATGAATTAGATACATCATAGATTTGATGTATCTACCTCAGATTGGTGTGTGTATCCTTAAATAAAGATTGGAATTTGCTCTGGATAGTGTGTTTGATTTATTTGATTTTGCTCTTAGAAAATTCTAATAGAATCAAATATAGAAAACAACATCATTCACAACAGTTGTGGCATTTGATTACCGTTTGCATTTTAAGCCTACAAATCTTAGAAAACTTGAATTCAAGATTTAATTCTTGCAAATTCGAGTCTTAAGCGTAAAATGCTTAGAAAACTCAAATAGAATCAAACAATTTTGGTTGTTGCACCAATATTGACCCACAATTATCCATTGCAAAACTCATTTGCTCAATTGGTCTACAATCTCATTCTTGTAGTGTTGAAATACTTCTATGGTCTTGTCTTTGCTTCGTAGCAAATAGACATAACAATATCTCGTGCACTCATCGATGAAGTAACGAAGTACTTTTTCCTCACCTCTAGTTTGCACAAACTTTGATTCACAAATATCAATGTGAATTAATTCTAGAGGTGTTTTCCGACAAATGAATAACGTTTTGTTAACTTAGCCTCAACACAAGTCTCACACTTATGTTTTAAGTTAACATTCACAGAAAATAATAAGTTTAACATCACATATTTGTGTTGTGAATTATAATTACATGACTCAAATACTCATATAATTAATCATAAGACTCAACAAATAAGTATAATCATAAACTTTATTGCTTTCAATCGACAAGTACCGTCATTACATTTATTTTGAATAACTCCCTTTTATGGAGAGTACAACTATGTCGAATACAAGATTTCAAGCGGTAAGCATTAGATCAGAGAAATCGGCTGACATCTTGTCATATTTAGTTACATTGATTTGATCCTTAGCTTTCTTCTTTGTCTATCTTGCCTCGACAATCCTTTGCTTTGTGGTTCGGTTTCCCACATACAAAGCAATTTTCCTTGAACCTTTTAAATTTCCTTTGTTGTTGGCCGTCATGGTTCTTTCTCTTCTTTCCATGATTGCTTGATTCCACAATATTGTCTCTTGCACTCATTTTGTTTAATTGACTTCGCTCTTTCGATTATCTTCTTCAATCCGTAGATGTATTATCAATTCTTCGAGCCCTATTTCCTTCCTCTTGTGTTTAAGATGAGTTTTGAAAACTTTCCATAGTGAAGGAAGTTTCCCGATTAATGCCGCCACTTGGAAGGACTCACTTAGACTCATCCCTTCCGCATGAATCTCATGTAAGAGTACTTGTATCTCTTGCACTTGACTCACTACGGATTTCGAGTATACCATTTTGAAATCCAAGAAGCGTCCAATGGTGCACTTTTTAAGGTCGGTATCTTCCGCCTTGTATTTTGTTTCAAGCATTTTCCACAATCCCTTTGCGGTTCGGACTTGACAATGCACATTGTATAGTGCATCATCAAGGCCATTCAATATGTAGTTCTACATAGAAAATCACTTTGATTCCAGGTATCTACAGCGACCCTCCTAGTAGTGTCCGTATCATCCTCGCCTACGGTAAGCAGATCAATTTGCAAGAACTTTGCCAAATGCAAATTAATGAGATAGAACGTCATTTTCTGTTGCCATCTCTTGAAGTCTATGCCATTGAACTTTTGTTGTCTTTCTCTTTGCGTCGCAGGAACATTTGTGGATGTGAACGCCATTTTTCACAATAACAAATTTCTTCTTAAGATTGTTTGTGTATGCTTCAAAATCCGCAGGAAACATCGTTGCTTTTATGGGTAGTGATAGATGTCAATAAAAATAGTCGAGGCAAGTGTATAACACTTTGTCCTTATTGAACAATCAATATCGCATCAAGATTTGTGAAAAACACTAGCCTTCATTTTTGGAAAATCTGTTGTTATCACATGTGTGCTAGATTTTACTTGGTCCGTCTCAATCTAAAACCCACGGTATGAATTACTATATGTCTTGCAATATTGTATGGTCAAGTCAATAGCAATATAATAGTCATTCACAGGTGGTCAAACCCTCAAAACCATGAAGAACAATAAAACATACATAAAGAATTATAAAGATTCAATCAAATAAATAATCATCAAATCATAGGTTCAAAATAAAGGGTTGCCTAGCCTCGATAAATTAACTTAGTTCATCATATTTAAATCAAAACAAAGCAAAACTAATATTAAAAGACAAGAATAAACTCCCGGCATCGACTCCGATTGTAGATCCTTGCTTCCTCTCTCGCTTTCTTCTCGATCGTGTTCTTCAATCTCCTCGTTGGATTGTTCCAAGTTGGTGAATTATGGTGGTGTTTAAATATTAGTCCAAGGTATTGTATTTATAGAGGATGAGAATGAAAAGAAAGTGTCCTTGTATAACTCTTAAAATAGTCCTTATTGGAGTTGGCAAAGGTCTCATTTTATAACTCTTTAAGGAATCCTTGTTTAACTCTTAAAAGAGTCATTGCTTCACCATATAAGCTCGTTTGAGTCCTTTTCCATCGTTATTTAGCCCATTCTCTTCATTTTTTTCGTAATTTAACAATTATTCCTGAAATATGCAACATTGATACCAAAAAGCGTAAAGCATTCAAAAATCATAGTGAAATATAGTGAGAAAACATAAGAAAAGAAGTGCAAATATGGCACTTATCAAGATGTGTATGCCAAGTTATTAATTTGGCTGTGAAAGTTGGTTATGAAGACAATCACTCAGCATTGATCCAACAGTATATTATCAGAAATAAGTCTACCCTTAACAAAGCCACTTTGAGAATGAGAAATAATTTTACCAAGAAGATTATTAAGCCTACGAGTAATCAACTTAGTAATGATCTTATTTGAGACATTACATAAGCTAATAGGTCAAAATTCAGACCAACTTTGAGCATTATCAGTATTAGGGATCAAAATAATCGTAGTAGCCGTAAAACTACGGGGAAGATTATGTATCATAGACATCTTGATGGATGAAATCCCAACATGATGTATAAAAAAGAGCTGAGTAGCCATCAGGGCCAGCCGCACTATCAGAGTGAAGAGAAAACACTACTTCCTCAGCCTTTTTCCAAAGAAAGGGATAGCCAAAAGTAATGAATTATCACTGTCATCAATCAATCGAGGAATATGATCAAAATGTGGCAAGTTTAAAACCGTATCTTCACCCACTAGAAGTTGCTCAAAAAAAGTAGAACCAGATTCTTGAATGTGTAAAGGACTGTCCAAACAATGACTATTGTCCCATATACGAAATATCCGACCTTTAGCTCGTTTCTTATTCACCATATTATGGAACAACTTAGTATTACGTTCACCATCCACCATCCATCTACTAGACGCCTTCTGTTTCCAAAAATATTCCTCCATATCCAACATTTTTTTTTAAATCAACTTGACATTGATTGTAAGGCCCTCGTACCGTATTATCGAAAATAAGGTTGAGCTTCTCAACAATTATGTGATTCATCTTATGTCAATCATATGGTTGAGAATAAATATGAGGAATATTAGCTTTGATAATAACTTGATATCATATTTAACATTTTATAAATCCCGATATTTGATAATGAGAATTAAGTACAATTTGTACATTATTTTGTTAATTAGTTAGAAATTAATTAACGAGAATATAATCTAATTAATGAGAATGGAAATTGATCTTGTATATGTCAATTGACAGTCGGGTCAGAACATGATGAATGAAAAATATATTTTTGGAATATTCGGATTAACACCGAAATTTTATTAAAATGATTTAATAAATATAAAATTTGTATTAAATCGAAAGATTTCATTTTTGTGATTCAAAGAAGGACACGAAGTCAGGTGTGGACTGTACATGTGATATACATGCACCAGTACACCGGTGACACCCCGATGTTCATAATTGGTTGGGAATTAATATATATCGGTGTAGGACGTAAAACACATAGCAAAACGTGTAAAACACACACATATCGCGGACACACACTAAAACGTGCGAAAACACGCACAACCTCGCGATTCACCGACCACCTTGTACTTATCCGCTCCGTTCGCCGCCGTCCGACCACCTATAGACGAGACCGATATACCACCGTGTTCGTAACTCTCAGGCGAATCTTTCCATACCAAATAATCGAGTTTTGGTGTTGGAAAGTGGTTCTATTTCGATCTGGAACGATGAAACTCGTGCAGACTAGGGTTTGAGCGATTTTGGTTCGATTTCTTCGATTCTACAACAAATTGGACGAACCCATATACCAAATCTCTTCTAATCACCTGGAAGAAAGTTTCTACACCAGCCACCGCCACTATCGCCGCCGGAGCTCGCCGGAATCGGCTGATAAGCGTGCGTGATAATTACCAGTTAATTTGGACTATAATTAGTAAAAATAAATTTGAATTGATTAAAATAATTTAGCAAATTAATTTATGATGTAATCGCATCAATTTAATTACCCTAAATTGGTTAAGCTGTGACTAAAATTGAAAACTCATTTTTTTAATGATTGGTTTATTGAATTGTGATTTAATATTGATATGCAGTGGCTACTTCGACCCTACAAGCTCAAGTACCCTTGTAGATCGAGAAAGAAAGGTATGTTGCGATCGGGTAACATACGACATGTATCTGTATCATTTGATATATGATTTGTTGACTTCTGTGAATTATGTGAGATTATGTGGCTACGTGATTTTATTTAAATTATGTGGCATTCATAGCATTCATGAATTGGCACATCGGTGTATGAAATTAAATGTTTTGTTAACACACATCACTTTTATATATACATCGATGCATGACATTGCACGTTGAGCTATGATCCTTAAATACCCTGTTTATTTCTGGATTCTGGGATAATCATTGGAGATTGGTACCGCGATACTATGACCGGCATTAAATGGCCCGAAAGGTATAAGGAATCGTGGTCTCCTCTGATTACCATGATTTGTTGAGACGAGGGATTGGTGGCACCTTGCTGATGTCATCCCGTGTATGTCCCTGACTATGTCGAGACTTGGGATGTGATGACGCTTTGACGACGCATCATTGATGATCCCTTATGCTTGGCAGGCTCGAGCTATGATGATTTGATATCGATTTGATTGATTCTGATACACTCAGTGGATGGGTGATTGACCTGATACCGACATGACATGACATGGCATGCATTGCATTGCATTGCATCATATATCACATTTTATAGATACATGTTGTATATTCCATGATCGTTCCATATTGGGCTTTTGCTCACCCCCAAGGGGGGCTGTTGTTGTCTTTGTGTGTGGACAATGGCAGGTGGTACAGGTGACCAGGACGCCAGAGAGGGCACGTCCGGTGGGAGTCACACTTGAGGTTTTACTCTTGTTTATCCCAGTAGTCTTTGTACCAGGGATGTATCCCTGTAGTGTGATGAGTCTATGTATATTTCATTTATTTTATTTTATCCTAGTTTGATTTATATATGCTGGTTTATGTTGATGGATATGCAACTGGTGGTATATATATATTTTCAGTAGATGTTGATTTGAGTTGGTGGTATGTCCCTCGTGCGATGAGGTCATGCCGAAATTTTTAGGGCTACATGTTAATAAATGTTAATCAAATCTTCCGCTGTTTACGCTATAATTATCATTGTGTGATCATTAATCACATGATTAGGATTTGGCCCTCACATTGATCAACCTCTTTCTTCTTATCCAATGAAGGAGAAAAATCATATACATGCTCAGCATCCACATATTTTTGTTCTGCCATCTTAATGTTGTCAAAAATATTACCAAACACATCTTTATTCCACCATTTAAGATGCGATTTAAGACGCTTAAGTTTAATGCCCAGCTTATCCATACCAACAACATACACTGGTATATTCCAATTAAGACGGACCGTTGGCAAAAATCCATCATGCTTAACCCACATATTCTGAAAACGGAAAGAATAAGTAGGTTTAGGAAGGAAATGAGCTGAGATAAACATCGGACTATGATATGAATTAGCACGGCTTAAATGTTCAACCCGAAAATTATTGAACACAGAACTCCAAGATGGAGATAAAAGAACCCTGTCCAATCTTTTCCAAATAAGATGATTAGTCCAAGTAAATTTATCACCAATATACCCTGCATCAATAAGACCAGTATCCATGATAAAATCATTAAAGTCATTCATCGCACCAGTACGAGAGGTAGGCATTGATGACTGCTCATCCATATTAGCAATAACATTAAAATCACCTCCAACAATCCATGGAACATGACTTGAAGGAGTAATAGATATCAGCTCATTCCAAAGCAGCTGTCTTTCCCCCCTTGTGCATTTAGCATAAACAAAGGAAGCAAAGGTATCACAAGGGTTTAGGGGTTAGGGAGCGTACCAGTCGATGAGCCGACGCAGGAGAAATCAACCAGATAACATGTAAGGTCCGACCCATACTCAAAACCAGCAGTGTAAGCCGCGATCAGGAGAGGGTATATACGCCAAGAGCAAAAGTGAGGAAGTCGTCGAGTGAGGGAGGGTGTCTGGCCCACCTGATCCCACAGCATAAGGTAATCACCAAGAGTGGTCCAAAGGTGTGCGTGACCCCCGCAGGTCGAGCAGTAGCAGTGGCAATGAAGAAGGTGAGGAGGTGTCTGTGCCCACCCGGACCTCAAAGTAGGAGAGCAGTAGCAGTAATGAAGATCTTGTAGATGTGAGAGCGGGTGTCTGGGCCCACCCGGGTCTCAAGTGGCAAGCAAACTCAAGGAAGACAGAATGTGTGTCTATTCTCACACAAACTGTAGCAGCAACAACAAACAACAGTCACGAGAGGAGGGTGTCTGTACCCACCCGGCCCCAACCGAAGTCAAGCAGGAGCAACGAAGTCCGGGAAGCAGTGGTGAAGAAACACAGCGAAACAGCAGGCATGTGAACGGGGGTTGTCTGACCCACCCTGATCCCAAGTAGTGTGGACCCAAGTGTTGTCCAACAAAAGACTATGGACCAAGCAGACGGAAACAGAAAGTAGCAAAAGGAAAACAGGTGAGGGGTAAGGAGTCTGAACCCGCCCGGACCAATTTAGGCTTTAGGGTTTAGGGTTTTAGGGTTTAGGGTTTAGGGTTTAGGGTTTAGGGTTTTTTTATTTGGTCAATAGCACCCACAATGATACATATAAACAATAAATCTGATTCAATGTACCATCCTCAACACGTCTGTTAGAACTAAATGTATAGTGTAAACCAACTATAGTCGACTAATAAACAGATATTGCGTTTACTAGCACAATTTAGTTCAAAATAAGACTTCATCGATAGGAGGATGGATAGATGCTTTGGCTCCGCCACGTACATAGTGTCTAAACAAAAACCAAACCCCATGCCAAAACTCAGTACGTCCAAATCCCTTGACACCATTTCTAGTTTGGAGTCGAACTCCCATCCAAATCCTTTACAGCTTGTCCAATCGCATGAAGAGCCATTTTCTTCACCTCTAATTTGTCTTCCTTAGCCCTGTGATTTTGGGGAAGAATGCGTAATTCCTCAGTATATCGAACACATTCTTGGACATTCTAGTGAGACGAAGTCCAGGGCAACCTTTATGCATGACTTCTTTTATGGAGAATTAAATAGGAAGCAAGCCTTTCAAAGTAAGCTCCAAATCTAACTTCAGTTCTTCAGACCAGCTTCAGTCACAATAATTCGCATACTCCATTCACCAAAGCCCTTAGCTCAGCTTCCCCACTACTACGAGCCACTACATTTTGCTTTTTACTTCTCTAGGTCACAAGACCACCCAATAGAAAAGTACAATACCCTGAAGTGGATCTTCTATCTAAATTGAGCTTGCTCAGTCTGCATCTGTAAAGGCTTCTATGCTTCTCTGATTGTTCCTTTTGAAACAATAAACTATTTTCCCACAAAACTCTTCAGATATTTCACAATATCGTAGACAACATCCATGTGTTCTTTGTTGATGAATGCATGAACTGATTTACAACACTGATAAGAAAGGGTCAAGAGACTCCCAAATAGTTTACCTCATTTTCTTCTCACAACATCCACAATATAATAGATGCCATAAGCATGCATATAACTTGAATTAGACAAACCAACACCAACCTTCCATTGACTGACAATGAACAAACACAAGCTAAACCCAAAGAGTTGACCAAAAAAATCCCAAGCTTTCCTAGCTAGATCACTATGCATAAGAAACAAGATGTAATTTCCACATTATGACAACATCATCATTTAGAGACCAATGAGATACATTTGGTTTGGCACCGCCCATAGGTTCCTTTGTGTCATTGGGGATTGAAATAGGAGGTTTGGACCAGCAGATAGAGAAGCTGTTGAAGGCTGAGTTCTTGCTTTGAACCTTCCACCAGCTTCGAGAGAGTTCTCCCTTATCAGATGGCATCAAATGCCAGTGGCCTCCTAACTTTGTAGGCAGACTAGTTAACGAGCCTCATGCACCTTCGGAAAACACCATTTTCACTTCGTACTTCATGCTGACAAGCATACAACCTCTTAATAATCTTTAGATATTGACTGAGATGGATGGAAAGCAATCATATTCCAAAATGTATTTCCTTATGGCATCTTGTCGATTTAAGGTGACCTTTGAGAAAGGTAGAACTCTAGATAGGCTATCAAATGCCATTGTTTGAAGCGCAAAATTCTCTAGCCTAACAAGGAGGTTGCCCCACAACCAAAATTATCAGATTTTCAGTTAGTTTTGATTGTGTCGAGCATTTGTTTGAGCAGGAGAGGATTTCCTCTGTTACCTTTTATGAGTAACAGCGGGCTGGTTATTGTAATTTCCTTGATTTCAATCTCCGCAATTCAACATACATTTCAGCAAATTTCTTGTGTTTGAGTTCCATATATTTTTATTCGTATCAGATAGCGTGTAAACTGTGAATTCGAGTAGCCCTTTTGTGAGTATAGCAGCCACCTGTTGAGTGGTTGGCACCGGCCATTTTCAATCTTCTCCTCGATGAAATACTTGTCCACCTCCATATGTTTTGTCATGTCTTACAAAGGCTGGATTGTGAGCGATCAAAAATCCAGCATTGTTATCACAATAAAGTTTCATAGATAAAGAGGTCGAGATTTTTAAGTCTTCCAACAGCCTCTTTATCCACATTGCCTCACAAATTCCTTGTGCAAGAGATCTAAGCTCCACCTCAGCACTACTTCAAGCTACGTAACTGTCTTTTACTTCGCCATATAATAAATATTTCCTCCAACAAAAGTGTAGTATCCTTAAGTTCAATGCCTATCAATGGTACAACTTGCACAATCTGCATTAGTGTAGACTTCAAATTGTAGGTTGTCACGTTTCTGAACATCGTACCCTTCACGGGGTTCCTTTTAGCTACTTAAATATTCTGTAGGCAGCATCGAAGTGTTCCTGTCCTAGTGAATGCATGAACTGGCTAGCCATGCTAGCTGCGAAGGCTTTAAATTCCTGACTTGATGTGGGCAGCCAGCCCACGAGGAAACAACCAGATAACATGTATGGGGGAAAGGCTCCGACCCACACTCAAAGCCAGCAGTGTAATCCGTGAGCATATGAGGGTATATACGCCTTGTAGACGGGTGAGAGAGGGTGTCTGGCCCACCCTGATCCCAAGTGGCATACAGAGCGCATCAGAAGACAGAATGCGAGTCTGGACCCACACAAACTGAAGCAGCAGTAAACATTCGGCAATAAAGGAAGGTGGTTTAGGGTTTAGGGTTTAGGGGTTTCGGGTTTAGGGTTTTTTTTTTTTTTTAGGAAAACCGCCAGTGCCTTGGCGGGGGTTAGGCGGACCCCTACCCGTTTATTAATAAATAAAAAAACAAAAGAGGGGGATTAGACCAAAACCTCTTAAGAAAATTACAATAATTTAATACTAGTTCTAACATAAGGGAAACCAAGTCTCTTCATTTTACAAAGGCCTTTAATATGATGATTAAGCAAATGATAATAAATAACATGAAACATGCGATCCTCCAAAGCAATATTAGCAAAGCCATCTGCAACTGCATTTCCTTGACGATAAACATGTGAAATATGAATCTGATGATCTTTCAAAAGCGCCTTAATGCTGGAAATTATCGGACATAAGCTCCAATGTCCAAAACCAGAACGAATAATGGAAATAGAGACCAAAGAATCCGTTTCAAGCCAACGGGAATAAATTAAACTCACGACAAAGTTCTAATCCAAGAAGAATGGCTCGAAGTTCAGCTCGAATATTCGAATCGATATCAATATAATCATAAAAGCCAAAAACAAATCTACCATGATGATCCCCAATAACTCCTCCAACCGAAGACTCCCCTGGATTCCCCCGAGAACAACCATCGGTATTTAACTTATAACAACCCAATGGAGGTCTTTGCCATTTGATGAAATTGACACAAGATATACGAGTACATGATACTTCAATATTCCAATCTCTGGCCACATCCAAAAAGCCTCGCCAATGATGAAACTTGAATATAGAAGAAGCAAGAAAGATATGCCTCTTGATCAACCCAATAATGCGAAGAGCAGATAACCCAATTAAACGATGTTTAGAATCATTTCTTCCCACCCACAAAAACCATAAAATTAGAAATGGAATCATCTCTCGAACATGGCCCTTACGTTTCCAGCAATCATTAATTCTCCATGAATTAATAATTTTATGATGAGGAACCTTAAAAATCGAACCAAAGTGCTTCCAAACATAAGAGGCAATATGACTCTGAAAGAATAAATGATCCCAAGTTTCCTCATGATCACAACACTGACATTTAGAAGCTAAAGCAACACCCCTTGTCCGAAGAACCTCATCCACAGGAAGCTTCTTTCTGAAAAATCGCCAACAGAAAAAAGAAACCGTAGGTGTAATACCACGACTCCAACAAGGAATACATAAGTCATCCGAAGTCTTCCTTATTCGAACAAGCTCCCAAGCAGATTTGGTAGAAAAATTGCCATCAGAGCTATTCTTCCAAACCAATAAATCATAAAGATTAAGAGAATTATCAAGAGTGACTTCCAAAATTGCATCAACACCACTGTGAGGAATAACCTGAAGAAGCTTATCAATATCCCATCTATTGTCAGTCCAAAACATGTTAACAGAAATTGTATGATCCCCAATAATAGGATATATTTGAGATAAAGGCCCTGATTGCATCCAAGAATCAAACCAAAAAGAGATATCCCCTTTACGACAAATACAACCAATGTTAGCTTCTACAACTGAACGAATTTGTAGCATCCTTCGCCATGTAGGAGAAATAAACCCATTCGAAATGACACTAGCAGGAGTAGAATTCTGGACATATTTATCCATAAGATATTTGGACCAAAGAGACTTGCCAATCCGGAACCTACACCATAATTTAATAGATAATGCTTTAGTCACATCCTTCAATCTTCGAATGCCTAGTCCATTTTCATACATGGGATAACAGATTTCTTTCCAAGAAACCCAATGAGATCTCGAAAAAGCTCCTTTTGTTCCCCAAAGAAATCTAGCACAAATCATTTCCAGTTGATGAAGCACCGTTCCTGGAGGAGTGATACCGTGAAATAGATAGATAGGAAGAGAGCACAGCACGCTTTTAATAAGCATCAATCTACTGCCAGGAGAAAGAACAGCAGCTTCCCACCCCATTAATTTGCCTCTCGCTTGTCGAATGAGTTTATGAAAATAAATTGTCTTTTTGTTGCCTATAAATAAAGGAATCCCAAGATATTGGATGGGAAATTGACCAACTGAGAAGCCAGTAATGCCACTGATAACAGGTGTGCGAGAATGAACATTACGAGCAGCAGATATAAACACACTTTTGGAAGTGTTAATTAACTGACCAGAACAAGACTCATAAATGATCAAGAAATTCTTTCAACTTTAACAGCACTAGAAGACCCATTGCTAAAGATAATTATATCATCAGCATATGCAAGGTGCGAGTATTGAGCCTACTTCCCGTAGAATACAGCAACCGAGGATCATGCAAAAACATGTGATCTAATCCTCTAGACAAATATTCAGCCCCAATAATGAATAATAAAGGGGATAAGGGATCCCCTTGTCTTAACCCCCTTTGAGATTTGAAAAAACCAGAAAGAACTCCATTTATATTAATAGAAAACCAGCAATTAGATATGCACCGCATAACCATATCAACCATCGATGGAGAAAACCCAAAAACCAATAGCATATTGGCCAAGAAATCCCATCTAACACGATCATAAGCCTTGGCCATATCTAACTTCAAGATCAAATTACCCCCACGAACAGGGTAATTGATCCGATGAACCAATTCTTGAGCCAAAAGAATGTTATCAGAAATAAGTCGACCCTTGACAAAGCCACTTTGAGACTGAGAAATAATTTTGCCAAGCAAATTATTCAGCCGACGAGTAACCAACTTAGTGATGATCTTATTGGAAACATTACATAAGCTAATAGGTCAAAACTCTGACCAACTTTGAGCATTATCATACTTGGGAATCAAAATGATAGTGGTAGCTGTAAAAGTATGAGGAAGAGGAGTACCTTGAAAAAAATCTACAACAGCATCATAGACATCTTGATAAATAAAATCCCAACACGATGTGTAGAACAAAGCTGAATAACCATCAGGCCCAGCCGCACTATCAGAATGAAGAGAAAATGTCACTTCTTTAACCTCATCCAAAGTAGGAATAGCAACAAGTAGGGTGTTATCACTATCCTCAATTAGCCGAGGAATATGATGAAAATGTGGCAAGTTTAATACTGAATCTTCCCCCACAAGAAGTTGCTCAAAGAAAGCAGCACCAGATTCTTGTATTTGTAAAGGACTATCCAGACAATGACCATCATCCCATATACAGAATATACGACCCTTATTCCGTTTTTTATTCACCATGTTGTGAAATAATTTGGAATTCCGTTCACCATCCACCATCCATCTGCTAGATGCTTTCTGTTTCCAAAAAGATTCCTCCATATCCAATAAAAGATTAAGATCAACTTGACATTGATCAACCTTCATCCTCTTAATCAATGAAGGAGAAAAATCGTATAATTTCTCAGCATCTGCATATTTTTGTTCTGCCAACTTAATATTGTCAAAAATGTTTCCAAAAACACCTCTATTCCACCATTTAAGATGAGATTTCAGGCGCTTAAGTTTAATAACAAGCTTATCCATGCCATCCCCATACACTGGTATGTTCCAATTAAGACGGACAGTTTGCAAAAAACCATCATGCTTAACCCACATATTCTGAAACCTGAATGAAAAAGTAGGTTTAGGAAGGAAAGGAGCCGAAATAAAAAGCGGGCTATGATCTGAGTTAGCACGGCTTAAATGTTCAACTCGAAATGTATTGAACACTGAACTCCAGGATGAAGATAAGAGAATTATGTCCAATCTTTTCCAAATATGATGATTAGTCCATGTCAATTTATCACCAACATAACCCGCATCAATAAGACCAGTATCCATAATCAAATCATTAAAATCATTCATTGCACCAGTTCAAGAAATAGGCATTAAAAACTGCTCATCCACATTAGCAATAACATTAAAATCACCTCCAACAATCCATGGAGCATGTTCTGGAGGAGTAACTGATGACAGATCATTCCAAAGCAGCCGACGTTCCCCCTAGTACATTTAGCATAAACTAAGGAAGCAAAAATATCACAAGGAAAATTAACCGAGCAAAGTTTGACATGAAGAAATTGATCATGATCCTTAATCAACTCCACCTAGAATGATCAAAAAGAGCCAAATAGTACCAACTTTGTTAGAAATAACAAATGCAAATCCGAATCTTCGAGCTAGAAACCGATCATCCAAATGAACTAAAGGTTCCAAAATAGCTGCAAAATTAATTTTGAGAGTTTTATGAAGAGATTGGAATCTCTTTTGTGAGGCATCATTCCCGATTCCTCTAATATTACATATGAGTCCTTTCATTGGCAACTGGTAGAAGGAAGAGGACCATGGTGTTTAGCTGGACTTCTAGTGTGACGAGCAATAACATGATCATTTTTAGCTTCCGAATGATACACTGCTTCAGAAGAAGAATCGGTAGCTATAATATTATCAGTAGTTATAGTATGAGCAGGCACAATAGTAGAAGCCAAATCGGTAGAAGCAATACTCCTACTAGCATTATCCATTCTTTGAGAAGGAAGAGAGTTAGATCTGAATGGGGATTGGAATTTCATTTTCAGCACGATCCTCAAGGTCCACCCTAACAGATGTAGTCATAAATTCAATAGTGGCAATGGAAGGATTCTGGATTACCAAACAATTCAAATTTTGTGGTTCTATATTCCCACCCTTGGAATCTACAACTGAGTTATCAGCATTGGAGGAAGACTGAAAATTATTATCAGGAATGGTTAAAGTTGCATTAATATCAGATGACGATATTGAGGAAGAACTAATGTGAGAATTTGTAGTATTTAATTGACATGGAGAATGGGTTTCAGTCACATCTGCCAGTAACCCCAAACTAGTTGGTCCAACAGACTTGGACGTGGGAGCATTAAGATCCAAAATATCATCAGAATCTTCAATCAATTGGGCTGGCTCAACATGGACAGCTTGAACTTGGGCTGAAGGGAGGGGATCATAATCAATTAATGGATCCGAATCTTCCTGATCCATCATCAATGGGTCAAATTTATTTTGGAAGGCAAAATCCCGATTTCTGAGCTGCTTCAAATATGAACCGGAATCAATGCGATTGCCTTTCTGATTCAAATCAACCATTTGTTTAGGAGAATAAATTATATTTGGTCCCATATTTTTAGTGCCAGAAGTCTGTCCAGGTTCATGCCGAGAATTACGTAATCCATGCAAATTATCAGCAACAAGAGGAGAGATTTTCGGAAGATGATTAGCATCGTCCAATTCCGATGCACGAGTGGCCATCTCCAGTGGATTATCGATAACCAGACAATCAGTAACGACCTTCGCCCTGCCATTGTTTTTCATAATATAACCAAATGATTTTGAAGGCAAATCGAGATTACGTTTGATCGAGATTTGTTCACGTAAATCTCCATTCCTACGAGGCTTATTCCAGATCGGCTTAGGAACTGAACCATTGATAAAACATTCCTCTACAGAATGTCCAACATGAAAACAATCTTTGCAATATTTAGGAACTGCCTCATATAATATTTTTTGTTCGAAAATAGTTTCTCCAAGACCAACAAATACCTTATCAATACGAGGCTGAAGAAGATCAATTTCAACACAAACTCTTGCCAAAGATACTCTTGATTCAGTAGACATAGCTTCATCCATTTTTAATGGCTTCCCAACCATGTTAGCAATAGAGAAAAGCCGCTTGTGATTGAAGAGGGGGATTGGAAGATCTGGCAGACCAATCCAAACAGGCACAATGGAGGATTCTTTTTTATATGAAAAAGTTGGAGACCAACGCAATATACGAAGTAAATAACCTTGGATATACCATCTCCCTCGCATCCATAATCTGGCTCGATCTTCCTCATTCGTAAGATCAATAAATATATATCCAGGTTGCAAAAATTTTATATGATATTCACCTGAAAGCTGAAGCTGTTGGAATGCTGTAAGAACATCAACTATTTTCGGCCATCCACCAGAAAATTTGCCAATGAGTGCATGCGGATGTTCTTTCTCCATTTCAGATAATTCATCATTATCATAGAAGATACCTGGAGCATTTTGGAAAAATGCAATAGGCTTAATAGGAATCGAATTTTCCGATGAACCATCAAAAATGAAACTTTTACGTAAAGTTCTTGGGGATGAAGCTTTGATAATCTTTGCAATATTTGGACGAGGATCATGAATCTTATCTTGAAGATCAGGAAGAGGGTCGGAGGGAGGAGGTTGGACGTGAGAGTGAGAAGCATGGTTAGAGAGCATTTTTCTCTCAAACTTTTCAAAATCTAGACTTCTTCAGATTAGAAAAAAATATTTTTGAAGGTACCTTAGGTTGACCTTTTAAATATAAACAGATGATAAACTCTAGATAAATATATACACAATATATATTTTAAATAAAACAAGAAGAACGTCGTTTTATTGAAAGGCTTAATTAAATGGGCATTTTATGCATTTACTCATTATAATTAGGGTTTAGGGTTTAGAGGTTAGGGTTTAGGGGTCAGGGGTTAGGGGTCTAGAGTCTAGGGTCTAGGGTTTTGGGTTTTGGGTTTAGGGTTTTTTTATAAAGCCGTCAGTGTCATGGCGAGGGGTTAGGCGGACCCCTACCTGTTTATTCCAAAGACAAAAACAAAAGAGGGGGACTAGACCAAGACCTCTTTGAAAAAATTACAAGAATTTAGAACTAGATCTAACATAAGGTATGCCAAGGCGTTCCATCTTACAAAGACCAAAAATATTTTTATCAATTAAATGCTCATTTAATACTCGAAAGTGCCGATCCTCCATAGCAAGATTAGCAAAGGCATCTGCAACTGCATTTCCTTCGCGATAAACATGATAAATGTGAACCTGATGATCCTTCAAAATTGACATGATACTACCAATAATCGGACATAAACTCCAATGTCCAAAGCCATTATGAATAATAGAAATAGAAACCAAAGAATCCCTTTCCAACCATAAAGGAAATAGATTATACTCACGGCAAAGTTCTAATCCAAGCAGAATAGCTCGCAGTTCAGCTCGAATATTAACTAAACTACACTCGAAAATTTGAATTACACTTTTTTCATTGGTTTTTAATCTTTGTAAACAAAGTAGGAATAGTAACATGAAGTCGATCAATAACTTCAAACATTAGATTAATTTTTTTTAAAACCAAACGATGCATTAATATTTTACTTTGTGATATTTGGTTGGTGAATGGCCTGTGATGTATAAATGTTAGTACGATAGAATTAATTAAACGAAAAATTGTGTCAAACTACAAAATGGATCTTGATACCTTTTACTGAACTAATATTTCTTTCATACTTACCAGAGAGCAAATTTTAAAGCATTTTATTTATTTATTAATAATATTATTAAGAAATTCGAATTTCCAAGATGTGATTTGTTGGAATCTCTTGGTGTAGCTAAAGTCAATGCCAACCAATTTAATAAGATTTTATTAATTTGTCGTAATTTGAGAGGTATGTTTACTATGATATTTCGTTATTGGCTTGAAAAATATATTCAACATTTTTACTTTCGATGGATTTTTATCTTATTTGTCCATATTCACGTATTGTCAGATAAAATTCTACTTTTTCTATTATCACGTAATGAATCTTATTTTTGGATCTCTCGCCATTTATTCACATCTTAAGTTTCATTATATTTATTTATAGGTAATGAAAAAAATAATGAATTATTTTTCACTATTTCAAACATTTTAAATACATCATATATTTATTTTCGCTTTACCCATTTATTGAAGTGGTTATGGTAACAAATTAAAATATTTAACAACTTAATTTTTATTTCCTTCCATTTGTTTATAGGTATTGTTTTCAACGCATGGTTAATTTAATTGGTGGTTAATGGATTTTCATTTTTTGTCACTTAAAATATTTGCTTTATACGATTTGATTAAATATATATTGGTTCGTTTGAACGTGGAGATATTTTTAAATAAGATTAATTTACCCTATATACATATAATATAAATATTCATGAAAACTTGATTTTGTTTTCACAGTTTAGACTGGAAATTTTTTTTTTTGTTTTTCATGAATATATACATATAATATAAATATTCATGAAAACTTGATTTTGTTTTCACAGTTTACACTGGACACTTTTTTTTATTTTTCTTTGATCTTACAGGTCTATTTAAGGATCTGGAGATTTTGTGATTGTTCCCAACTTATCTTTTCTTTTTGTTTCTTATTTAGTTAGGAACTTCAACAGAATCGTTTTGCTGTTAGGGCATCTGCCTACATTAGGAGTTGCAGCATTCGTGCTTGTTTCAAGTGTTGTTTGCGGTTTATGTATGTGTTTATCATTATTTTATGTATATCAATAAGGTGGTCTCCAACACCGCATCTTGCACCACGGTGCCAGACGAACTAGTAGATATATAATAGATAACTTGAATGAATACTTGTTAAATATATATTTTGTATACAAACGGGTTTGCTTGTTTAGGCCCACCTCCAGACGGGTTGGAACTTCCAATTCAACCAACACAACACAACCAGCGGAGGGTTAGGCAAGCCAACCCGCCAAAAAAATAAAAAATATAATTTTATTAAGTTTAATGGTTACAATTATTAAATTAATTACTAATAAATCATATTTTAATTAATTAATTCAACTTTTATTATAAATTAATTAATTGGTCCAATTCACGGGTCAACTCATCCCCAACCTGCAACCCAAACGGGGTTGGCCTATTTAGACCCATCTCCAGACGAGCCTAAAAAATCTTGGTCCAACCCGCCTATTTGGAGGGTTGGGTTGAGCCAATCCGATGAATCCAGACAATTTTGACATCTCTAATTTCGATTACACGTAAAAATAATAACCACTTTTAACTTAATTTATTATCAATACTATTAGTAAATCAAGAAATTAGTGAACTAAGACTTAATTTAAATGATAAATTTTAAATCTAAAAAAACATAAAACTGGAAAAAATCTCTCCACACGGTACCAACATAAACTAGTATATATATATAGATGTCAAGGTTATTTTATTTTATATGATTTTTAATATTGTCGAGTCTTCAGATTTGCATGTATAACCTGTTACGAGAAATAGAGAAAAAAACTTACGCACCTCTTACAATAATTATGTTTTATTATTAAGATTAAATTTTATATTACAAAATTTAGTTTATAAGATCATGTCGCAATTTAGAATTGAACATAAAAAGTGAATTTGCTCTTAAAAACCTTAATGATGATATGCATGATAAATATTGTGAGAACAGAAAAAGCAAGTTCTTGTTACATTTTTACTATGTATTCAGAAATATTAACTCCAAAAATATATTGGGGAGATCAAACTTAAAATTGGTCTCATAAGAAAATAATTAGGCTTCAACAATTTGAATAAGTCAACTCCTATTGATCTTGAACAAGAATATGGGCCTCAACATCTTGTGGGCTTTTGCTAGGGTAATAATATTGATTTCAATTATTACTATTATTTAAATAGGAAAGAAGTCACTATTCCAATGAGCATTGGTACAGTAATGGGCCTCAACATATTGTGGGCTTTTGCTAGGGTAATAATATTAAGATTAATTTCAAATTTTTATTAGGCCCAGGCTCGACATCAATTTAGTTTCTTCCGGCCCACCATACATTGATTTGTTTTTGCCTGGCAAAAGAGCAATTGATGGCCTTTATATTATCTGCTCCCGTTTCCACAGATTCTTTTTTTTTCAGGAATTTTTTTTTTAAAATTATTAGAAACGTCTTTAGTCAACCCACCAACACTCCGAATTTATTATTGTGTGTGTATACATCTCTCAGGGATGCAAAATATTACAATTCATGAAAGTTGAGATGTAAACTGTAATTGTTCAAACAATGGTTGTAAAGTGAAATTTGGAACAAATTATATGATGTTTTTGGTAATTTTCCCTATCTATTATTATATTTTACAATGCTAATTGTTGTAATTTATTTTACATTTTAGTTTTTTTTTTTTTGTCTTTGAAGGATAGTTGTACAAATAACTTCGTATGGATTTTTTTTTTGTTTTTAAATTTTGAAGTTGTCGTTTTTTCTTTTTGGGGAATATTTGTCTTGAATAAATAAATTATATTATGTATAGTTTATGCACATAATGTGAAGAGTCGGCTAAATGAATAAGACGATTCGGAAGAAAATTATAATTTAAAACTCGAACAATTTATTACCAAATAATTGTAAAATAAAATAATAAAATGTAAGAGCCTAACAGTATGTTTGGTTACAGGGATTTGATGGAGTTTGGAATTGGAAATATCGTATTATTAGTGTTTGGAATAATAGAATTTCAAAAATATCTATTCCCTGTTTAGTATAATGTTTTTTTAAATTTTTTTTTGATTAAGTTATCTTGCTAATCTAAGAATTTGATCGAGGTTCATGCTAAACATCCAAATTTAAAGCTTATAGGTAAAACCCAATAGATAAATAATTACAATGCGATTATTTCAAGAAATGGATATGCTTGATTCCAAGAAATAATACACTTACCGAATTTAAATGTATCATTGATATTCAAGGAAGTGACTTGCTCAATTTCAAGAACGATGAGAGCATGTTCTTTACATATTTAAGAGACCCATTCTTTTTTTAGAGAGAGTTATAAGAGTAAGGATATGGCAAGAGAGTACTTTATGGTAATATATTTTTTGACATTTTATTATATTTATCAATTGGTGAATTGTAAATTATTACACAGTGAAGTGTTATTCCGGATGGAAATGAAACGAATAGTAAAAATGCATTATTTCATGTTGAGAAATCATTTGTTTTAAAAACAATCAAAATTGTTTCGATGCTTATCCAATTTTTTTTTTTGAAGGAAAATTATAATATTGAACTAAGTTTATCTTAAAATGGTTAGCAAGAAAAAATATGATTAACAAACACATAGGCCCTTGCTCCTAAAGAGATTCGAACTCTCGCATACAAGATTTAATTTAAAGTACCAGCCCACACCAATAGACCAGCAGAACATGTTTGTTAAATTGCTTGTAACAAAATATATAATAAGAAATATATTTTCGGGTTCGTCCCGAAAAATACTTCCCTACATCCGATGTGGGGCCCACCCCTACACCGAGTGTCTCACAATATATTTTGTGTCACCCGGTGTAGGGTGGGCCCCACACCGGGTGTAGGGAAGCATTTCCCATTCGTCCCTGTGTAGGGCTGCTTAAAGGGCCGGGTCAATCCGGACCTGGCCCAAAATCGGATCGGTTAGCCCGGTTCGAAATTGGAACCGGGCTAACCGGTCCTGACCCGGTAAGATATCGAGCCGGATCGGTTCGATCCGGACCAAACGGATCCAGGCTAAAAAAATTTATTTATTATGGTATATATTTGATTTTTTGAAGAAAAAAAATTAAACAAAATAAGTTCCGCGTTGGAACAGGTCCAACCCGGAACCGGTTGGACCGGAGCCGGAACCGATCCTGTTCCTTAACGGATCGGTCCGGGCCGGGTTGAGCCAATAAGCACCCATATCCCTGTGTGTGGTTGACTTTATTTCGTGATGATTTTGTGGTTGCGTTGTTTTGCAGGAAATCAAGGTCGTTGTGGGTTCTTCATCGTGCCTTTGGTCGGTGCCTCAATTCCGTGGTTTGGTTTAGCTACTATATATTGCTTGCAGGGGTGAATCTAGGCATTTGATCGAGGAGGACAAAAGTTAATTACATAAAAATTAAACCAAAATTTCATGATAAATATCCGAGCTTAAAACTTTAGATAAAAACATTAGGTAAATAATTACAATGCGAATATTTCAAAAAATGGACTTGATTGATTTCAAAAAATAATATATTTACCGCGTTTAATTGTAATAATACAACTATTACAATGCTCGGTTAATTGATATTGAAGAAGGGGCTTGCTCAATTTTAAGGAAGGCAAGAGCATGTTCTTTGAATATTTAAGAGATCCATTCTTTTCTGTGAGAGAGTTATAACAGTGCAGATGTGGCATGAGAGTAATTTGTGGTGATATAGTTTTGGTAATTTAATGATATTTTATATTTGTCTATTGATGAATTGTAAATTACACTACTAAATGTTATTCCGGATTGGATTGAAGTATTTTTTTCATAACGAGAAATCATTTGTTTTACAGATAATAAAAATTTGGATTTTTATTTTTTTTATAAAGATGAAAATAACAAAATAAAAGGGAATAAAAAAAGAAAAAAAGAAAAAAGAAAAAAGAAAAAAACGGACAAAGGATCCACGGAGATTTGCATCGAAGCTCAATGTCCTGATCAAAAGGACAAGGCAACGTGTATGTTAAACATCTGGTAACAAAATTTATATAAGGTGATAACAAATACATACATTAGCATCTTGCTCCCAACGTGAACACTGGTTGTTTGATTCAAAGTGCGAAGTCCTCGCCACTTAGACAAGAGGGCCATTTTTGTTGAAATGTTAGTAACATAATATATAATAACCAATATTTTTTAGGGGGAAGTACACATAAATTCGCCCATGATTGCTTGATCTTTTTTATAGTTTCATAATTGTTTCCCAGACAACTTTCTATTTCTCTAAGACTTTTTGTTTGCTCCCCCATTTTCTGGTGACATTTTCAACCTACTTTAGTGTGTGCTTTTTCATGTTCTTTTTTGGGCGGATGCTTGCTTTTATTTTTGAAGAAATCCACACAGAGCTTGCTTCCATTCGTGCTGGCATCATTTCTTCAGTTTTAGAATATCTCGGTTTTCATCGGATCGATACAATTACTAAACATCCTTGGTCTTTACCAAATGCATCAAGTTGAACGCATTGCGATGCAGTTAGATTTTACCGAGAACCTACTGGATTTTGTATGTTAGATAGTTGGTATATGGTGGCTATGGCAAACCAAGTGTCGTCCCCAAAAGGTGTTTGTTATGAATTAGACAGATATGTTAGAATTAGTATTTGTATTTTGCATTGTAATGTGTCTGGTCATCGTCTTAGCTGTACATTAGCTCTGTAAATAGGAAGTCTTCACAGCCGAGTATTAAGCTTTTCTTCATTTTGTAAGGTTAATACTCCGTAAGTTTTTTCCTCTTTCGTTCAATGAAAGGTTTACTTCCATATGAACAGCAGGATGCACATGAATATTCCATATCCATGCTTGAAGGTATTCATGAAAAGATGCAGAAGGATAAACGCGAGCGCCGTAGTCAAGGTAAGACCAATAATTCAGTGTAAATTTCTCCTCTTGATTGATCTCTTGAAGTTGGAAGCTAAAACTAGTCACTATTTCTGCAACTAATTTCTTTTCTTCTTGCATCCCTCAACATTGATGCATTTCTTAAAATTGAGGTCGTACAGCTGTAGAGTATAATTTTCAAATCGACATACAGCTTAACAGCTCTCGATGGAAAACACATGTTTGAATTAACAGCTCTTCGGGAATACTTTGAAGACGTCGATCGTACATGGGAGACATTCGAGCAGATATTATGGGGGTCATATTTTCAATTTATTGAAACTATCTAAAAGATAGGTATGATATTCTGTCCACCGAGTTACCATCCCATTATTTTGTATTCGTCTAAACAAAATTTCTTGTCGATTTTGGATATTTGAAAAAGTTGTATTAACATTTATTTATTGATATTTTTCGATCGACAGTTTGGTGTTAATTTTTGATCTTTAGGCCATCTTCAACCACAAATTTCATTTTAGCGCAATTGTTATACCAAAATAGTATAATTTTTACACCAAATACAAAACTCATATCCAATCAATCTACTTCAAACTTTAAACTATAAAGAATATTCCCTAGAATATTCCTTTTAGTTTCATTTATAACTATTATTTTATTCTTTATATTTATTTATAAATTTATATTTAAATAATTTATCAATTTAATTTCTTTAAATTAAATTAATTAAATTTATATAAATATTAAATTTGATCAGTTTAATTTAATAATTAATTAACTTAACATAATCATTAATTACTTCATAAACAAGTTTTATATCAATAACAATTATTAAATTTAACTTTTATAAATATTTATTATAAAAAAATTAATTATAAAATTTAATACTATTTAATAATAATTATTTATAAAATTACCAATTTAGTTATAGTTTTTTAAAATAAATAGTATATAATAATAATATAATAATAATTAAACATTTTACAAATAAGAAGAAAACAAAAAAAAATTTAAAAAAAGAAAAAAGCGTCACTTTTGGCGTATTGCTACAGTGACATGCCAAATATGGTGTGGCACTGTAGCACAGCACCATTTTCACGCAGAAAATGGTGCTGCGTTGGAGCAATGGAGGGGACGCCATTTTGGCGTCCATTTGAAGTGAGAGATTGATAAGTAAGATAATGATTAAAATTATGAGATGGTGATAAGTAATATAGTGTGATAAAAGTTATACGATTTTAAAATAGTTGATTAATTTATTTTTTTGTATAATACACTCGAAAATTTGAATTACACTTTTTTTATTGGTTTTTATTTTTGTAAACAAAGTAGGAATAGTAACGACGTTAGATTAATTTTTTTTTCAACCAAGCCTAACTAAACTTACAGTTCAAACATTAGATTAACTTATCTTTTAGTTCTTTTTGTTTCTTATTTAGTTAGGAACTTTATCAGAATCGTTTTACTATTACGGCATAACGGTCTGCATTAGGACTTGCAGCATTCGTGCTTGTTTCAAGTGTTGTTTGCGGTTTATGCATGTGTTTATCATTATTTTATGTATATCAATAAGGTGGTCGACACCGATCTTGCATCACGGTGCCAAGAAAACTATTAGATGTATAATAACTAAATACACTCGAAAATTTGAATTACACTTTTTTCATTGGTTTTTAATTTTTGTAAACAAAGTAGAAATAGTAACATGAAGTCAATCAATAACTTCAAACATTAGATTAAATTTTTTTTAAAACAAACGATGCATTAATGTTTTACTTTGTGATATTTGGTTGGTGAATGGCCTGTGACGTATAAATGTTAGTACGATAGAATTAATTAAACGAAAAATTGTGTCAAACTACAAAATGGATCTTGATACCTTTTACTGAACTAATATTTCTTTCATACTTACCAGAGAGCAAATTTTAAAGCATTTTATTTATTTATTAATAATATTATTAAGAAATTCGAATTTCCAAGATGTAATTTGTTGGAATCTCTTGGTGTAGCTAAAGCCAATGCCAGCCAATTTATTAAAATTTTATTAATTTTTTGTAATTTGGGAGGCATATTTACTAGGATATTTCGTTATTGACTTGAAAAAAATATTCAACATTTTTACTTTCGATGCATTTTTATCTTATTTGTCCATACTTATCTTATTTGTCCATACTCACTCATTGTCAGATAAAATTCTACTTAATGAAGTTCATGTGATCAAGTATCGAATCTTATTTTTGGACCTCTTGCCATTTATTCACATCTTAATTTTCATTTTCTTCTATTTATTTATAGGTAATGAAAATGAATTATTTTTCACTATTTAAAAATTTAAATACATCATATATTTATTTTCGTTTTACCCATTTATTTAAGTGGTTATGGTAATATATTTCACAACTTAATTTTTATTTCCTACCATTTGTTGATAGGTGTTGTTTTCAACTCCTGGTTAATTTAATTGGTGGTTACTGGATTTTCATTTTTTTGTCACTTCAAATATTTGCGTTATACGATTTGATTAAATACATATTGGTTTGAACGTGGAGATATTTTTAAATAAAATTAATTTACCTTATACACATATAATATAAATATTTATGAAAACTTGATTTTGTTTTCACGGTTTAGACTGGACAATTTCTTTGTTTTTCATGAATATAATACATATAATTTACTTTATATACATATAATATAAATATTCATGAAAACTTGATTTTGTTTTCACGGTTTAGACTGGACAATTTTTTTTCTTTGTTCTTACAGGTCTATTTAAGGATCTGGAGATCCCCAACTTATCTTTTAGTTCTTTTTGTTTCTTATTTAGGAGTTGCAACATTTGTACTTGCTTCAGGTGTTGTTTGCGGTTCATGTGTGTGTTTATGATTATTTTATGTATATCAATAAGGTGGTCTCCGAAACCGCATCTTGCACGACGGTGCCAAGGAAACTATTAGATATATAATAGATAACTTGAATGAGTACTTGTTAAATATATATTGTGTGTACAAATGGGTTGGCTTGTTTAGGCCCGCCTCCAGATGGGTTGGAACTTCCAATTCAAGCAGCACAACACAATCAACGGCTGGTTGGGGGTTAGGCAAGCCAACCCACCAAAAAATAAAAAATATAATTTTATTAAGTTTAATGGTTAAAATTATTAAATTAATTACTAATAAATCACATTTTAATTAATTTATTCAACTTTTATTATAAATTAATTAATTGGTCCAATTCACGGGTCAATCCACCCCAACCTGCAATCCAAACGGGGTTGGCCTGTTTAGGTCCATCTCCAGGCGAGCCTAAAAAATCTTGGTCCAACCCGCCTATTTGGAGGGTTGGATTGAGTCAACCCAATGGATCCAACCAATTTTAACATCTCTAATTTCGAGAACACGTAAAAGAATAACCACTCTTAACTTAATTTATAATCAATACTATTAGTAAATCAAGAAATTAGTGGTGGTCTCATGAAATTTCGCCAATTTTTAGTTTTCAAAAATATTCTATCAAATAATTTTTTTTTATCACCCTTAAAAATAATTAAAGAAATGCAAACACAAAATAAACTTTATTACCACTCAAACAAATAAAACCTATTCAAAAACATAAATATTTACTTTATACATTTAAAGATATATTATTTATTTCTTAATATTTCATTGCGAACATGTATATAATTCACACGCAGTGTCTGTATAGTTTATTTATGCAAAGGGGGGACTAATACGTAATTTAGACATTTTATGGGGCGGATTAGTAATTTTATATTCTAAATTTTGTATTAGCCGCGAAAATTGTGGTTAATTGCGCCAATCCTCCAAACGAAGTGTTGCACCTTTCCATCAAGAAAGGAAGTTAAGAAATTGTTGGGGGAAAATGTTATTTTGAGTACAATCAATTGAAAGAGAACGTTTTTACGGAGAATCTCTTTCCCTCCGTGCTTTAGTCGGCAGGGTCTATAAGGCAGAATCTTGATCTGCTCACCCGTTAAAGCATGAAAATTTAGAATCTAAGGGAAACAAATACAAAACAAGAAGGTTTTTAATGGGTGATGCAGGGATGAAGAATCAAGATTTTGTTCATAGTCCCTCAAAAGGCAAGGATCCTCCCAAATTCAGGAAAAGGCTTTATCAAGTTTGGAAGGGTCGTAATGCAAGTCCTTTCCCCTTCACCTTTATATGATTTTTGTTTTATTGACCTTCATTGTTATAATTGTTCTGTGTTTTTTCTTTCTTGCTTAGTTTTTATTTGTTTTACTGCCACCATCCCCCTTCCTTTTCTACATGGAAATTGAAGTTCGGGGTTTTGGTTTTACTTGGTAAATCTTGATCGGCACATTTAATAGCTTCCAAAATCTTTAATAGGATTCACGGCATTGTTTAGCAGATGTAGAATGAATATCTGGTCTTGAAGTAGCTGTGACACTATAGCTGATTTTTGGAAATTAATTTGATTATGATTGAAATATAGAACCAACAGTGATTCAAATTGATATTCTGATTTCTAATGTTCTTTCAACTTGTGTTGAACATTGCATCTTCTGTTTAACAAACTCATTGCAGATTTTTAGTGTTGATTTCTTGATTGAATAGCCATCGTTAACATGCTTGTGGCTACTGTACTCTCGTATACTTGCTATTAATTGTGTGATAAAGAATCTGCAAAAAATTGTGAAAATTTTTATGTTCCGTATTTCAAAAGTTACCGAAACAGGAAATCTAATGAGTGTGAGATCGTTAACCATCTGAAACTTTCCATGACAAAGCACAATCATAAATTTGTTGCCTGAACGTTTCAGAAATTTTTGTGTGGGGGAGATTGATCTTTGGCCCTGATTCAGCATCACTCCTTTTATCGACCGTCCTGGTAGCGGTCCCTGTATTAACATTCTGTGCCAGAATGCTTCCATGGGTCCAAGCAGCCAACTACCAGTATGGATATTATGTGTTAACCATTGCATTTCTCCTCACAGTTTTGGTAAGAAAGCTGGTGGCTTTTCCACAGGAAAATCATGGAGTTACTGACATCTTAATATCTTAACTTTTGTAGGATTTAGTTTTCCTCTTCATGACATCTGCAAGAAATCCTGGAAGAGTTCCGAGGAATTCAAGGCCCCCTGATTCAGATGACTCATTAAATTCCAGTATTTCACCAACTGAGTGGATCCATGTCGCAACTCACGATTTGAAATTACCAAGAACGAAGGATGTTTTTGTCAACGGTCATGTGGTTAAACTGAAGTTCTGTGAAACTTGTTTGTTATACTGCCCACCACGATCATCTCATTGCTCAATATGCAACAACTGTATCCTGAAGTTTGATCACCACAGTCAATGGGTAGGACAGTGTATTGGAGTTGTAAGTTTTTCGTGTTGGAGTTGCTCAATATCGTACTATTATTCCTATTAATATTCTCTCTATTACTCCACCAGCATTCGTATTCTTCGATCTTGATACATTTTTTGTGGTCATAGATCAATTTACTCACTAGTTAAAACGAAAAATAAAAAGCAATTTTAACAAACAAATGATTCTTTGCACATGTCTGTCTTCTGTTTGTAAATCTACAGACTAACATTACCTTCCTTCATTTGATGTTATTGCAGCGCAACTATTGGACTTTCATTTGGTTTATATCAATATCAACACTCCTGTCCATATACATTTTGACGTTAACTTTGTGGCTCCTCGTAAAAGAACCAGGTTCAAGAGACGTCGTAGCTCTCATTCTATTGGTATACTGCTTCACTGTGTTATGGTTTGTTGGAAGGCTTAGTATATTTCATTTCTATCTTATCTGCATTAACCAGGTTAGTCACTTTCTCTTAAACAACAGCTGTATTGATATTATCAGTCAGTAACGGACTTGTTCTGTTGTCTTTTTTTTTACATCTAATTATGAGTAGTAAAAACCAGCTATGCCAATATATCCTAACATGTAAATACTAATTCAACAGACAACATATGAGAACTTCCTGTATCATTATGATAAGAATGAAAATCCATTTGACCGTGGGATGCTCAAGAACATCAAGGAATTTCATATCTTTCATTCAATGCCTTCTCTGGTCAATTTCCGAGAATGGGTGAACGGAGAGGATGATACAAGTGCAAGATCCAAATTTGTTGGAGACAGACCTAGCTCAAACAGGAGGATAGACTTAGAACTTGGTATTCTTGGAAAGGATGGTATACCAGAAGATGCACAAACTTCGGATTATAGCAGCACTGATGACAGTTTGGAGGGTGAAGAGCGAAATATTGATGTCGACCACTTTTCCATTTTGGCTGCTCAAGAAGAAGCAATTGATGTTGTGGTGGATGTTGATCTTGGACCGAGGATTGCGACCCCAGAACTTCATTCGTAGTCATGTTTCCTCCAAATGCGTTTGTGTCCACATCTAATTCATAATTCTATAGTCTGGAATACTGTGTTCTTGAAATAACTGAACCAACCAAATTGTACACATAAACCGAACCAGTTGAAACTAGTTTACCCAAAAAACCGGACTAATCTTTTAAAGTAGCGGAAGTAATTGCCTCGTTGGGCTTCTTTTGGTTGTACATCCATATTATATGGTATGGTCTGTCCGATATAAAAACATATGAAAAAAGAATATATTCTGTTTTGGTCTACACATTCCCTTCTGCGGAAAATAATTGAACTGAACTAAAGTGTATTTATTTTATGACCTAATCAAATGGTTTGTTTGGTTGTTTATAAGTTTTACCACTGATTTATAATGATGTTTTTCAAGGTTGATGAGGTTTTAGTCTTAGGAAACATGGAACACGCTATTTACACTAAAAATGATTTGATTTTAGCGACAGTAATCACCACTAAGGCATAGAGAATTGATGGGCAATTTGCATTTCTGGTGGCAATGTATAGATTTTATTTTCTAGCCTTCAAAAATTTCAAAAGTATTTTTCTTTCTTTTTATAATATTTGTTGCCTCTTTATTCTCATACCCAGTGGGATCAGACACAGTGGCAGATCAAGCAATTTGACGTCCGGACGGCTGCATCCCTGCCTGATCGATATTCCATTTTTTCAAGGCAAGATTTTCAAGAATAAAGATGTGATTTTGGATTTTTAGACTGCACAGCTTAGCAGAATGCTTTGCGACAGAAGGAACTTTGTGTGTACATTGTATATTTTTATATATAATGTTGATCTGTAGAGGATAGTTTATTGAGTTTCTTCTTCCTTTTTGTGTTATCTTTTAGACATGAAACTCTTTGTAAGTAGTATTTGATAATTTTATTTAAAGAATCGTGACATCAAAATTTGGACCAAACCATAAATTTTATTTATTTTTCACGACATATCTCTCATTTCAGCGAATTCCCATTCGGGAAATGTAAATACTCTCATTTCAGCGAATTCCCATTCGGGAAATGTAAATACTTTTAAATCTTTAATTGGTTAGTGATTTCATATGAATGATCAAGAATGGTGAAAATACTCGATTTTTTATGTCTTTTTTCCTATGTGGACTTTTGTTGGAAACTTATCACATCTTTTGTTTGCTGTTCCTTTTCACATTGAGAACCAGAACTGAAAAGGCTTTATCGAGTTTGGAGAGGAAGCAATGTAAACCAATTTTTACGTTTTATTTCAAAAAACATAAAATTTATGTTTGACTGTTATAAGATGAGGGCCTTCTTGATTTTGGTTACATAGTTTTCTTCAATTGAGAAATAAATTACTATGTTATATTTGGATGTTAAGTACTGTTACCGGTAATATCTTTTGCGGTGTGACACGAACTTTTCATGTCCGTTCCTGAAAATTGGTCATTTGATTTATGTTTGTCCACATATCTAGTCATATATATATAACTAATATATTGTTACAGTATTATAAGTGTCGATGTCTCTCTACAGTAACAGACTGTTTTTTGGGCTTATTTTATTAACTACAATAATGGGCTTCTTGCTGGCATTTTTAGTTATTGAGATCGGTTTTTTATGCGGTTAATTTTGATTTCTTCTCAACAGCCACTATAATGGCATTAAATGGGGCGACTGTTCTTATGTGAGCATTAACTATGGCGATTGGTCTCTATTCTTTCTCGTGTGATGTGAATTAGATTGACCAGTCGTTCCTCTTCGCTTTTTCGTCCGACATGGGGATGGTTCCTTCCGATAGTCCACTTCTGATGATGAACATAATGCTCTAGGTAGGTGGATTTCACTCAGACTGATAAGAAATGCTAAGAACTGATTTTTAATCATCTCAAGGAACAATTCCCTCAACATAAGGTACTTTGGTTTTTTTTTTTCCTGTTAAATTTTTTAAAACTAAAATTTTCTATTACTTGGTTTTAATACCTATTCTTGATATTTTTTACCTTAGTTTGTTGGGGAAGAAACCACAGCTACTTATGGTGCCACAGAGTTGACCGATTACTTTAATTTTGGTGGGAAGTCATACAGACTTGACTCTAAGTTTTATTAAATGTTTAGGGAAGGTGGTTTGATTTTGATAATTGATTGGATATGACTAATATAAATTTAAAAAAAAAATACCATGATTTTGTGAGCATGGAACTACCTTGGCTAATGTTTTTTTATTATTTGAGTAGACAGCATTATCTATAGTTCTCTCCAGGTGTGTTGAACAAGCATTACAAGAAGCTAAGCCGATGTGACATGCGTCTTAGTATTTTGAGCCACACAGCCTGAGATAGTATGGATTCTCCATATTTTGATTCACAGGTGTCTGGTCTTGAAAACTCAGAAGAATGTAAAAGTGAAGGATATGATCACACGATAGATGCTTGTAAATGATCTACCTCTGTGTTCCAAGATGTGGCAACAGTTGTTATACCGTTAGCTTCCTTAAATTTGGACATAATCTTTCGGTTGCTCAACCCGTGTCTAAAGATGCTCCATCACCCAACTCAGGTTTGTTCTTATTCTAATTATTTGTTATTATGGACCTAAATCTTATGCTTAATTCCTGGGCCTAAAACCTTAGGGACACCCTTTGGTTCAGGGAATGGGTTCAATCACTGCAAGAAGAATAAAATTATCTGTTTATATTGATGTATGTGTGTGTCCATTGTATTAACTATCTGTAGACGATACTCCTTTTGGATTAATCGATCTTCACTATGTCACTTGCACCTTTTTAACTTCTGATCACAATATTATTGGTGCTTGAGCCACATAAGTTTGGCTCACATGTAAGCCTGGAATTCAAATGAATAAAAATATGATATTTTATTTTATTGGATGTACAAATAATTCTCTGTGTTTTTTCATGAAATGAACAAAGTACTATAAATTTCAAATTTAAATATCCTTTCTCATGTTCTTGGAGTTCGAAAATTTAAATTTAATTTTGGAAGGAAATTAGATTAGACAATATAATAAGTGTAGAACATGTTGAATAGTACTCTGAGTCTTGTTTTCCTGAAATCACTGTTGTGATGGACCCTGCTTACAACTAATTTTGATGGTAATTCATTTGAGAGTTAGCAAGTGAAGGTGCCTAAAGCCCTAAACTATTCTCGAGCACTTAAGGCTATGCCCGTTGTTAGGGCTGAGTATTCGGTCGGTTCGGTTACCGACCGAACCGAATTTCTGAAAACCGAACCGATTTTTAAAACTGTAACCGAACCGACCGATTTATTTTTCGAAACCGAACCGACCGAACCGATAAAAAATCGATTATTTCGGTCGGTAACCGAATTAACCGATATTTTTATAAATAAAATAAAATAAATTTTAAAAATTAGATAATGTGATTTTAAAAATTAAAATAATTAGATTATTCGATTTTAAAAATTAAAAAAGTAAAATTTAAATAAAGAATAATATTAATTGATTTTTTAAAAAAATAAAAAAACAATTTATTTTTTAAAAAAATATTAAAAATTTAAAAATTTCGGTTTATTCGTTTAACCGATATTTTTAAAATGAAAACCGAAACCGAACCGAATAAAACGATTTTTTCAAAAATCAAAACCGAATTTCCGAAATAACCGAACCGATTTTCCAAAATATTTCGTTTTTTTCGGTTTGTTCGGTTTAACCGAATTTTTGCTCACCCCTACCCGTTGTTACCTTTTCTTGATAGATGACAACTTGTGGGTAATGTTCTTTTGTGCATTCATTAGTAACTTAGGAATACTCATGCTTTGTTTTTATGTACATTTACCAGGAAGGGAAATGAATCTTCGGCCTCTTTAGCCGTTTCAGATTTACGCTCATGCATTCTAACGATTCTCACATCTCCAAAGTTCATCCTGATATCTGTCAGTATAACTTAGCTATAATACTGTAAATCACTGAAAGCTACAAATACAATAAGGGCTCCCCTAATTAATCTTATGAGGGTTTAACATATGAAACCATAAGTTAAATAAACAAGGGTGCAAGTTCTATTCAATTTGCAACACAGCTGCTGCATAACAAGGATTATAAGTATGGGAGACGACCCTCGAATCCCTAAACTTGACCAGTAAGTCCTAGAAATCTTGATTGGTCAATGGAAAGAACAACTAACATTTTAGCATAAAGTCAATAAGAAGAAGCACCTGTAAAATCTCATGCAAATATAACTCAAAGGGGACTTGAGCTCTGCATAAAGAAAAACCGGGTCAATGTATCTTATAGCATAGAAGCTCATTCACATTTTTCGTTACTTATTTCAAAACTTACGCAAGAACATGGCAACCACCATCAAAGACTCTTCTGAGAAATTAGCACCATCAACCCGACACTTCCACCAGCGTACACCAAGTTTAACATCCTATTTACATGCAACCACCCAACATTCACGAGACAATCTTTATCATAACAAGTAATAATCAAAACGAAGGGATGGCTAAATGAATATCCAGGTTGAACTCTACATTTTTATGAAAAACAAGCCACAATAAAGGAAAAGCACTTGTATAAACAAATATAATTCATGAAAAACACATTCAGAATCATTGAAAAGCTCCGATCAACATAATACAAGAATCACATTCTTCATGAAGAAAATATCCACCCCAAAAGTCAATAACATTAAGTTTCAACACATTGAATCTTTTTCCATGAAAAGAAAACATACCGACTGGTTCATTTCCCATGTCATTAGCAGCATCGGTGAAGACTTTCTTGTGGCATGTTACATGAAAACATGCATTTTTTATTTCTGGAAGGATACATTTTTAAGAAACAGTAAATAAAATTCGTAATTATTTTACTAAGTAGTTTTATTTAATTATACTTTGTATATATATATTACTGTTTATCATATTAAATATGCTTCTTGCATTTTGGTAAATTCAGTATATAAAAGAAACAAAATAAAATAAAAATACTACTCCTTTGAATCTATTTCCGTCATTTCCATAATCAAGAATCTTATTTGACTATTGTTCCCCAATTCCATATCTATTTTTTTAATAAAATAATTACTTCTAGATACATACATAGTTATTTATCTATTAAAAAAATCTTGTCTGATTAACGAAGAAGCAATATATTTTTAAAAAGAGAAGGAAACCAAAAACACACCTAAAGAAGACATTAAGCGACAACCGAGCAAATCCCGCAGACCATAAACCACGACCCAACAGTAAAATCATTGAAGACAGTTGTACGGTATCAGGGTCTTGGCGTATAAAACGATGGTAGACCTAGATCCAGAGAAATGAGAGAAATCGAGGCTGCGGACACCCGTAAAATGAGAGAAAACCTAATGCCCCAGAAATAATAAATGAACAGGCCCAACACATTTTTTTAAAAAAGAAAAGAAACACAAAAGCCACAAGCATTGAAACTAAAAACCACCTTTTTCTTGATAGTCTCTTAAATCTTGTCACCTTCATCCATTCTTATCTCCCTTGCCAGATAACCGAAATTCTTGAACATTTTGGACCCCGGAGATCCCGCTTTCGCAATCAGAAGGTGCATAATCATCCGTATCTTGCTCATCAAGATTAGGACCAGCATACAAGTTTTCTGCATTTGAACTTTAAGGAACAAAGATTGCCGGTGTTGTGGCTGTATTCTGAGCCAAAACCTTCCATCTTTCAGAGTAGTCACCCATTGATACTACTGGATTAGAAAACAAGTTAAACTCCTATTTCTTGCTGACCAGGTAACCATAGTTATTAAAGGCGCTTGCCGACAAAAAGCGCCAAGCAAAAAGCGATGAACCATGACCTGACTCAAAGTGCTAGACGATGGGCGAAGTGTGGCCTGATAGACGTTAAGTTTTGAGAAAAAATAAATTTTAAATATTTAGATATACATATTTTTCCAAAAATGCCCAAACTATATAGCTAATAAACTGCTCATGTTGTAATATTTGTTCATTTCTAATATAAAAAATTACTACACAAAAGAGATTTGCTATAAATATATCTCAGTCAATATTAAATTAGAATTATTAAAAAAAACAATATGTTAAATCTGTTTGACTGAATTAGGGTTCAGTTCAGTTTTATTCTTAAAATATTCTTACTATATTCTCAAAATATAATTTGTAATTAGTAATGAATAGGTCATGATAATAGCCTAATATATAAGTATGTGGTTTAGGCTTATTTAAAATTGGCTCTGAGCTTATTGAAAATAGGATTTGAGCTTATTATTTTTTAAGTAATTTGAGCCAAATCCTAACAACACTATTCTTTTCCATCAAGCCATCGCTCAGGCTTAAGCCTCAAGCACCTATGCGCTGAATAGGCGCGGCCTGATGTATGTGTGTGGCCTCTCAAGCACCAGAAGCGCCACACTCAGGCCTGGCTTGGCTTCTCGCCTAAGCGAGCCAGGTGAGGGCTTTTTACAACCATGCAGGTGACCGACTTAGAAAAAATTCAGAAACTTGTAAACAAAGTTAACTTGGTCTCAACTACAAACTTCGGACACAGGAAAAATTAAAATGGGTTCGACATAATGAAAAAATAGTGAATTGGAACGGGGAAAAAGGGAAAACGTATTAATCATTCCTGTTCTAATTACTTAGTCTAACAAAACAAAACAAAAAAGAAGAGAACCATTAACAGATATTTTACAAAGACACCTAAAAAACTCGACTATAAAGTTGGGACTTTGAAAAATGAATCGTGTAAAAATAGATGCAAATATTAGGGAAACTATTTATTATTAACACTATACTTGACGTGAGCAGATTGAAACGAAAAAAAGGCTAAAGACTGAACTTGACCTACCAAAAGTAACAACAGCAAAATAAAGAACAGCGGCGAGGAAGTGAACCACCAACGTTTCCCGATTTAAATAAACCTGCAGCCACAACAACCAATAACATGACATAAGCCACCAATCACAAATCAAGCTACATAACCTAAGAAAAAAATAGGCAGCCGAAAAACTAATGAAACTCTCAATCCAGCTTTGGAAACACAATTCCCAAAAGAACTTGGAAGGCAAAATTTTAAAAATACACATCCAAAACATCACTGAAACAACATCTCGACACAAATACACATCATACTAATAAGCAAAGTTAAAAGGCCAAATGTCCAAAACTGGTTTCAGATTTGTAAAAATCATACTGATAATGAAGCCACCAAACCATAAAACCACATGTATGGAAACAAAAACACCAAACAATATATATAGATCATGAAAACCACCCAATCCACCTGATTTCCTACAGAAAAACCAAAAATAATATGCAATCAGAAAATAATGGCAAGATAAAACCACCGACAATCCCTCCTCCTGCACGACAACAGCTCTCATCCAAAGGAGAACCATCAAGCACCTAACTCAACTCAGGAAAGAAGAGAAGGAGCCGCTAAAGCGAAATGAGTGAGACATGCAGGAAGGATAACCGCCAACACGTAACGGAGGAGAGAAGAGGGAGTCGGTGAAGAGAAATAAGGGAGACGTGCAATTTGATTATTCATGGGCCAGGCAACAACAAATAATTGGGACAATTATATGGGTTAACACAATAGGGCCATAGAAATACAAAATACAAGCGGCCTAAAAAAATAAGGCAAGCCCAACAAAGGCCCTATAACCAGAGGCCCAGTGCACTGTACAGAACAGTGCTACTGTTTCTAAACAGTATCCCTTCCACATAGGGATGGCAATGGAACGGGTCCAAACCCGGATCCGCAATGAACCCAACCCCGTTGGGGCGAGTCTGTACCCGCTTCAACCGGGTTTGGAGGCGGGACGGGGCGGGTCCTGGGCCGAACCCGCCCCATACCCGCCCCGCAATACATTTTTAATTATTTTTTTTTTAAAAAAAAATATGATATTGATTATACATTTTACTTCTTTAATTGAACAATAAAGTGTCATTATTTAATTTTATATCAAAATTCATGTGTTCATGTTAAAGAAGTTAGACTTTTTGAAGGAAATAAGAGCAAATTAATAAATATTTAGTAGTTTAAAGATAGTTTTGTAATGCTTATTATAAATATTTACTAGAGAAAACATAAAATTTAATCACAAAACTCAACTTTGTGTTTCAAAATTGATTTCTAGCTAAATTCTTTTTTTTTAAATAAAAAATAAAAAAAAACTGGAACCTGGGCGGGGCGGGTAAACCCGCCGGGTTCGCAGGTCTAAGCGGGGCGGGACGGGGCGGCTCCGGATTTTATGTGTAGCGGGGCGGATCCTGAGATTGGCCAAACCTGTCCCATACCAGACCCATTGCCATAAGATTATTTTAAATCAGAATCAACCAGAATTATACATCGAAAGATATATTAGAGTGCTACAATTCTTGATTGAAACATAAGATATTTGAATTTGCCAACATATCTTTGAGGATACATCATTCTCGATTATGCTCTTCCTGAAATATAGTAGTGCATTTGAAAAATTGAAATCAATACTTTTTTTGTTTACTTTCTTAACCCTTTGGGGAAAAACATGGCACACCACTGAATGTTCAAGGATATCCTCGTCTTGAAGATTGTTCAAACGGTTATAACAAATGGATATTGACAACTTTATACAAGTCATAAGTCACATTGAATTTCATCTAGATACATGTAGTCCCTTAATGTAATTAAAAAACATAACTGCTCAAAATGTCTTTTTTCAGTTGATAAAAAGTTCAATGAAATTTACTCGGTTCCAGAGTTTTTCCCTTGTTCATTTTTTGATAAGCCACCCTTCACATTGCTGATATAAGCCAAAAAATTTATTCCATCATTTATCTTTAATGCATAGGCTCTACGTTCAAAAAATATACTCAAACAAGCAGAAATCAACAGTGCTATAAAAATCAACAAATGAAATGAGAAATCATAGTGTGGACATAAATGAGGGAAAAAAATAAGGGAACATAAGATAAACATGAGGGAAATAAAACAGCCAAATTGATCTCTCATTGAAGAGGAGTGCTAAAAACAAGAAGTTGTTTAGATTGTCTATGGACATCACTGTACAAGTCCAAATGCACATATCCTTATATTAGTGTATAAAAAAATCACATCTACTCAATATGAGTAATAGTATTGTCCCACAACAATAAATAACGAGTGGATATAAAGGCCAATGAGCTATTATCATCTAAGAGACGGCAGTTAGTGGCACATTAGTGGCACATTAGTTAGTGCAATAATATCCACTTTTTCAGTGACTCGAGTAAATTATTATGAGAGAAGAAACAAAAAAAATGAGCTATAATTTTTTACTGACAAGGTAAACAAACCTGGCAAAAGCTAGGGAAGACAAGAAATGCTATATATGCATAGATAGATCTGCAAGAATAACAGATGGAAAAAGTTTATGATGAACCTCGTAGTTGACATATTGGACGTATAAAACAAAAAAGGAGGGCAGAATATTAATAAGTTACCATATCGAAAATATTGAATTTGGCTACACACAACAGAAAGCATTCATCCCCACCACGACACCTCAAAGAACAAGGATGATTCGAAAGTGCAAATGCAGAGGAACAAAAGCAAGGACAATTATCTATATGGCATTGAATATCTAACAAAATACAAAAAGAATAGATTAGATAAATAAAAAGGTTTTTTTATTTATCTAATACACAAAACTATATGGCACCGATTGGTTCGAACGATGTATTATTGAATGATTAATAAATAGAATGATAAAAATGATGACTAAACTGTATAATATATTGTGATAAAATAATGTTATGTTTGATGTGTTTTTTAGGTGTATGATAAATGTAAGGACATATTTGCATTATACCTGAAATATCCATCGTTTAACTAACATAATCCAACCCTTGTTCACATCTGTTTGAAATCTTCCACATGCTTTCAAAGCAGACCGCACAAAAAAGAATTTGATGCTATTACGTAAATGCTACTCCAACCAAAACAGCTTATTCAAATAAAGCTTTGTGAACTGCTTAGTCTCCCCCATTTTCTCATTCTCTGCATTTATTAGATTAAAAATTCTTTTTTAGTTCAGCTATATTAGGCATGTATGACAATGCTGGAGCTGGCTGTACTCAGGGCTTCAAAGGAAGCAAAAGTCGAATTTCATGCTTCACAACTGTTTACAGTTACATATATAAACTAAATTATGGACAGAAACAACTAGAACATCACAATACATGAAGCTTTCTCAATATACAAGTAGGCATAAAAAAGCCCAGCAGAAGTCCTAAACTTTTCAGGGAACGTGGATATTTTGAAAATGGAGACTCAACTTTAGTAAAGAGCACCACAATACATGAGGTAAGATTGGTAGCTCACGTGAACTCATGAAAACAGCAGCCTAGATCTTCAGTTTCGAAAGATTATTTAATGTTTACTTACATATGCATGGATGATATATCTATTGCCCTTTTTTCCTCAAATGGTTCAGATTGTGTGTTGGGCTGAACACACATTTGGTTCCTTTCAAAAGCATAATTCTGTGGCACTTTTACTCAAGCAAGTAATCTTCATAATTATGCATAATCTACAAGCAAGTAAAAGGCAAGTAATCTGCAAGTAATCCAAATAATTCTGTGGCACTCGAAAAGCAAACAAATAATCGAAAAACAAGAAAGAAATCCAACCAGGTACATCCAACATAAAAGCCAAAAGCAACTCCATAGAGGTCACAACCTATGGAATGACAATATGAAATTAAGCATTGAATTACTCAATGTACCAATATGGGATCCCCAAGTGTTCATAAATTTTATTGGAATGACAACGCTAAAGAAACATCTAAACATGTTTCCAACTACTAAGCGCGTGACTCATCCGAAAAACATCTTCTATTGAATAGGACTGACATCTTCAAGTCCCGAAAAATCAAGAACAAGAGGAGTCATCCCAGACTTAAATCCATGGGGAAGCAAAATAAAACCAACTCCAGTTCATAAATTTGAGACCAAACCCACAGCTACAAATTAAAAAGAAACTTCTTGCAATAATATCTCAAAGGGAAGCTTTATCAGAATTATGAAAAGCCACAATGTGAAATCACGAGATGCTCGAGAAGCTGATGTATACGTAAGTATCAAAACACAACAATTAGGAACAAGCATTATATGATTCATTACCTTCGAGAAGACACGAATATGTATGGCTATGGAAAAGGGACAAACTGATAGCTGTAAGGTCGAAGTTTGTAAGCTTTGCCTTCAAAATTGTAAGGTCGAAGTTTTGGTTCATGGCAAATGGTCTCTTGTAAATATGACATCCTTGTCAAGGGTACTGTATAAATGAGGTTTGCTAATACCAAGGCATGAGGTGGGATAGATATCCATCCACTTAACCCTTTTAATCAAGAGTTGGAAGGAATTGGTAGGTTTAGTAAAAAATGAACCAAACAAAGGCTTGGCCCATTAATCACTCCACAATCATGCTTAATCAAGCATGACATTACTGATTAGAAATTATTCATCTTAAAGCTTAAGCTGATGAAGTTGTATGGTCAAAAATATTATGTATTAACATATTTCTAAAATGTAAGCCAGAACAAGATAATGTTTAGGCTACTCGCATCTTCAGGTTTTGTCGAGTTTGCAAATGTATGCCAACCTAAAAGGTATGGCAAAATGAACTGCAACGACACAAAGTGAGCAGTGGTAATTATAAAATTTGTAGCAACGGTTAACTATTTTTGCCAAAATTTGACATTCAATTAAATCCAAAATTTCCTAACAATTGATTGCATAAAAGCCATATTGATTCCAAAATTACTGATAAAGATTGAGAGCAAATTCGTATAGCTACTACCAGATTGGCAATCAATAGGACAATGATATAAACATTGCAAAGGCGACAAGTTGTTAGAGGAACTGAGCAGCGGACAAAGCTGATACTTACATTGAAGGATGACACGAGAATAGCAGACTTCGCCTTAGTGATGGGGATATAAATATTCTCGTCCACATTTATAAGCTTGTTTCGAACACCTTTAAATCATCAAACAATCTCATGATCAAAAGCTGCAAAAAACAAATATAGTATCTCAAAAAGTTTAGGGCATGATTTTAAGAGAAATATGTCATTACTAAGACTGAATTAGTGGATCCAATTCTTTCTGGAATTAAAGTATATTTCTTATCAGCACGCGGTTGTATTTAAACAGATCATAGCCAGTTGGCATTAAAAGTTTCTTGAAGTTTAATTACCAGATTAAATCTAATAAAACCAAATTGTGGACAAATTAGTTGAATTATGATGGCGGTTATAAAAACATGCAGCTCAAAAAAAAACAAAAAACCCACATATGCATAAAAACTTGACTTAAATCATCAAGCAACAATAAAAATCATCCGAGTGATTATAAATAAAAAGAACCATTTTACTGTTGTAGAGCTTTGGCTCTTATTATATTGGTAAATTAGTATATAAAAAAATCACATCCACTCAATATAAGTAATAGTATTGTCCCACAACAATAAATAACGAGTGGATATAAAGGCCAATGAGCTATTATCATCAAAGAGACGGCAGTTAGTGGCACATTAATGTGGGGACAATTATTATCTAGACTAAAATCGAACTACAAAATTGGTACCAACATCAATTGTATAAAAATGCGAACGGTGGAGAGACTAATATGACTTTAGTGCAATAATATCTACATTTTCAGTGACTGCAGCAAATTATGAGAGAAGATGAACTATAATTTTGTATTGACAAGGTAAACAAACCTGGCGAAAGCTAGGGAAGACAAGAAATGTGATATATGCATAGATAGATCTGCAAGAATAATAGATGGAAAAAGTTTATGGTGAACCTCGTAGTTGAAATATTGACATATAAAACAAAAAAGGAGGGCAGAATACTAAAAAGTTACCATATCGAAAATATTGAATTTGGCTACACACAACAGAAAGCATTCATCCCCACCACGATACCTCAAAGAACAAGGATGATTCGAAAGTGCAAATGCAGAGGAACAAAAGCAAGGACAATTATCTATATGGCATTGAATATCTAACAAAATACAAAAGGAATAGATTAGATACATAAAAAGGTTTTTTTATTTATCTAATACACAAAACTATATGGCACCGCTCGGTTCGAATGATGTAATTATTGAATGATTAGTAACTAGAGTGATAAAAATGATGACTATAAGCTGTATAACTGATAACATAATGTTATGTTTGATGTGTTTTTTATGTGTATGATAAATGTAAGGACATATTTGCATTGTACCTAAAATATCCATTGTTTAACCAACATAATCCAACCCTTGTTCACATCTGTTTGAAATCTTCCACATGCTTTCAAAGCAGACCGCACAAAAAAAGAATTTGATGCTATTACGTAAATGCTACTCCAACCAAAACAACTTATTCAAATAAATCTTTGTGAACTGCTTAGTCTCCCCCCATTTTCTCATTCTCTTCATTTATTAGATTAAAAATTCTTTTTTAGTTCAGCTATATTAGGCATGTACGACAATGCTGGAGCTGGCTCTACTCAGGGCTTCAAAGGAAGCAAAAGTCGAATTTCATGCTTCACAACTGTTTACAGTTACATATATAAACTAAATTATGGACACAAACAACTAGAACATCACAATACATGAAGCTTTCTCAATATACAAGTAGGCATAAAGAAGCCCAGCAGAAGTCCTAAACTTTTCAGGGAACGTGGATATTTTGAAAATGGAGACTCAAATTTACTAAAGAGCACCACAATACATGAGGTAAGATTGGTAGCTCACGTGAACTCATGAAAACAGCAGCCTATGCATGGATGATATATCTATTGCCCTTTTTTCCTCAAATGGTTCAGATTGTGTGTTGGGTGGGCTGAACACACATTTGGTTCCTTTCAAAAGCATAATTCTGTGGCACTTTTACTCAAGCAAGTAATCTTCATAATTCTGCATAATCTGCAAGCAAGTAAAAGGCAAGTAATCCAAATAACTCTGTGGCACTCGAAAAGCAAACAAATAATCGAAAAACAAGAAAGAAATCCAACCAGGTACATCCAACATAAAAGCCAAAAGCAACTCCATAGAGGTCACAACCTATGGAATGACAATATGAAATTAAGCATTGAATTACTCAATGTACCAATATGGGATCCCCAAGTGTTCATAAATTTGAGACCAAACCCACAGCTACAAATTAAAAAGAAACTTCTTGCAATAAAATCTCAAAGGGAAGCTTTATCAGAATTATGAAAAGCCACAATGTGAAATCACGAGATGCTCGAGAAGCTGATGTATAAGTAAGTATCAAAACACAACAATTAGGAACAAGCATTATATGATTAATTACCTTCGAGAAGACACGAATATGTATGGCTATGGAAAAGGGACAAACTGATAGCCGTAAGGTCGAAGTTTGTAAGCTTTGCCTTCAAAATTGTAAGGTCGAAGCTTGTAAGTCTTAACATGTAGAAATGTCGGTAGAATCGTAAGGTCGAAGTTTTGGTTCATGGCAAATGGTCTCTCTGTAAATATGACATCCTTGTCAAGGGTACTGTACAAATGAGGTTTGCTAATACCAAGGCATGAGGTGGGATAAATATCCATCCACTTAACCCTTCTAATCAAGAGTTGGAAGGAATTGGTAGGTTTAGTAAAAATGAACCAAACAAAGGCTTGGCCCATTAATCACTCCACAATCATGCTTAATCAAGCATGACATTACTGATTAGAAATTATTCATCTTAAAGCTTAAGCTGATGAAGTTGTATGGTCAAAAATATTATGTATTAAAATATTTCTATAATGTAAGCCAGAGGCTACTCGCATCTTCAGGTTTTGTCGAGTTTGCAAATGTATGCCAACCTAAAAGGTATGGCAAAATGAACTGCAACGACACAAAGTGAGGAGTGGTAATTATAAAATTTGTAGGCATTGGTACAGCAGAGGTTTATAACGGTTAACTATTTTTGCCAAAATTTGACATTCAATTAAATCCAAAATTTCCTAACAATTGATTGCACAAAAGCCATATTGATTCCAAAATTACTGATAAAGATTGAGAGCAAATTCGTATAGCTACTACCAGATTGGCAATCAATAGGACAATGATATAAACACTGCAAAGGCGACAAGTTGTTAGAGGAACTGGTCAGCGGACAAAGCTGATACTTACATTGAAGGATGACACGAGAATAGCAGACTTCGCCTTAGTGATGGGGATATAAATATTCTCGTCCACATTTATAAGCTTGTTTTGAACACCTTTAAATCATCAAACAATCTCATGATCAAAAGCTGCGAAAACCAAATATAGTATCTCAAAAAGTTTAGGGCATGATTTTAAGAGAAATATGTCATTACTAAGACTGAATTAGTGGATCCAATTCTTTCTGGGATTAAAGTATAATCTTATCAGCACGCGGATTAATTTTGTAGATCTGAAGATCCTTTAGTGGAAGTGGACGATTGGAAGAAGAGAAAGTTGTATTTAAACAGATCATAGCCAGTTGGCATTAAAAGTTTCTTGAAGTTTAATTACCAGATTAAATCTAATATAACCAAATTATGGAAAAATTAGTTGAATTATGATGGCGGTTATAAAAACATGCAGTTCAAAAAAAAACAAAAAACCCACACATGCATAAAAACTTGACTTAAATCATCAAGCAACAATAAAAATCATCCGAGTGATTATAAATAAAAAGAACCATAATTTCTCATTTCAGAAAAGGTTTCAGATATGAAATGCTTTCTACACGTTAGATAGCAATGTGGCATCCTTTTGGAAATACTGCATAAAATTTAATGAGTGTGTTTGCATAGAAAAGGCTACTAAATCAAACCTGACTCGGGTTTGATAATTTATAATCAAGCAAGGTGTCCATCAGCATTTTCTAATATAATGATTTGATAGGCTATCTAGAAGTGGACTCATAACATCAAACACAAAACAGAAGTATTAGCATGTGAATTTAATACTTATTTGATTTCATTGGAATAGGAGAAAGCATCACAGTCCTGTAACTCTACCTGCTAGGTGTCGCTTGGATCAGAAAAATTGTCACCAAAAAACTTCTCACACACAAAAATTCAACTCTAGTAGTAATAGGCTGTCCACAAGAAGCATGCTAATTTCCAAAAATAGTGAAATACCTCCCAATGCTGAAGCAGAAAGATTCTCTGACAGCCTAAGGATCTGCAAAAATTTATACATTTAAATCGCCTATATGTGGGAGTTTGTATCATGAAGCATATACGTTTCAATCATGGTGATGAAAACAAGAAGATTTTGATCACGACGGCACTCTTACTTAATCGAATGGAATTATTTTCGAAATTGAATTGTATTTTTACATAATCTATGACAGAAAAAACATGAAGCTACCAAAGGTAGCACAGAACTTCAATTTTACGAGGCAGACAGTTTTGTAAGGGAGTATTAGCCATGGACGGTGCAGCCTAATCTGTAATACATGAAGCTAAACCTTGTCCAATGTTACTTATGAATACCTGACAAACTGACCATCACAAGACAAACACGGAGTCCACACAAATAAGGTAAAAAAACCAGGGAGTCTGAAGCATAACATAGAAGGTTTCTTTTACACGGTTTCAGTTTTCTGCTCAAAATGACATCATTGGGTACAATATACAATATCAAAATTCCATTAATTCGATGCCAATTAATTTATTCTCATCTTGCATCCTCGTACCACTTTGAGATGTCCCTACTACATGAACCTCGTATACTATGTACAATGAACAGACCCAAAATCCAAACTTGAAATTCAAATAAGACAAATCACAAAACAGATGAATCGCACAAATCCAACCACAATTAACAAAACTGAAGAATGTATATCTTCGATAATCCATATCAGACTCATCAAGATCCGATAAAAATATGATAAAAATCTGCACAAACCCATTCAAATTCAACGATAAAACCCATAAATACTCAAAATCTAGTATTTGCGTCCAATCTATCATTAAAAAAAACTGAAAGAGAGAAAAAGAATAAGGGATGATTTCACCTTGCAAGGTCTGGCTTTGATAGCCATTCTTGCGGATAGTTCCAGCTTGCTTACGGTAATTTTGGGGGCGCCTGCGTCAGTCTTCGAGTCAACAACCGGAAATTGGGGATTTATACACGATGAAATTTGAGTGATTGAGGAATTTGAGGATTTGTGCGGGATGGGTTTTGTGAATATAGGGTTGAAACTTGAAAGGAACTGATAAACGCTAGGTGCGACACTATGCATCACTGTTAAGCTGTTTCTGATAACAGCAAACGTTGTACGCTTACCCTGCACCAAAAATAACTTCACCTCCATTTGGTGCAGAGTTGGCCCTCCAACCCAGCACCATTCCCAGCACCATTTCAGATTCTGGGAATAGTGCTGCCCCATAATGGCGCAGCGGTTTTTCTTTTTTTTCTTTTATTTTTTTTTTGTATTATTTTACAAATACTTATATTATTTATTATATTATTTGTATTGTTTTTAATATATTTTAATCATTTTAATCATTTAATTTTTGAAAATTTAAAATTTATTAATATTTATAATCTTTAAATCTTTATAGTTAATTTTTAAAAAAATTAAATTTATTTTTAATTATTATAAATGAAATTAAAACATGCTAAAAAATTACAAATTTAATTATTCATGATGCTTAAACACACAATTAGTTTAGAAATTACTTAACTTAATAATACACGCAAAGTAAATCGAAATACATTGATTGAATTATTAATTAAATTTTAAAGATTTAATTATGTTACTAAATATATAAATATATTTGTAATAGATAATTGATTGAAAAAAATAATTATTATAATAGAAATTAAAAGGAATATTATAATGAATATTCCTTTTGAAGTAAAATTTGGAGTAGATGGGTTGGAGATGAGTTTGGTGCAGAAATTGCACTATTTTGGTGCAAAACCTGGCTAAAATGAATTTTTGGGTTGTAGATGGCCTTATGTAGTAGTATAGTATATAAAGTAATAATAATATTATTGTTTCACCGGGAGAACGTTGGATCATCTTCCTAAATTTTCTGTCACGTCTAGGCGAATTGCGTCACGCTTCTCCATTCTTGCACCTCATCTGTAGGGATTGTAATAGGATGGATCCAGATCTGCATTAAACTCATCCCGCTAGGATGGATCTAGACCTGTTTCAATCGGGTTTAGAAGCCGCGGCGGGTCCTTGGATTGGCCATACCCACCTCATACCGACCCGCTATACATTTTTTTTTAAAATTTAATATTGAATATATATTTCACTTCTTTCATTGAACAATAAAGTGTCATTGTTTAATTTTATATCAAAACTCATGTATTCATGTTTTGGACATTTTGAAGAGGATAAGAGCAAATTAATAAAAATTTGGTAACTTAAAGATAGTTTTACAAATCTTATTATAAATATTTACTAGAGAAAAACATGAAACTCAATCACAAAAAGAAAATCATAAAACTCATTTTTTGTGTTTCAAAATTGATTTCTAGCTAAATTTTATTTTTAAAAAAATTGAAACCGGGCCGGGGAGGGTAAACCTGCTGGATTCGCATGTCTATACTGGGTGGGGCATGTCCGGGTTTTTTGTGTAGTGGGACGGGTCCTGGGATTGGTCAAACACATCTCATTGCCCATACTCATCTGCCTTCGGTTTGCTCTCCTTTTTTACCCTTTTGTTGCATTTTTGTGCTAATCGATAGAAAACTGATTTTTGAATTATTTTTCTAATTGATCTTAATCTTAATGGAGTTATTAGTTTTTTAAAAAACAGTAACCGAACTGACCGATTTATTTTTCGAAATCGAACCGATTGAACCGATAAAAAGTCGGTTATTTCGGTCCGTAACCGAATTAACCGATATTTTTTTAAAAAAAATAAATAAAATTTAAAAATTAGATAATTAAAAATTAAAATAATTAGATTATTTGATTTTAAAAATTAAAAAGTAAAATTTAAATAAAGAATGATATTAATTGATTTTTTTAAAAATAAAAAACACTTTATTTTTTAAAAAATAAAAATTTAAAATTTTTGGTTTATTCGGTTTATTCGGTTAATCGATATTTTTAAAATGAAAACCGAAACCGAACCGAATTAACCGAAAATTAACTGGTTTTTTAAAAAATCAAAACCGAATTTCCGAAATAACCGAACCGATTTTCCAAAATATTTCGGTTCGGCTTGTTCAGTTTAACCGAAAACTTTTGCTCACCCCTAGTTCCAACTATAAAAAAATAATAATGAACATAAAATAATCGTAAATTGATTTACTCCTGTTTGATATATTTTGATTTCAAGCATTTTTAGAAATAAATGTGGATAACAGAATTCAATGTTTGTTCATGTTTATTGGCACTTTACTAAACGCATCCATACTCATGAAATAATCTAACAGATTGTATGTTTGATCTTTATGGCTATCTTACATTATGGTCTTGTATGGAAGAAGGCAATGACATCGATCGAAGATGGGAAACACATCCTCTTCAACTTTGATAGATCAACACTTTTTTCTAAATTTTTGTCCTTCAAAATTTCCTACGATGTACCTTTTAGACTTCACGGCGGAGAAGCTAAGGGCTGGTTGGACATTATTCAAAGTAATGAAATGTTCTACATGTCCTCACTGTTGGTTAATTGGATGGGCGGCAGAACATGCCCCAGTGCTATCTCCACCTCTTCACTTCATGTTGAGGTTAAACCCACCTAGAAAGAATCAGTATATAGGTCCTATTCCAAGAATTGTTTTGGCTATCTTTTGTGAAATCTTCGAAATTGGAAGTTCAATATTCACCAGAGAATTTTTGGTAATCATCATTACACCTTGAATCAATGATAAATTCATGTTCCTACTTTTGTTAAGTTTGTCTTGTTATGTTGGTGGAGCAAGATGAACAAAAGAGCCTTGACTTCCATTCCCCTGAACTTGAATAAAAAATTACCATGAAACAAATTGTTTCCAGGTTTGGCTAGGGTGAATCAGAATTGGATTAATTAAGTTTTTGGTTGTTTACGCACTAAATCATCGATGGATTCTTTAAGGACCTGGAGAAGAATGCTAGGTAACACCCAAATTTGGGAAGGGATATTGGGGTTCTGAATATACTGAAATTTTTTTTGCAATAGATTTTGGATTAGAATACAGTATATTCACAAGTTACTTGTGAAAGCGTTATAAACTTGGATCAAATTGGGGGATGTGACGGAAGATATGTTTTAGAGAAAGAGAGTTAATGGATCCTTTATTCTTCTTTTTTCTTATATGTGAGAGTCCTTCTGCATTTATTTTGTTGTGTCCTGTAAGCAAAGAGTTGTCTTTATTATAACAGTTCCTCTTGGACCTCACAATTCGTGATGCTAATAATCACCTTATTTGGTATACATAAAATATCAAACTGGTTCCAATTCGTCCTGCATAGACTATAATACTAAGCAAGCTGAACGATTTTAGGAAATTTAAAAAAACATGGAATTTTGGAATTTTCGAAAGCATGATATTTCATTTCCTTTGGCCCGGATTTTGATGTGCTTACGATAAAAATAAGATAAATATCAAGTAATAAATATATAACATATTGCACAAATCTATAGGAAATTAAACCCATAAAATTCCATTTCCTATTTACAAGTTTGACATATACAATTGTCTTTTTAATACCAACTCCTATAATTACACCAATTAAATTTTGTTCATATTATATTTCTGCCATCTTGTTATTAGTAGAGTTAGTAGATTCTTCTCCCTGTTTCAAATTATTTCGATGTCATGAGTACATCCTCTTATTATTAAACACCAGACTAGAACTAACTAATTTCCAAACACTACATTATGATCATTGAAAATTAAATATATTTCAATAATACAGTATGGGAACTACTTTTACATAAAAAATGTAGTACTACGAGTTCGATTTTCACTAAAGTAAGCTTCATCGCGACTGATATACAAATAATTGTGTTAAAAACTGTAAGATATGCTAATTATTTATTGCGGCCCAACACACGTGTAGAATGTACATTCTCAATTGTATGATTACTATAAGTTAATCATATAATTATTGAGAGTATAATTATGATTCATTATAATATGGTACAAAAATGTCTAACAAAAATTATGCGGATTATATTGGTTTTTAAATTATATGGGCTAATCTATGTTGGTACATGTATAGGAGAAAAATGTTTGTATGGACCTGATGTGAGCTACATTTATGGATCAACTCAATATGTTTGATCTAAAATTGTTGGTATGTTAGTTATTATTATTTTTAGAAATGATGTATTCTAATATTGAGTTGGTGTACAAGTAATGCACAAATCGGATGCATATAAATATTTTCTCATGTATAAGTTATTAACTAAGTCGACTGAGTAACCAAAATACCCTTATTTAAAATAATTTCGCAGACTTTTGCCCATTGCAAACCCTATCGAGTAACAATATATGTGAGAGCATGTCGAACATCATGGGCAAGAGTGAGTTCTTGCCCAAATTTTGCTTATAGATATAACCCATATTATCAATATTTATGGTCCATAATTGCCTCAAAATATTTTATATATCTAGTCCATATTATAAATATTTATGCTCACAAATACCCTACAAAATTAACTTTCCTACACTACAGATAATCACACACGAATTGTGCCCTATCTCACATTTGCACCATCTGCTACAGATGTGAAGATTGCAGTCAATTTAATTATCATTTTGGTATGAATTTTTTACTCCATTATTATGTATTATTATTTATTTTTATTGTGAAAAATATGATTAATGTATCATGCATCACAATGTATATATTAGGTGGAATTCCAAAACAGAAGATGAAAATCTGAAATGTATTTGTTATAAATAAAGTTTTTAGTTATACTTTTAGGTATATTTTTTCTGAATAAATTGGTCAAAGGTATTTGCCATTTTTTGAGTTTTTAAATGTAATATTTTTGGATTCCTTTATTTCTCTATTTGATTATTTTATCATTTTTTTTAGATTTGAATTTTTGACATTCGACCTTTTTTTCATTTTTTGATTGGGCAAAAATTTAATAAAAATAGTACAAGTGGTACTCAATCCCAATATAACACAATCATTGTTTAACTTAACCAAAAAGAAAGATGAAAATAAAAGACTACGACAGAAAGCAAATCACATATCACATTACAATTCACTTTTAACCGGGTTAATAAACCAATCTGAGATTGAGAAGCACGCATCATTCTTGAAAGAGACAATAATCCAACTCCAAGACCAAAATTTGACGATGTCCACAAGCTTCTGAGCTGCCATTTTTTCATTATTATACTCAATATTATTTCTGTGAATCCGTAAGCTCCAGGATATGCATTGCCAGATAGCACACAAATCTTTTAAACCTTTACTTGTAACCGGTAAATCCAAGAAATATTTGAAGTGAGTCTTTATGTTATTGTTACCATTAATGGAAAATCCAACCAAGCAAAACAATTCATCCAAACTTTATAAGAGAAGTCATAAGTAAACGGTAGATGTGAAGCATTTTCCTCGTGATTATTACAAAATCACATAAATTCTGATGTTAATTTAGCGCAATACCTCTCCATATAAGATTATCCTTTGTGGGTAGTCTTCAGCAAGAGTTTCCAAGGAAAGACCGCAAATAATAATAAGGCTAGTGATAATGCCAGAGCCAATTTTGTTGCTTCCGGATCAAAAGATTGAAAAGTTTATCCTTTTGCTCTAAAGAAAAATAAATAAAAAAGCGATGGCTGCACCAGTGCACCCTCAACAAACCAGCCCTCCATTTTTCTTCTCATTCACCTCTCACCTTTTATTCACCTATATTCTTTCCTTCACTTCTTGTTCCGCCATTGATGAGTAGGGTCAAATTTCTATAATGGTAGCTGGGAAAGTGGAAGTGGTGTTGGGTTTGCCACCAAATTCAAAGCCAAAGCCAGATTTGTCAAGTTCTGCTAACAAGCAGTAACCACAGAAATTATCAGCAACGGGCGGCGCTGGGTTCTCATGCCTTTCGGTGTTCATTTTCGATGCGCCTCCGCCCAAGTCCAACCACGACCACGCCTCATCGAAGACCTGCGTGAGAAAGAGTCCAGTCTGAGAACAGAGCTATTGGAGAAGAAACTGTCCAAGGAGTCAATTGCCATTGTTCCAGTACTTGAGAACGAGATTTCGAGTAATTGGAAATCAGACGTGCGAAAACGAAGATCAGATGCTTGCAATCTGAAAATGAGAAGCTAAGAGACGAGAATGAGTTTTTACACATGGAGCTTGTGAAACATAATCACAGGTATACGGAAAAAATCAAATGCATGCAGGCTGAGTTAGCTGAGATAAAGATAGTTGTTGCAGAGAGCCAACGAGAGCAAGTGGAGGCGTCGTCTTCATCGATCGCTACGAAACTTATTGATGTAACAAATAATTACAAATCGTGTGTCACAGTAAAGTCATTGAGAAAATGGACGACACAATCAAATTTTGGGAAAAATTATCGAAAGTGGAACGGATATGCATGTGAATATTGAGACTGAAATTGTAAAGAAAGATGAATTTGTTGGTGTGGTAGACGAGAGTACAGAAAGGCCGAGGCTTTCCTGGTTTAACTCCGAGGAAATCCCAAACACTTCGGATTGATTAATGGGTTCAAGATCTCGTGCTCCGCGGGTTCCTAAGCCCTAGTTGAGACCATCCGCTGCGCTTTATCCTCGTTATCTTGGGCGTCCACTTCACCGATATCATCGTCTATTTCTTCCTCTTCTTACGTTTCTTTATCTGATTCAATGGAGCGAGTATTGACAGAGATTTCCTACATTCCTCCTCCACTCCCTCCGTCGATGAAAATTAAATATCTTCCTGCTCCTCGGCCGCCTCCTCTTCGTTATAGAGCGCTGCATCGCTTCCTCCATCTCCATCTTCCAGGGGTCAGAAGTAGGTACCCGAGAAGGTGAGGCAAGTCCCGAAGGTTGTGAAGTTTTACCACTGGTTTGTTAGGGTGCATCTAGTGGTGTCAAAACGGCACGGCCAGTTTAATCGTGCGTGCCGGCACGATTCGAAAATGGGCCGTGCCGTGCCGGCCCATTTCCACAAGAGGCAGGGTCTGGCACGGCCCATAGGCACGGCCCCTACGTGCCGTGCCATGGGCCGTGCCGGCACGGCATGGCCAATTTCAAGTTTTTTTATTTTTTTTTAATTTGGCTTAGCGATCGATCGCCACCTAATCGATCGCCACCTAATCGATCGCCACACTAAAAAAAAATTGTTGTTTCGTGCAGTGCCGTGCCGGCCCACGGGCCGGCACCCTATGGCCCGGCACGGCCCATGCTACAGTATCGTGCCTGGCACGGCACGACACTGTAGCAAAACGTGCCGTACCGTGCCGCTCCGTGACGTGTCGTGCTTGTGCTATGCCTCGTGTCGTCCGCTCCGTTTGACACCTCTAGGTGCAGCCATCGATGTAATTTTGAATTTTTTTTTTAAATTTTTAGAGCAGAAGCGTAAACTTGGAATTTTCAACCTTTTGCTCCGTAAACAACAAATTTCGCTCTGGCATTATCAGTGCCCTAAGAATAAGGTATTCTGCTGTTGTGTAGGATAGACTTCTTGTAAATTTACTAAATCAATCAATCATATTACATAATGAGTAAATTATTGTGTTGAAGAAAATAATAATGTGAAAATGTGCAGGTCAGATGCATGTGGAACTTATTTCGGAAATTTATTTGATATATATATATTGATATCTCGCCCAAATTATCATATACTAATGAGGGGTAAAAAAAATTTAGACCTGAGAACATTACAATAATAAACAAACAAATAGAGGAATAACAATATATGTGGAGGTACAATTTCTCAACAGCAGGTCATAATCTGAAACAACTTGCACATTTATATAAAGTTATATTAGCATGTATAAGGGGATAATAAATACCACAAGTCATTTGGCCTAGAGGCATGTAACTCTCAAATTTGAGAGTGGCTCAAGATCGAGACTTCTCCTCCCCAAATCCTAAGAAAAAAAATAAGGGGAGACTAAATGAGCAACCCAACATAGGCCTGACAATCACGGGAAAAAAAGGAATAATAGAGAAAATAAGCTATAGCTGCTATGATTAGATTTGACCAACTTCTTATGGAAAATGATTTGATAATCAAGTTCTATACATGAATTAGACGTGAACAAAGAATACTAATTATGTATGATCCGATGCAAAACAAGATCTACAACTTCATGTCGATAATAGTTTAAGCAATTTAAAAGTGAAAGTCTCACAGTTTCCGAAGTAATCAAAAGGGAGACAATATTCACAAAGAAGGTTCTCGAGATAATAAAGATGTCAACTGCAAACAAATTTGAAGAAAATTCTTACCACCAAAGGCCAATATAAGTAACTAAAGTAAAATCATAAAGCTAAAACACCATTAGCCTGCAATTAACAAATGAATAATAATCTATGAGACCAAAGCAATACAACATTTTATTATTGGCTGAATATTTGTTTTCATGCCCTAGTAATTCATTATACTATTAGAAAGTATAAATCATACAGGAAAATAAGGATGGCAAGCCACCAAACCAACAACCTATGACCAAAAGCCATGATGAGCTCTCCCCGTTCACGGGATCTCAAGCGGTCAACAGGGCAAAAAAAAACAACTAAGAGCAATGATATCCCTGGTTCTGGAGGCCCAGTAGGTCTTGAGGGTCCGAACTTTATTTGGGCCGTCAGTGGGGGGCCCATTTAGTCAACAAAGAAAGTTCACTGCCCATCCCGGGTTATCCTTGTCGAGCTCTCCGCCCGACCCGGCCCTACCAAGCTTATTGCGGCGCGATCACCTCTGTCCAGCAGCCACTATCGTTTCCGAGCCGGGGTGGCGAGGAAGTACACCAAGAGGCCGGGGAGGTCCGCCATGGAGCATGCCGCCCAAGCTGAGGCGCGGCCCCTCATCAAAGCAGGACGGCCTATCTTTAGCTAGGCAGCCGGGCTGAGGCGCGGTTTCCTCAATAGGTCGGGACGGGCAGTCATTGGACATGATAGGCGAGTTGGGACCACCTAGGGTGGTCCTGTGTACCGGGACTAGGGTTGCAGGAATCGGACACCTATTAAAGCAAAAGCTGGACCTGCTAACCAATAAAAGGGTGGCCAAGCACTGCAGATACGAAAAGCATATTCTCGGACACAGAGAATCACCAGAGCAAAAGGATCGTACGAAGTAGGCAACAGATGCAGATGGTCCCCCATCTGTGGTCCCCCCTCGGTTTCAGATATTGTCTCCAGAATCCCCGGCAGACCAGAACCCTTGGCATCCCCCCCCCCCCCTATAAAAGGGAGAGAGCCTTCCTCTAAGAAAGGATAAAAAATCATCGGAGATCCAGGAAGAAAAACGAGAGGATCCTCCGGATTCCGGCCCCAATTGCGACTCCGCAAAACAACACATACTTTCCCATACATAAATTCATTTGTTACCAACGCGAACCAAAAGGAGAGGTAACAAATTGGCGCCGTCTGTGGGAAGATTTGAGCGGAAGACGTTGAGACGATGGTAAGAACAAGAAGAACGGAAGCAGAAGAAAATCGAGAGCACCACGCCTCCACCAATGGCGAGGAGCAGCGACTGCCCGGGGTAAACATGACAGTGGGGGCTTTAACACTGGAGCAGCTCACTAGACTGATTGCAGTTACGGTGGAACAGACCATGAGGAAAAAGGAAGGTCCGTCCGAGGGAGTGCATGGGGAAAGCTCCCAGCAGATGAAGGATCCCGAACAAGGAGCAACTTCTCGTCCTAAAGCGACTGCTGTTCCAGACCTGGAGGGCCAGGTGGAGGAGCTGAAGGACGAGGTCCAGAGGATGAAGAAAGGGATGGGGGGTACCTCTATCAGGAGGGGAACCCCTTTCTCGGGTGAAATAGTCAACGAGGAACTCCCAAATAACTTCCGACCCCCCAATGCTGGGGAATATGACGGGAGCACGGACCCAGAGGAACACCTGGGCAGGTTCGAAAATGCTGCCATGCTACATTGTTACTCGGATCGCCTTAAGTGCAAGGTGTTCCTAACCACTTTGGTGAGGTCGGCCCAGAAGTGGTTCAATCAGTTGGAGCCGGGCTCCATTACTTCCTTCGCCGGATTTAGCTCCGCGTTCTTGCATCAGTATGCCAGCAGCAAGCGGTATAAGAAGACCTCTCTGAGCTTGTTCGAGATGAGGCAGGCCGAGGATGAGTCGTTGCGGGAGTATATCAAAAACTTCAATACTGTGATACTCGAAATACCGGCCTGCCCGACGGAAATCCTGATCAGCGCCTTCACCCAAGGCCTGAGAGGAGGAGACTTCTTCCGATCATTGGTAAAGAAGCCTCCTGTTACCTATGATGATCTGCTCACCAGAGCGGAGAAGTACATCAACGTGGAGGAGGCCCAGCAACTGAGGAGGAAGGAAGTACGGAGGACTGGGGAGAAACGGATCAGCCAGGGCGAGAAGAGGCCAGTGGAAGGGGCACAGCTCGGTCGATTTTCCCATTATACGCCGTTGAAGGTCTCCAAGGAGGAGGCCGTCCGCATATGTGAAGACAAACAGGTGTTGCAAAAGCCGGCACCAGCTAGTGTGGAGCCGAGCAAGGAGGCCCCGGAGAAATACTGCATCTTCCACCAAGCGACTGGACACACCACACAAGATTGCCATCGTTTGGATGAGGAGCTGGAGAAGGCAATACAGAACAGTTCCCAGTTCAAGCAGTTGTTGTCCCGACCCGTCCCACAAGGGGATAATCTTCCTCGGGGAAGGGGTCGAGGACCGTCGTGGACAAGAGGGAGAGGGGGACGGACCAACTTCCGTCCTCCGTTCCGTGGTAGAGGACGTGCTCGAGGACCCCCAAGGAGCTTAAATGACGTCAACCCTAACCGTGCTGACTCCCCAAAGCGGGGAGTCATAAACATGATCTCGGGCGGGACAACGGATGGGGATTCCAACAGGGCTAGGAAGGCTGTCAGCAGGAGAGAGACCCTGAATGTAGGAGGGATTTGTGGAGCCGAGGAGGAAGTGGTTGTCAGTTTTGGGCCGCGAGATCTGGAAAACATTTGCACACCCCATAATGATGCCTTGGTCATACGAGCCACTGTTGCCAATTATGAAGTCGGGAGGGTGTTTGTAGACACAGGTAGTTCCGTGAACGTGTTGTTTGATGAAGCTTTTCGGCAGATGGACTTAGGAGGGTATCACCTCGAACCAATCAACACCCCACTATTTGGCTTCGCTGGGCACATCGTGTACCCCCTCGGTCAGATTTCCCTGCCCCTTTCCCTGGGAGGTAACGAAGATCGGAAAACAAGGCTGGTCACATTCACCATTGTGGCGGCCTCGTCTTCATACAACATCATTCTGGGGAGACCAGCTATGAACGAGTTCAGGGCGGTGGCCTCAACCTTCCACCAAAAGATAAAGTTCCCTGTAGGAAAAAGAGTGGGGGAAGTTAGGGGAGACCAGCCCTCATCAAAGAAATGCTACGCGGAAACTGTGAAGTTAGAGGTCAAAAGATCCCGAAGGGGCGGTGATGAAGGACGGGAGGATAGGGGGGTGCAGATGGTGCAGGAAGTGCAGGCGATGCGGGACGGGGAAGAGGAAATCATATTAGTCCCAGGACAGCCCGATAAAACCACGAGAGTAGCGGCTGACCTAGACAGCGTCCTGAAGCACGACTTATCGAAATGCCTGTCCAAGCATGCCGGAATATTCGCCTGGTCCCCGACCGAGTTGACAGGGGTGTTGCCCTCTGTAGCCCAGCACAGGTTAAATGTCAATCCAGAAGTAAAAGTGACCCGGCAAAAGAAGAGGCATTTTGGACCAGATAAAGACAGAATTATCCGAGCCGAGGTTCAGACCTTGCTGAGGGCCGGACAGATAAGGGAGGTACAATTCCCCACTTGGTTGTCAAACGTGGTTTTGGTTCCCAAGTCGGCGGGAAAATGGAGGATGTGCATCGACTTTCGTAATTTGAACAAAGCCTGTCCCAAGGACTGTTATCCCCTACCTCGGATCGATCAGCTGGTGGACTCCACCTCGGGGTATGAGCTGTTAAGTTTCATGGACGCGTACCAAGGATATCACCAAATACCCTTGGCGAAAGAGGACCAAGATAAGGTCAGTTTTATCACGTCGGATGGAACATTCTGCTATGTGGTCATGCCCTTTGGCCTCAAGAACGCCGGGGCCACATACCAGAGGTTGATGGACAAAGTGTTCGAAAACCAGGCGGGAAGGAACATTGAGGTTTATGTGGATGACATCTTGGTAAAATCTAAAGGCCAGGCAGACCTACTGCCCGACTTAGAGGAAACTTTTGCCACACTAAGCAGGTTTGGTCTGAAATTAAATCCAGCTAAGTGCGTATTTGGTGTGAAGAGCGGTAAATTCTTGGGTTTCATGGTAACAGAGAGGGGAATCGAGGTCAACCCGGAAAAAGTTAGAGCAATTCAAGAAATGACCTCACCTCGCAGCATAAAAGAGGTGCAAAAACTGACAGGGAGGATTGCGTCCTTAGCTCGTTTTATTTCCAGGTCAGCTCATAGGAGTTACCCTTTCTTCCGAGTGCTAAGAAAGGCGAAAAAGTTCGCTTGGGACGACGAGTGCGAGGAAGCTTTCTCTGACCTGAAGAAGCACTTAGCTGAGCTACCAGTCCTGGTAAAGCCGGAGCCCGGCGAGAGGTTATGGATCTACTTGTCTGCTACAGAAAGCGCTGTTAGCTCGGTACTGATAAAACAAGACGGTACGGACCAGAGGCCGGTGTACTATGTCAGCCATGCACTGAAAGGGGCGGAACTCAGATACCCAGAGGTCGAAAAATTGGCATTAGCTTTGGTCCTAACCGCAAGGAGGCTGAGACCCTACTTTTTGTCACACCCCATCTCAGTGCTAACCAACAGCCCCATGGGGAGGATAATGACCCAGCCTGATGTATCGGGTAGATTGGTGAAATGGACAATCGAGCTCGGCGAGTACGACGTAATCTACCAACCTCGGTCATCCATCAAAGCCCAGGCTTTATCAGATTTCATCGCGGAAATGATAGAGGTTGAAGCTGAGGAGCCCTGGAAGGTGTACGTGGATGGAGCAGCTAACAGTGAAGGCAGTGGAGTGGGGATTGTTCTGATATCCCCCGCGGGTGAGAAAATGAAGGTCATTATCAGATTAGACTTCCGGGCTTCTAATAATGAAGCAGAGTACGAGGCTATACTGATCGGGCTGAGGTTGGCAAAAGAGGTCGGTGCCAGCCGAGTGATCCTTCACTCGGACTCCCAGCTGGCCACTCAGCAGGTGAAAGGGAATTACGAAGCCAAAAGCGAGAAGATGATAGAATACTTGAAGGCTATACAGGAGATGTCAGAAAGTTTCGTGGAATGGAGCATAGTGCAGATCCCTAGGGAGGATAATCAGGAGGCCGATGAGCTCTCCAAGTGGTCAACATCCCTGGTTCCTTTGTCGCAGAGGGAGTACATATTTCAGACAGAGTTGATTCCGGCAGCTCGGCCCATCACCGAGGCCCCCGAGGTGTTGGGTTGGATGGCTCCGATTTTGAACTACTTAAGAAAGCTGGAAGTACCCGCTGATAAGAACCAAGCCCGACGGGTGAAGAGGCATGCATTCCGTTTTGTTCTGATAGAGGATGTGTTATATAAGAGATCATTTGCCGGGCCCCTCCTCCGATGTCTCAACTCGGAAGAGGCAGAATATGTGCTGAGAGAAATTCACGAGGGATGCTGTGGAGATCATCTCGGGGGGTTGGCCCTGGCCAGAAAGACTCTCCTTGCTGGATATTTCTGGCCTACCCTGAGGAATGACGCGATCAGGACTGTAGTCACTTGTGAGGGTTGTCAGAGGAACAGTAAGTTCCAGTCAAGGCCAGCAAGTCTCATGAAAGCAGTAACATCGGCCTGCCCTTTCGATAAATGGGGCTTGGATATCGTGGGACCTTTCCCGGTGGCCCCGAAGCAAAAGAAATTTCTGTTGGTGGCTGTAGATTATTTCTCGAAATGGGTCGAGGCCGAGCCTTTAGCCAAGATCGCCGAGGAGAATGTGCTGGACTTTCTGTGGAAGAATATAGTTTGCCGTTTTGGAGTACCCAGGAAATTAATATCAGACAATGAGAGGCAGTTCCAGGGGCAGAGGTTAATGGCTTGGTGCAAGGAAATGAAGATCGAACAAGCCTTTACATCAGTAGGTTATCCGCAGAGCAACGGGCAGACAGAGGTCACCAACCGATCAATTGTGCAAGCTTTGAAGGCCAGACTGTACGGGGTTGGCAAGGACTGGGTGGACGAGTTACCAAGTGTGTTGTGGGCTTACAGAACGACAGCTCGCGTCCCAACTGGAGAAACGCCTTTCAGCATGGTATATGGAACGGAGGCCGTGCTACCGGCTGATGTCGGAAAGACCTCTGCCAGGGTCCAGGCATATGATGGCGACAATGAGGAAAACCGGGCTCTGGACTTGGATCTGATCTATGAGAAACAGGAAAGGGCGGCTATAAGGATGGAGGCTTACCGCAGCAAGATAGTCAGAGCCTACAACAAAAGGGTGGTACCCCGAAGTTTTCAGGTGGGAGACCTCGTCCTCAAAAAGGTCAACCCAGCAGGGGATGTAAGAAAGCTTGACCCCCGATGGGAGGGACCATACAAAGTAGTCCAGAAGCTGAGTTCCGGGTCGTACTACTTAGAGGAGGACGGAGGCCGACGCCTAAAAAGACCTTGGAATGCATATCACCTCAGAAAATATTATTCCTAGGCAGTTATTTCAATTCAATGTACGAACGCTGTTTTTTAATGAATTTTTCCTTTAAATCTCTTGTACGAAATTAAAAATGCAGGTCCGCCCTGCATGCTAAAGCCCAGGTGTATGAGGCCCTGGCACAAGTTAAAAGTGCAGGTCATCCCTGTCACTAAAGCCCAGGTGTATGAGGCCCTGGCACAAATTAAAAGTGCAGGTCATCCCTGTCACTAAAGCCCAGGTGTATGAGGCCCTGGCACCAATTAAAAGTGCAGGTCATCCCTGTCACTAAAGCCCAGGTGTATGAGGCCCTGGCACCAATTAAAAGCACAGGTCCGCCCTGCATGCTAAAGCCCAGGTGTATGAGGCCCTGGCACAAATTAAAAGTGCAGGTCATCCCTGTCACTAAAGCCCAGGTGTATGAGGCCCTGGCACAAATTAAAAGTGCAGGTCATCCCTGTCACTAAAGCCCAGGTGTATGAGGCCCTGGCACAAATTAAAAGTGCAGGTCATCCCTGTCACTAAAGCCCAGGTGTATGAGGCCCTGGCACCAATTAAAAGCACAGGTCCGCCCTGCATGCTAAAGCCCAGGTGTATGAGGCCCTGGCACAAATTAAAAGTGCAGGTCATCCCTGTCACTAAAGCCCAGGTGTATGAGGCCCTGGCACAAATTAAAAGTGCAGGTCATCCCTGTCACTAAAGCCCAGGTGTATGAGGCCCTGGCACAAATTAAAAGTGCAGGTCATCCCTGTCACTAAAGCCCAGGTGTATGAGGCCCTGGCACCAATTAAAAGTGCAGGTCATCCCTGTCACTAAAGCCCAGGTGTATGAGGCCCTGGCACAAATTAAAAGTGCAGGTCATCCCTGTCACTAAAGCCCAGGTGTATGAGGCCCTGGCACCAATTAAAAGCACAGGTCCGCCCTGCATGCTAAAGCCCAGGTGTATGAGGCCCTGGCACAAATTAAAAGTGCAGGTCATCCCTGTCACTAAAGCCCAGGTGTATGAGGCCCTGGCACAAATTAAAAGTGCAGGTCATCCCTGTCACTAAAGCCCAGGTGTATGAGGCCCTGGCACCAATTAAAAGCACAGGTCCGCCCTGCATGCTAAAGCCCAGGTGTATGAGGCCCTGGCACAAATTAAAAGTGCAGGTCATCCCTGTCACTAAAGCCCAGGTGTATGAGGCCCTGGCACCAATTAAAAGCACAGGTCCGCCCTGCATGCTAAAGCCCATGTGTATGAGGCCCTGGCACCAATTTAAAGTGTAGGTCCTCTTTGCCTCATAAAGCTCGGGTGTAGGAGCGCGGGTCAGGAGGACATCATCTGCTTGGAAATAATTATTCCCTGAGATCGGGTCGGATTGATCCTTTGTGCATCTTGGAGTATGTGGATTAACAGGTTAGCACTGTTTTAAGATTTAATTTTGTTAGAATTATGTTAGTCGCGGTTACACGAAGGCGCTATGCGGCATCCAGTTCTGCCCGGGGAATTATGTTTAAGTTGTATTGTTTGGATCAATCCCAATGTGAAATCACGGGTTGGCTCGGCTGATATAAGGGGTCGGGACGCTCGTAAAATTGCGAGAAACCAATTCCTAACAAGTCAAGGCAATCAAAATTCAAAATGACTTCAGTACAAAGGGGTGCCTCCGAGGCACATTAAAAAAAAAAAAAAAAAAAGAGAGATACAACGGTTAAGTCAAAAGCAGTTCGGACTACTTGATGAAGTCGGGGGGGATGCTGGCAATGATGGCATTAAGGTCCAGGAAGTCGTCAGGGTCCTGGTCACTGGGCGGGAAGCCCTGGGCTTTGAACTGGCCCTTGCACCCCTCGAAGCCGAGGTCCAGAAACTTAAAAGCCTTGGAGGCCAGCATGCTCGTAAATTCCTCCGACTTAATAAAGGCTTCGCGTCGGTCTGATTCACCTGCTACATAGGACTCCAACTCGGACCTAACCTTTTCAAGCTCAGCCCCGACATGGGAAAGTTCTCGCTCCTTCCCGGCCAGAGCAACACGGAGCTGTTCTGCCTCCGCTCGAAGTCGGGTCATCGAGGCCCTATAAGACTCCAGTTCGGCAGCGTCCGCCTCGGATTTAGCTCTAGCATTCTCAGCTTCTGACTTTGCCTCCCGAGCTGTTTTCTTCGCGTCTCTTGCTGATTGGCCGTAGTTTGCACCCCGACGAAGGCTCTCGCACATCATCACTAGGCCCTGCAGAGAAAAGGGGGAGAGGGACTCAGCAAACAAAAAAAAAAAAAAAAAAACTTACTGATAGGGCCCGGGATACACCTTCCTCTGCTAGGGGTTTCCACCTCAGCTCGGACAAGACTTGCTGATCAGCGGAGGAGGTCAGATACTCGACAATCCGGGCGGACAGACCTGAAGGGGCAGAGTTGATAAGGCTGACATCTCGGGTATAGCCCACTGGTACCCCTGGTGAACCCGGGTCGGCAGGAGCGACTGATAGATGACTGGGGGGGGAAGCAGGTGGGGTGTCGATCTCATGAATAACCGGGGAGGTAGCCACCTCTTCCCGCGTCCGGACCCTAGCTGCACCTCCGTCCCTTTTTCTTTTCCTCAGGCCTGTCTCCAACCCAACCTCCTCGGCGCGAGGAGGGCTGGCCACTGGAAACGGGTGGTTTGGGGGAGCATCGGGCGCACTGGGGGGTTGGCTCGAAGGGCCCGCCCCGGCCGCACCTTTCCCCGCCTTTTTCTGAGACGCCATGGTGGACAGTAGCTGCTGGAGAGACATGTTATCTACAAGACAAAAGATTCAGCTCAGACAAAAATAAAAAATAATAACTATAAATGTATATATTTAAATATCATAAGCGGGGCCGGGGAGGAAGAACGTACCACCAGGGACGTCTGGATAGGAGCTCAGCCCAAAACGCCTGAGTACGTCCTCTCTGATTAGGGCAGCTGAATCAAAACGCCGACCCCCAAGGGTTGAGATAACCGTTTGGAAGAACACGTCATCTTTATATTTTTTGGGCAGAGGTCGAGGGGTAGGTAGGGTATCTCGCCAGGCCATTGGACAAGCCCAGCGTCGTGGTGGTTTGACAAAAAAGAAGCTCTGTTTCCATCCCTTACGGGAGCTCGGGATGTTGTTTAGAAATTTGTAAAAGGTCCGGGCACCAAAGTAAAACGCCCCGGGAGAGGGGGTTTTCTTAACTTGGAAAAAATAATTAAGAAGGGTAGGGGAGAAAGGCAGACCCAAGGATCAGAAGAGGGCAATGACAGATACTAGGCTCTGGTAGGAATTGGGGGTGAGCTGGCTCAGAGAGACGCAGTGATAGTGGGAGAACTCCTGGAAGGGAAGGGGGATAGGAAAGCGGAGTCCGCTTTTAAGCTGCTCGAGGAAGAAGGGAAAGTACTCGGGCGGGGGGAGGTGCGGACGCTCACCAGCCCTAGGGACCCGTACGTCGTGATCTGGGGGGATAAACCACGTGCGGAGAAGGTGCTCGGCCTCAGGGGAAACACACGAGTCGAGGATCTCGTACCAAGGAAGTCCGGCCTGGGCCAGGCTCCTCGGGTCGAGAACCTCGAAGGTGGGGAGACTAGGGTCAAATACCCTAGGAGGGACTTGTCGGAGGGGCACCACCTCGGGAATGTCTCCCTCAGGAGCATCTGACCTCCGACCCGAGGGACTGGGTAGATCAGACCCCTCGGCCTCCTCGTCCCCCCCTCGAAAGAGGGCACCGGAAGTGGAAGAAGTAGAGTGCGACATTAACACAAAGGAAGGCAGAGCTGACTTACAGGGTTTTTGGGAGAGGCAATTGATCCGACCTAGAGCGCAAATGGGGGAAAATGACTCGAGAGCCTCAATTTATAGAAGATGTGGCTCGTGGGCCGAGGAAAGCCTGGCCCAAACCAACGATGCAGATGAAGGGAGATGAACGGTCGGAGCACCAGATACGGGCACGTGGCCTGACGGCTTACTAGGGTTTGGTACGGGATAGCTGTCACCCCGAGGCCAGAAGTTGTCTAGTCAAAGGACCGGGGGTCAAGAACCAATAAAGTTCGCCACAAGCCCATTAGTCGAGGCAGCGCTGCACTAGCTCGACTGGATGGGGATACTGATGATATCCCTGGTTCTGGAGGCCCAGTAGGTCTTGAGGGTCCGAACTTTATTTGGGCCGTCAGTGGGGGGCCCATTTAGTCAACAAAGAAAGTTCACTGCCCATCCCGGGTTATCCTTGTCGAGCTCTCCGCCCGACCCGGCCCTACCAAGCTTATTGCGGCGCGATCACCTCTGTCCAGCAGCCACTATCGTTTCCGAGCCGGGGTGGCGAGGAAGTACACCAAGAGGCCGGGGAGGTCCGCCATGGAGCATGCCGCCCAAGCTGAGGCGCGGCCCCTCATCAAAGCAGGACGGCCTATCTTTAGCTAGGCAGCCGGGCTGAGGCGCGGTTTCCTCAATAGGTCGGGACGGGCAGTCATTGGACATGATAGGCGAGCTGGGACCACCTAGGGTGGTCCTGTGTACCGGGACTAGGGTTGCAGGAATCGGACACCTATTAAAGCAAAAGCTGGACCTGCTAACCAATAAAAGGGTGGCCAAGCACTGCAGATACGAAAAGCATATTCTCGGACACAGAGAATCACCAGAGCAAAAGGATCGTACGAAGTAGGCAACAGATGCAGATGGTCCCCCATCTGTGGTCCCCCCTCGGTTTCAGATATTGTCTCCAGAATCCCCGGCAGACCAGAACCCTTGGCATCCCCCCCCCCCCTATAAAAGGGAGAGAGCCTTCCTCTAAGAAAGGATAAAAAATCATCGGAGATCCAGGAAGAAAAACGAGAGGATCCTCCGGATTCCGGCCCCAATTGCGACTCCGCAAAACAACACATACTTTCCCATACATAAATTCATTTGTTACCAACGCGAACCAAAAAGAGAGGTAACAAGCAAAAAAGAAGAGGCCACCGAATAACCTACCACCATCGCATCCTCGGACGAGAAACGATATAGCAACATTTGAAGCATTAAATGAAAACGCACGACATTACTGGTTCGTAGGAAGGAAGAAAGAGAACATGCGTAGGGCAAAAAGAATGAAAATCGATCGAAGAGCAAAAAAAAATACAAAAAGAATCCACTAATAGAGGCAAAGAACACCACCATAATCTAAACATACAACCATTGAAAAGTTATAGACAAAATAGGATTTAACGATTTAAAAAAATATGCACCAAAGTCATCACCAAACTTCTCAGTCTAAAATTGAGAGTTTAAATCAAAACCCATGATTCAGAGATACTCATTCCAAAACGGGAAAAGAGACCTACTTCAATTATTTATCAATTACAATTTCCTAAGCTCAATTATTCTTATGTCAACACAATAATCAAAATAACGATAAAGACAAAATCGAATCTCAATAAATAAGCATTTTTACAACAATAGGTCAGGAGAACAAATGCCATTCTCTATCGAATAGCACAAACAAGAAGAGATCCGGCCTTTCCATTAATAATCAGCCAGCAATCCTTAATCTTGTCATGGCTCGAACCTCCTCAAATGCATGAACTTTCGGATCTGACGCCATTTCCCTTCCATGCACAAAGTTCATCAACCAAACAAATTCTTAAGGTCGAAACACATTTCAAGCTCAACCAAATTTGTAGAAAAGAACGTCTAAAACAGAAGACTACGAAAATCAACTTAAAAAATCTTAATGGAGACAGGGGCGTAGCCAGGATTTTCTGTATAGGGGGCTGGATTTTATGTTAAAAAACTCATCGTATATATAACAACAACTTTGAGTGGTAGTGATGACATTATCGAGTGAAGGATTGTCGTGGTTTATGCTAGCTTTTAGTCAATCAATTTGTTAATTTCAAATTTGAATAGTATTCATTAAAAATTATTTATTGAATATTGATAATATAACAAAGAGATGTCCTTATAATTTTAATTTTAAGTTTTTTTGGATAATTTACATTTAAATTCATTGGTTAAAATTAGAAACACGGTCGGAGATTTGGCCAAGCAAATGAAATTTTAAATGCATCACAAGAAATAATATTCAATTATAAAACGGTTAATTAAAATATTAAAAAACAACTGCTTCAACAAATTAACCAATATCAAGTTCTGTATCAAATAAAATAAAGTTTTTGAATTAATATATCTATTTTGATACTTATCCTTATATCCAAAATTTATAATTTTCTCAATTATTTAGTATTCCTTCATTGTTTTGACTTCTTCCTTGTTATGATAATTTATTTTATCCAAAAATCCTATAAATTTAATCTTTATATTATGAAAGAGCACCACTAAAACGAAATTTGGCAAATAAAAAAAATAATTTTATATTTGATATCTTTAGATGTATATAAAATAATAATTTGTATTTGATATTTTCATTTAGATTGATATAAATATGTAAATATAAATTATACGTTTATATATATGACAAATAATACATTAATTCAAGTAAATTAATAATTAATAATTAATAAATCCAAAAATCTGTGCTAGTTGGAGTTTGATCTCTAGTCTCTAGACCTACAAGCAGTATTCACGTGAAAGACCATCTGAGCTACACTCAATTGATTGCACTGTTATCGGATATTTTATATATACCAAGAAAGAGGGGGGCTGGAGCCCACCCAAGCCCCTACATTAGATCCGCCCCTGAATGGAGAGAAAATTGTTATCCAAACCATCCAAAATAAAAAAAACAACCAGCCCCAAAAAAATCAACGTATAGAAATCGTACCACAAAAAGCAAATAATCTATTAAAAATAATTTTTTTTAAAAAAAATAGACTCACCTAGAAAACAATTGTCGAGTACGGACCACCGCCCCTCGCATCCACCGACCCTCGCAAGAACACAAGTCCAAGCACTGCACCATATTTTATTTCTCGTCAAAAATATTGTATTCCCTATCGGACTCTAGAAAGAACGAACGTGAAAGTCGCCTAGATGTCCATCTCTTCCCGATGCAAAACGTAAATCTTTAAAAAAAAACAGAGAAAGAAATGCAAATACCTGTCAAGATAACACATGGAAGAAAAGGGAAAAAAAAATCAAAATTAAAAAAATCAGGACGGCAAAAAAAAGTCACCAAGTGCATCCTTTAAACGACTGGATTGACTTCACCCATTAATAATGGCACTCCAAGCAACATCACTATACAAATTTGGTAAACAAACTCCTAGCAGCATCCACCTTACCATATTTTGCGTACATATCAACCAGAGATGTCACCAAGCTAGCATCCTTTAACATTCCATTAACCGATCTCATAAACCCGTTACCCCAAATCCTGTTGGAATTAATAAATGAAAAGCCAAAAAGTTTTGTTAAATGAGAATAAAATTTGGTAAGTGAATGTGAAAGGTAAATTGGCTAAAGAAATCTCACATTGAAATTTTGAAACACTTATGTTTTGTTTATATTGAGAAACAAATCAATAAAGTGTAGTTAAATAGAAAAGATGGGTGCCCCTCGCGCACCGTCCGCCCATCCGTCCTCTCGGCTCGGCTTGCCTCGTCGTGTCGCGAAGGTAGCCCTATCTTCTTACTACTTGGATTTCTGGAAAAAGTGAATTTTCACCTACCATGACTTTTCGGCTTCTGCTTAGTATTAAGTTTGAGACTTTTCATCTCCTGCAGAACTGATATCAGATTTAAGTGTGAGACTTAAATCCATATTAAGTGTGAGATTTAATATCTGATGTTAAGTGTTGAGACTTTTCATCTACCTTAATAAGCATTACATTTAATCTGAGACCTTTGGAAGGTCTACTGCTCAGCTATATAAGTTGCTCCAGTTCTATTGTTTCGTAAATCCAAAATCATTTGTCATTCATGCGTTTTATACTGTTTGAGTGTATTGCACACTACTATTGTTCGAAAGAGTCTGCTCGGAATTCTGCTTCAATCCGATCAGAGGTGATTGGGCGTTGTACCTTGGAACTCGCTTGTACAGGAGGCCAGAAGCTTAGGTGGAATTCTGCTTCAATCCAGATTCTTGTTGTTAAATCTTCAATTTATCACTGCTGCTGTAAGTCTACTAATTTTGTAGTTTGCTTTGTTTGTTGATATAAGTATACTATTTCTATATACAATATAATTTATTTTCATCACAATTGTTTAAACTGATTCTATCATTCTATGGCTTAGGAATGATCTAGGAGATTTTTGAATAGTTTGAGCCTTTCGAGCCACCTAATAACATCATTTATTCCTTAGTAACCCCCTTTGAGCTTAATGAAAAATCGAATGGCATGTGCTTAGGCACATGATCGACCCCCATTCGGCATCATTCCGAATCCTACATCAACCACCCTATTCTAGCTTATACACTATTTCCTACTTTATTGAGTAAGCCCTGATGCGAGTTAATATTTTGAAAATATCCCAATGTTCATGATTAAAAATAAACCAAAGGGAGAAAAGAAGAAAAAAAAGGTTGAATGAATTGAAGAGATGAAGAAATAAGTGTTTGAAAGAATGAGAAAAATAATGAGGTGGATGAAAAAGGAGGGTGAATTGAAAAGACAAAAATGATGATTGTCAATAAAAGGAATTGAAGTATGAGATGAGAGTGCACAACAATGCTACATATTCAACTTACTCTCTTGCTTTGAACACCCTACCCTTTATTAAAGCCATGAGCCAAGGCCGTACATTATAAGCCAATTAAGACATATTGATCGAGTTATGTTCGTCCAATATACTAGTGGAGAATGATACAAAAGTTAAGCTTATGGACTCTTGAGAGACATGTTTGATGAGTATGCGTTAACAGTCACACACACATGTCTCATTACCTTGATTGATATTGTCCATTCTTATTATAAGCATATCATTCTATTGGACAAGTTTGGAACCAAAAGGATACCATGATAAGCCCTATTGATATTTATGAACCAAAATCTCTTTGATTGAGGGTGGCATGAAAATTGAGTTAAAAACTAGACCATGAATCTCTGAGGCCAATCATGATTGATCGTTGTACAACTTGAGTCTGTTGAGTTTGTTTTGTTTTCATGTTTCTTTCTTTTCTTTTGTTCTTATTTTTGCTCGGGACTAGCAAAAATCTGGGGGTTTGATAAGTGCATTTTTGCACTTATTATTTCTTTCGTTTATTTTGTATTGATGTTGGTTTTTCGATCAGAATTATGTGTTTTGTGTTGTTTTTGTGTTTTTAGGAAGTTAGGTGCTGATAAAGGATAAGATGATGAAAAGAGCATGGAATAACAAGAAAATGGTGGAACAAGGTGAAGGCAAGTCAAATGAATGATGAAAAGATGAGCCAAGAAGAAGAATTGGAGTAGAGATCCGTCTATACAAATACATAGATCGATCTCTGTATGAAAAAAGTGACCGATCCCTAAGGAAGATGCGACTGATCTCTGTAGACAGTGTGTTGGGAAACAAATCTTGCGATGCGGCGACCGATCGCTAGAGGCGATCGATCTCTAAGACTAAATTTCTGAAGAAAAAAAAAGACGCGGCGACCGATCGCTATTAAAGAGTAGGAATGGCAACGGGTCGGGTATGAGACGGGTTTGGCCAATCCCAGGACCCGCCCCGCTACACATAAAACCCGGACCCGCCCCGCCCCGCTTAGACCCGCGAACCCGGCGGGTTTACCCGCCCCGCCCCGGTTCCAGTTTTTATTTTATTTTTTATTTTTAAAAAAAATTAGCTAGAAATCAATTTTGAAATACAAAAGTTGAGTTTTGTGATTAAATTTTATGTTTTCTCTAGTAAATATTTATAATAAACATTGCAAAACTATCTTTAAACTACTAAATATTTATTAATTTGCTCTTATTTCCTTCAAAATGTCCAACTTCTTTAACATGAACACATGAATTTTGATATAAAATTAAATAATGACACGTTATTGTTTAATTAAAGAAGTAAAATGTATAATCAATATCATATATTTTTTAAAAAAAATTAAAAATGTATTGCGGGGTGGGTACGGGGTGGGTTCGGCCAATCCCAGGACCCGCCCCGCCCCGCTTCCAAACCCGGTTGAAGCGGGTCCAGACCCTCCCCGGCGGGGCGGGTTCATTGCGGGTCCGGGTTTGGACCCGTCCCATTGCCATCCCTATTAAAGAGGGGTCGATTGCTGCGTAATTAAAGCCCAATTAAAATCAGCTGACCCAAAGTATAAGAGACGGTTACCCTAATCATATTGGAGACTTTTGACACTCTTTTAAGGGCAAGACACATTGAAGAGGCTGCTAGGATTCAAAGGGCAAGGATTTCATCACAAAACGAATGTGGCTTTCATCTGGGGACGGAGAATTGCTTCCATATCATTTTGTATCTCTTACTTTAATTCGTTTATGAATTTCTCAAACATGTCTATGTGTTTTATGAATTCTAGGATGAACTAATCCCTTCTTTCTAGGGGGAAGACGTAGTTTGATTGGATATTATGTTTTGGTTTTGATTGATTTACATATTAGGATTTATCACATTGTTTATTTGTGTTTTCTTGCTTTGAATGCATTTTAGTTGACCGACCATTGATTTAAAATTGTAATATTTGTTTGTGATCTATCACTCGGGAAGGGGATTGTGAACAGGACATAGGAAAACACATCGTGGATGTTTATATCGTCGACAGACGTATAACTCCATTGAAGCCTTTGAAAGAATTATTGTGCAATCAATATTGTTTAATATTTAATCTTAGATAGAGATATCAAGGTCGGTATTGAATGATAATTTCTACTATCACTCGGGAAAGTGAGTAGGAAACACTTAAGAATTCTTGGCTAATAAACTAGATAAATGTATAATTTTGTAATTGATCATAATAAATATAGTTGATAATCAAGTGAAATCGGACCTCTAGAATCCTTTTCATAATTAATTCTCTTGAATTGTTGCAACTGCTAGTTAGTGATTTACGTTATTTGACAACCAACAACACTACTCATTTTTCTAAATAGGATTAAGACCATCTAGCACAAGTATTTAATTAATAATATAGACCAATCCTCGTGGGTTCGACATCCATATTCATATCAACTTGGCATCGTACGCTTGCGATATGTTTTACACGGCATTTTCATAAATATACATCTGAATATTTATTTTGATGCAACAAAAATTTTGCTCTTAAACTTTTTCATATAATTTTGATGCCATGGGATCAATAATTTTTATGGTTAGATGATGAAACTCAACATGGAGATGACATCGAAGCAACAAAGTTTTGGGATGTGGTGTTAGAATAGGTGCCCTACAAGCCAACTGATAGCTATGGGATTTATACACCTGCCTGTAAAACACGCTTTATTCAAATAATGATATTTTTATTGCACCATTTATCTGTATACCCATGCAAGATGCATAGATAAATACCTTGAGGTTACTATAGCCCATGTTTGTACAAGTGATGGCAATCATGAAATATATTCACGAGTGACTGTAATCTTTAAACTAATTCCTGGTCGATGAGCAGCGTCATAAGAAGGATGCATACCATGTTCGCTTGATACCAGTATTCATGATGTGCCATTGCTGCGTATCATCATCCTTGATGTAGAGACATCTGCACATATGAATAGGTGCTCATAGGATGAGTTCACTGAACAATCCTCACCCTAAATTCTCTAAGTGGTTCCCACTGATCAAGTAGAAAATTTATAGATACAATTGTACACCATTAATCCTCATGACCCAAGCACCACCGTAGCTCTATTCGATGAGCACTACACTGTGACTTGTTTTTATTCCCAAGAGGATCATAAATGTGCCAATATTCGGTGTTGATGTATCAAATAGGAGCTTGTGCACTGTTGTTGGGGTTCGTCACTCGCATACATGCGTGGATGTCCTATGTGTTCTGTCAAGTTAATAACCCAAGAAGTCTCTCGCCAGAGCTATATATGTTTTAGAGAAAAGAGTTCATCTAGTTACATATAGATGGGTTATGATACTTTAGAACATTCACATAGTTATTGGATTTATATTGGGGTCTCGATTGACAAATACCCCACGAATGATCGGGACATATGAGTTTAAAGGATCGTATTGTAAGCTAACTGTAACAAAAGGTTCTTGTAGGCACTATCAGTTTGTATTTTGGGGATCATGACGCGTTGTTGCTAGGCGCTAATCACGATTCATTTGGTTAAACCGAAATATGGTTTCGGCTATCGATAATTAAAAGAGTTTAATTGATCTATAGGAGCACTTAAGGGTATGCCGCAAAAGAGCAAATGAGTTTGTCTCTAAAATCGCAAGGAGTTGTGACCCCATGTCTAGCATACACCTGAACCATTGAGGGTCACACAAAATTCCGGTCATGTTCTACCCTAACAGGATAATTAAATTCAATGAGTTGAGTTTAATGAAAAAGAATCTTAATATGATTAAGCATTTAACAAGATCATTAAATTCAAGGTGTTGAATTTAATGATGTAGTTTAATTCTTCAAGCTTATAACAGATATTATAAGTTAATTTTATAATTGACATGAAAATTAAGTAATTTGTCCATCTTGGGAAATTTACTACTTTGTTGATAATTATTATTTTGGGAAAGTTACTATTGTCGAAAAAAATCACGAAAATTTAAAATTATGATATTGCAGTCGTAACAACGAGCTTGTCACGCTTGTAATGAAAATGAATTCGATTAAATTTTCTGGATTGCGATTTGTTGATTATGAGCTATTTAAAGGATTATAAAACTAATTGTAAATGTATTATAATTCATTAGCCTAATTAACAATTAACTAACTTAATTAACCAAACTAATTTGAACTTCACGAAAAATGCAAGATACAATAAAAGTGATATATCAACTACCATAATAAAGTCATGCCAACTAGCCTCATAATTTGTGCCTGAACAACTGTCGGGAAAACAATTGAAAGGAGAGAGAATGCTTCCTATTTTTAAAAATATACTTTCAACAATGAAGAAGATAGGAAAGAAAAAAGTGAATTTTCATAAAGAAGCTTCTTTCTTGATGCATTTTCATACGTAAAGAAGAATGAAGAAATGAAAGAGAAAAAATTTCTGCTTTCATTGTAGCATTCAAGTTATAAGTTTTTCAAAAAGAGGCAAACAATTTGCTTCGAATTTTCTTCGTGTCAATTGAACAATCTATATATCATTACGACTGTAGTTTCATAATGATATTAGAAATTTTGTTTCAACAATCAAATTATTTTCTAGTGCCAATAATTTTGAGGTAGAATCGGGAGGTTTGTGGACCGAATTTTGAAGGTTCGTGATCAGTCGGAGCGGTCAACCGAAGCGGTCAACAAGGGACAATACCAGCGATCCATCCACGACTTAAAGTCTGAGGTATAATTCTAAACGCCCTATGAATGAATAAAATAGTATGAATTAAAGCAGATCTGTTTCCCCGGTGACTCTGCATTTCGGTGCCGCGCTCCGGGAACACCAACATTGTGAAAACCCGTTTTTTCAACCAAGTCAATAACTAAATTTAAGATAACATTAAAAGCTAATATAGAAATATAATATAATAACAATTGATAGATCATTATTTAGATTGCAAATAATTGATAGACAATTATCGGGACTACAAATTAATAGATAGATAATTTAGCTAGATTACAAAATATTTGCTAGATAATTTTAGATTACAAAATATTTGCTAGATAATTTTAGATTCCAAAATAATTATTTATATTATGAAGTAATAGATAGATGATTAGGTAAATTATGGAATTACTTGATAGATAGTTTTTTTTTTAAGTTCAGCACACTAATAGATAAGCATGGATTAGCAAATAAATCTTTTAATAAATAATATAGTTGCACTTTTCTAATCATAAAACACATTATGCGGAGAAGATTTGTGCAGATTGAGATTAAGAAATTCCAATCCTTGTTCAGGAATTATTTTCGAATATTCCAACCATCAAGCCATTAAATTCCTAATTCCATCAATAGATTCTCGAAAATCCAGCCTCTTTCCTTCCTGGAATTCCACCACCTTATTACCTTAATCCCAGCCTTTAAAATCGAAATTCAGCACATTGTTGTTTTTAGAAAATTTCAGCCTTTTATTTTTATTTACTGAAAATCTCGGCAATACTTTGGAATATGTTAAAATATCTTTCAATTAAATCTATCAAAAAATCTTCTTACCAACCAAATAGAGGTGTTCACCGGTTCGGTTAACAGACCGAACCAGGCCGAACCGAAAAAAGTTCTGTTCAAATCGAACCGAAAAATTTCGGTTCGATTTTCATTTTTAAAAAAAAATCGGTTTTCGGTTCGATTTCGGTTACAAAATCCGGTAATCGAACCGAAAACCAAAATTTAAAAAAATAAATAAATTTTAAACTTTTTTTTAATGGTTTCGCTCCTGATTGTATTAATAAGAACTCGTAAATTAACAACCAATTTCAATTATATATAATTTATTTTGTTGTCTCATTTAAAACTCGATTTTTTTTGTATTAAATAGCTTCAAAATAATATTAGAAGTTTAAAATTAAAAGGTCAAATGTTCGGAATTCATTTGAATCCAATGAATGATGTATTAGTGTTTGTATTTACGCTGATTTTTTTATCAAATAATCATACAATTTCAAAAAAAAAATTAAAAATTAAAAAAAATGAAAAATTCAAAAAAAAAAGTAAAAGAAAAAAATATGGTTCGAACCGCACCAAAACCGAACCGAAGAAGTTCGGTTAAAACCGAAACCGAACCAAACAATTTCGGTTCGGTTTTCATTTTGAAATTTCAAAACTGAAATTTCGGTTCGATTGAAACCGAACCGAATGAACACCCCTACAACCAAATACATATTTCAAAAAACTTCTTTCAGATAAATCAATTTTATCAAACTCTAATCTTATTAATTTATGTTCATTCCTGACAACCATATATTCTTTAAGAAAAATTATCAAATGTTATCGGTTACAAAATCATAAGTCAACTGATTCTCTGAAAAAATCAACATTTCTTGATAATCCATTTATTGAGAAAATATATCCACCTAGTTCCAAAATTTTACTTTCTTGTTTTTCAGATATTTTTTCTTTCCTAAACTACAACTGAATTCAAATAAACACTAGCTCATTCTTCTCTCTCATTCACTAAACTCTCGCTTCTTCAATTTCTCCCTACACTCCGACTTTGTACGAAATCCTAAAGCAACAAATTGATGATGTGCGGCTTCCGCACATTGAGGGAGGTGGATGAGAGAGAGAAGATGGAAGGTGGGGAGGTGGTAGGATGCGAGGGCGTCGAAGAGAGGGGCATGACGGTGGACTATGGCTAGGAGGCGGTGGTGGCAAGAGTCAAGGGAGGAAGGATTAGTTGGAAGGGCTGGTGAATTGGGAAGTAAGGGATGATGTGACCCCGGCGTCGAAGACGAAGATGAGCTGGCGGAGGTGCGGAGAACCCACGACGAAGTGATCACACTTGCGGTGTGATTGGGATTTTAAAATGAAATTCTGGAAATTAGTGTAATTTTGAGGGATTTGGAATAGTTAAATTGAATCTTTTAAAAATTTAATATGGGATTTGGATTTTAAAATGGGATTTTATTTTTTCTTTTTCAGTATTTATCTTATCATAATTTTAAGTATCATAAATAAATTTTATATTTCATTTATTTAAATTATTTTATAAAAAAATATTATAATTAAATCAAATATTTGAATATAAAAATATGTTGTTTGTAGGTTAAATTTCATAGATCTTATGTTTCATTTTTCAAATTAATTATTTTTAGATAGTTTTATAAAATAACATAGTTAAACCAAATATTATAAATATAAAAATTTGTGTCTATATATGTAGTGATCTTAAATTTTCAACTTTTACAATTAAAATATCATATATTAAATTTGATTTTTTATTGAAATTAATTATTTCACATATTTTTTTTTAAAAAAAATCATAATTAAACCAAGCAATTGAAATAAATTTGTTACGCAATGAAAATAGTATTTGCAAAATAAGTATATAATTTTTTAAATACCAAATAATAATATTTTTACTATCAAATCCAATTTCTAAATAACATTTAAATTTTTTTTTACCAAACACCAAAATAGAATTCCAATTCCATGGATTTCAAATCCAAATCGGATTCCAATTCCAATTCCAATTCTAAATCCCATTTTTGATTGAACTAGATATAGCATTGGGATTTTCCTTCGAATTTGATTGATTACAGAATGCCTCCATGAACAGGGCTTTGGGAACTGGGGTTTTGTTTTACTTTTTCTTTGTTCTTAGTGAATATGGTTGAAATTAAACCCTACGTGCACAAATGCATTCGTGCGTGCACCGATGCAAGCTTATGATGTACCGGTGCACGTAAACCCATGTGCATTGGTGCATTTGAGCATGCACCGGTGCACGCTTCTAATGTATCGGTGCACGTAAACCCTACATGTAGCGGCGCACGAATTTGAATGTTCACCTATGTTTTCATATCCTGCTACTTGAGCTTGAGTGGCTGTCAATCTTCTTTCTTTTTTGCTATTGAGTCATCCAAATTTTTCATTTGTTGGTACAAGTGAACAGGTGCACTTGCTCAAGTGCACCCGTGCACGTAGGGTTATAATTTATCCTTTCAACATAATAATTTTGAATTTCAAAGCAAAACAAAAATATGGGATGCACGTAAAATTGAATATTTAAATTTCTTAAAGGTGCACGTAAAAAATTCAAAGGTGCATGCAAAAATTGGGGAGCACATTAAATTCAAAGTCACAAAACACTACAAAGTAACCAGTGAACGTAGCAAGTGCACCTCATGCACCGGTACACGTGCTACAGTAACCGCGATGGTTATTATTGTCATTTTATTAGAAAATGGACCTATGTGAATTGGTGATTTTTGATGGACTAGGTCAACTTAATGTTTTGTACGTTTCCGTAAGTCTCCCTATTATTTAATTAGATGCAATATATTCTTCCTCAACGTGTGATCAACGTAGTAGAGTAACATGATCCCAATATATCTTCTTCCAGCAGTACAAATCAAACTAAAATTCCGAACAATTTGAAACTTCGGCCAAAAAAGAATGGCCCTTTCGAATAAATTGGAACCAAGAATTCATTTCCAAAGAATAATTATAAGTTTAGGTGGATATGAGTTAATAGAAGGATGCAGCTTTGCCCCAAAAAGTGGGACCTGGTCACCTGGAGAATGATGAGGAAGAAAAATATGCACGACATTCACTCCATGAACTACAGAACAGGAAGTGGGGAATATTATTATATTTTTGCACCGCCTCAGGTCCCACGGTGATGGTGGCGCAGCCTCATGTTTTCGGGGAATAATTGTTTTGCTGTTTACGACAGGCATGACGGAGCAAAGGTGGCAGAGATTTGATGTGAGAGGAGGCGGTGGTTATTCTGGTTGGGAATGAGAAGCCCACATGTCTATTTTGATCATTTTGACTTAAAGTAGAGAAAGTTGAAAGATAATTTTTTTGGTGAATTTGATCGAAAAAACTTTCTACTCCTGATATCTACCAGAATTTTGCGCAATAAAATAGTGAAGTGATGGGTCGTGACATTTAAAAGCCTATGATTGTGACATTCTCGGGTTCGGGTGCCCGAAGTTCTTTTTGGGTTCTGAAAAAGGAGCCCGACACCAACCCGAAATATTTTGGTCGGGTTCGGGTTTTACCCGCTATCCGAGTTTTATTTAAAAAACCCACCCGATCGGGTCACATCGGGTACCCGATATCCAAAATGACACCCCTACTCATTTTATGTATCATAGCCAATTTAGGTAACGCATTAAATAAAACTAGAATAAAATATATGAAATAAATAAATAATATAACTCTGTTATAAATACAGTAAAATGAAATCTAATTGATTGATTGTATATATCATTTAATAATTAGAATTGAAGTTAAAAAGAACTCACACCAATAATGTTTCATCGGAGCATATCATAGGAGTATTCATCGGTTCAATTAACAAATTGAAACAAAAAAATTCCGTTCGATTTTTTTTAAAAAAAAATTTGGTATTCGGTTTCAAAGTTCGGTTAACCGAACAGAAAACCGAAACTTTTTTTAAAAAAATTTTAGTATGTAACATTGCGGTTCTCTTTTTGGTTTTGAAATTCAAAATCGAAAATTTTGGTTTGGTTCGAGTGTACCAAAATTATGATAAAATATTATGTGTATATATATTCCGAGTGTTTCAAAATTATACTATACTCATTTAATATGTGATAAAATAATCTGATTTAATTTCAACAGAATGCTAGACCGATGTTAAAAAATAATATTAATAAAATATGTATCTCGGCAAAAGTTAAAAGAGAAAGTGAAGGTGAGTATATAAAAACCAAAAAAAAATATGTAAAAGGAGCATAAGAGTGGTGCGTTAAATGTAGGGACACGTGTCAATCATGGAGTATTATTTGGAACAGAAGATTTGGAGCCAAGATACATTACTATCTCATTTTTATCTAAATTTAATCGCTAGATTCGTTAAATCTTATCTAATTTTAAATAATAATATCACTTATACAAAAAGTTATCACAAACATCGTAAGTTTAAAAATAACTTAACTTATCATATTAAAATAATTATTTATTAGAAAATCTTATAAAAAATCGGTCATTAAAGTTGTTAATTATAGTATAATCTTTGATATAAGAAATGCTTCATACCAAAATATTTTAATGTATATGTACATCTCAGCTTAATAATTTGATCAAAACAAAAAATTAACTGAATAAAATCGAGAGCAATGTTTTATAAACAAAAATTATTGTGAACAAATTTTTATTCTGGGCAATCAAAAAATTTAAAATTTAAAATTAAAGAAAGGATAAACAATTAATTAATGCATGGGCATCGAACAACGTTGATCTCGTATCCTAACTGACTTCCGAGAAAAACAAAAATTATTGTGAACAAATTTTTATTCTGGGCAATCAAAAATTTAAAATTTAAAATTAAAGAAAGGATAAACAATTAATTAATGCATGGGCATCGAACAACGTTGATCTCGTATCCTAACTGACTTCCGAGAAAACCCGCTTCCCTCTTCCATATTTAAGGGAGCCTTCGTTCGTGAACTGGAGGAGACCAAGTCTTTGAAATTTTGGACGACGATTCTCGTGGGTTTGTGTAGGCAATCGTCGGTTGTTCTTCAGTCATCTTCTCCCCTTGAAAAACGTTGGGTACGTCGATTTTCGTGCTGTTTTTAGGCATTTTTGGTAAATCGATTTTCTGTGATATTGTCCGGTGCAACTTTTGTTATTGTTTCATCAATTTTATTCCATGGGTTTGTGTTTAAACTTTGTTTAATTCCATGATGTTAGTTCAAGAATCTTGCTGTTACGGAAATGGTGCTGGTTCTGAGGATTTTGAAAAAAATTTGATGTTAGTTAAAAAAAGTGGTTTTTTTTTTTGTGCGCATGGTAATGCAATTTACTTGCTTATTGACGAGCTACGGTTGTGAAAGGCTTGCAACAATCACGAAGGCAATCTATCCACCGATGAGTCGTGGAAGTATAATCGGTGTAAGTGGTAATGGAGGGGATGGTGGTGGCAGAGAAGGCGGAGGTGGAGGTGGAGGTGGAGATGGTGGTGGTGGTGGTGGTGGGGATGGAGGTGGTGGAGATGGGCAAAACATTGATCGAAAGGGATTTGGAATATTTGGAGGATAAGATATGCATGGATTTGGTTCAGCATCTACGTTTATTATCACACTTAATAATGTTATTAAAATCAAGAATTCAAGTTTTTTGTATCTAGACTATGGAATAAAATGGTCGATTAACTTGAGTATTTTTATTCTACATCTCAGTTTGTAGATATTGACGGATCATCAAGACAAAGCCACTCACATACCGATCCAAATCTTTAGTGGGCCAACTTCATCAAATTTCTGGTTAGTTTTTATACCTATTCTACTTCACCCATATGTTATGTAAAAAGAACATTTATCTTTGTTATTTTGTAGTTTCAAAAATCATTTTAGTTGTTATAGAATCTGATATAGTATCAAATACTTGTAAATTGATTAAATCTATCCACCTAAAATTTATATATATTCACGCAGCGTTATGATTCAATTTTATTCTCTTTTTAATCATGTTTCTCTTTTTAATCACGTTCTCTTGTTGTTTGAGTAGATATAAAAATTTATATTTAGTCATGATATTTTTCATTATTTGTGGAGACTGGATACAATTAACCTTGGGTAAATTTAATTTTGTAATATATCAATACTAATCCCTAATGAGTAATTTTTTTGACATTTTTGGTGTTTGTGTCGATTAGATTTTAAAATTTAAATATATTTGTATATATGTTTTATTTTTATTGTTCCCATGCTTCTATTACATTACATGAACATGACAAGTATCTAATTCTGAGTATGATATCAGTTCTTAGAAGAAAACACGTCACATAATTTTTTGAATTACTCTCCACAAGAGATGACATCAAGAAAAGGTACTAGAACAATAAAATGTACCGAGTGCCATCGAAGTTTTTCTTCATTGAAGGCCTTACATGGACACATGCGGTCTCACCCGGATCGAAACTGGAGGGGAATGAACCCGCCACCTGAAGAGTCGGCAACCCATAAAGCAAGAGGGTTTGATTTGATATTTATTGAACATAAAGATGCGGAGGCAGAGGCGGCTGCGGATACGGAGGCTGAGGCGGAGACGGAGGCGGGGGCGGAGGCTGAGGCGGAGGCGAAGGCGGAGGCGGAGGCAGAGGCGGAGGCGGAGGCTGAGGCGGAGACGGAGGCGGAGGCTGAGGCTGAGGCTGAGGCGGAGGCGGAGGCTGAGGCGGATACGGAGGCTGATCCGGAGGTGGAGGCGGAGGCGGAGGCTGAGGTGGAGGCGGAGGATGAGACGGAGGCGGAGGAGGAGGCTGAAGCTGAGGCTGAGGCGGAGGCGGAAGAGTTGGCTTCACAGGAACAAGCAATAAAAATCCAGGTTTATAGTATCTCCTGCTTCATATAATTTCAACTTACATCATGATTTTGTTACTAACCAACTGTCGTTCTTTCTTGTAGTCTAAAGACGCTCAACTCTTGAATCGGTTGCAGAAGAAAAGGGAAGATGAAAGTATTCGTTTGTCGGACATCAAAAGAAGATCAGATGAACGTGTAGAGGAATTGCGAAGTGCTGAAAAGAAGGTTTGTGAGATTTTATTCTGTTGTGAAATTTCCTTTTATTCATCCACTTAATTAAATATTTTTGTGCTGTATAGTAGTCATATTTGTATGAAGAGATTGTATCTTTGTATCACTGATGATTAATTAACTTGCTTTCTAGCACGAGGAAAATATGAAGTTGAAAGAGGTAATTCGTGATGAAATTGGAAATGAGCTCGAAGAACTGGAAATGAAATGTCCAAATATGGCTTCTCTTTTGCATTCTTTTGGAATCCAAATAGAGAATTGGCCTAATCCATCGCCACAACAGGTAGGTTGCCTTTGTATAACAAGCTCATTAACTTGATTACATTTCCAAATGCTTGTGCATACAGATGGTGGTGAGTTGCCTTACATCATTTTAGTTCCACTCTGATGGAAAGTTTTTCAACAATGTTAGCTATATATATACATGGTTTTTAATGACATATTTGTGTAGAAAAATTACATATTTTTTGCTTTTTAAATCATTTGCTTTTTGAATGATTTATGTCATATAATCTAATTTATTGTTTTCTTATGAAACTTGAATTACTTTGAAAACCACAGCATGGATTTGAAATTTAACTTCAACCTTCAAGTGGAGTTTTGTATGCTTAGTCATAGGATTTACGTGGGTTGAACTATGTTTTTGTACTGTGAGTTCGATAGGCCATGCTGATGTGCTCGTATCACTTAGCGTATTAGTTAATATTTTCATCAAATAGATTATTATCTGTCCATCTACTTTTTCAGGTACAAGCGGCATACAAAAGAGCTCTGCTTAAATTACATCCAGATCGAACCGTAAAATCTGATCTCCGTGAGCAAATCGAAGCTGAAGAGAAATTTAAGATTATGACACGATTCAAGGAGAAACTCTGACATGTTTCTATATTACATATTCACCAAGTTCTTTTGCTTATGGTTAGGTGGTAGGAATTAGTAACATCAGGTTGGATTCAACTATTTCAGTTATGGATTTTGAAGGTTGAGTTTGGATTTAGATACTTTGTAAATGTTTGGATATCTTTGAATTTCAACTTTTAAATCATTCTATATTCAAATGCAATGTAAGAATTTGACCAAGATACAAATCCACTAAAATTATTTGGCTAATGTGTGCAGATTTGAAGTCTTTGAATCTCAATTTTGAGTTAGTTTCCCAATTAAAATAATGTATTTCAAATCGTTAGTAAGCCGTTTAAGAGGTTGAAACTTAGTTTTTTTAAATTCTCATATTGATTCCGCTACCAAGACAATCCACTAAAATTTCTCAGATTGATTCTCAGAATAATGTATTTCAAATCCTTTTTTTAATTATCTTTGGAAGTTGGAACTGTATTAGGTGGTGGATTGGGGTGTTTGCCTGCTACCTTAATCTCGTAAAAAAAAAAAGGAATGTGCACAAATGCTACGCGCAGATATAGACATTACTTAACATGATAATTACACAATTAAGGACACACATTATGACTGATTTTATAATAACTCCACAGGTTGTAATAAAAAAAGTATATCGTGTCCATTATATACCATTGAATTAATATGTGATCAAATGGTAGTGACTTTAGAAGGACCCCTCGTACTTGAGCCTAATTATTCATTTTCTGACAGCAATTAATTACGAAAAATTAAATGTAGGATTAAGTATTTGTTGTTTTATCAAAAGTTATAGCTGGAAGTAATGGTACAACTCAAGTTTTTTAAATTTTCAAGCAACTTAAAGATTATGTTTCGCTCGCTCCCATATCAAGAAGAATTGTTTTAGTTCAACATTAAAACTACCTAGTTATATATTTATATTCATATAAGTCAAACCCAAAATATTACTATTCAAAAATCGAATTATTTGCCACTGGATCATGATTCGAAAAAATGAAAGTAGTATAATTTATTGTAAATTCCCCAATAACTGTGAAAACAAAATCATCAGTAATAAAAAAGCAAGCGGGATATCAAAAGCAATTTATAAAACCAACGAAGTTATTATGATTTATATTAAAAAATATATGCTTAATTTTAATTCATTAGGCATATTTTTCAATAGTAGATTGATATTAATCTCACATTTCCAATAATAGTACTATAAAGTATTATATTTATGCATACAGGGGCAAATCCAGGAAGTTTATTGAGGGGAACAAAAGTTAAGAACAAAAAAATTAAACTAAAAGTTCATGGTAAATGATGCGAAAAATCCCTTACCGCAAGCGCACGGTAGTCAAGTTTTAGTATAGAAAGATGTCGAACCCACAGAGATTGATTAAATAGTTAAATCTAAGTACTGAATTAAAATAATCTTTGCTATATTTAGAGAATCGAATAGTTGAGTGTTATGCGAATAATAAAAATTAATTAACTAACGATGATCAAATACTGAGTTGAAAAGAAATCAGTTGGAGACGAATCTAGGAGTACGATTTCACTTGTTCATTCCACTACACTTATCATTCCTTGATTTCCATGTTATGGATTTCCTAGTTTACTAGCCGAGAATTCTTATTTGTTTCTACTCCCCCTCCCGGGTGTTAAGCAGAATTAATTATCTAACATTAATCTTGATATCCCTATCTAAGATTAATTATCAAACAATTGTAAAAGCGCAGTAATTCCTTTGACGACTTCTATGGAGTTATAGGCCTTCCGAAGAATATAACTACCACGATACGAATTCCTTTTTCATATTCACAACCCCCTCTCCCGAGTGATAGATCACGAATATGGAATCATTCAATCCATGGCCAGTAGATTAAAAGCATTAGGAACAGGAAAACATAAATAAACCATACGGAAATCCAAATAAACTTCAATCAATTCATAATAAGCGTAGTTTCAAAACAAGCTACATCGTCTCCTAGAAAATAAAATTAGCTCATGCTAAAAGTATTTAAACACATAGACATGTTTAAATAACCCATAAAAATTGCTAAAAGTTTAGAGATACAAAACGAATTGGACGCTATTCTTCGATCTCCGATGAACGCCGCCGTCTCGTGATGAATTCTCTCCTTTTTGCTCCGAGTCGTCGTCGTTATTCTTCTCCGTTCTTCAACCCTAGCCTCCTTCTCTCCAAGAATATGTCTAAGTCTGAATATCTCAAAAATCCTCCTCTAAAACCTTTTAAAAGTCCCGTGCAAACTCCTAAGGAAAATCTCCAAAATTACCAAAATTCCATTGGCGTAATTACGCCTCCGAAGTGGCGTAATTACGCCTGTCGACGTGTCTAAAGAACTGGCTTCCCGCGTGACTGGCGTAATTACGCCTGAAAACAGGCGTAGTTACGCCTGAACAAAATCTCAAAGCCGTAGCTTAGGCGTAGTTACGCCTCCCAATAGGCGTAGTTAAGCCTCAAGATATTCTCCAAATAATGATTTGCCGTGGGTTAGGCGTAGTTACGCCTCAGAGTAGGCGTATTTACGCCTGTTGCCATGATTGAAAGTGTAGATTTTTGGCTTCAATGCATCCGTTCTTTCCGTCATTTGCACCCTTTTAGTCCACAAAACATGTAATTACCTGGATTCCTGCAAAACAACACAGAACAAAACCAAATGCGTAATTCTGATCGAAAACTAACACTAAACCATGCAAAATAAGAAGAAATATAAGTGTATAAAATACACTTATCAAACCCCCTAAACTTAAACTTTTGCTAGTCCCGAGCAAAACAACACAAAAACAAAACAAAAACAAATCAAAACTAAACTGACACGAAAAGACACACAAAACAAAGTTGTAAAACATTCCAATTGTGTAGGCCTCAGAAGTATTCAGACATGCATATCATTTTCTCAAGAATTATCACGTGTGTGTGCTACCATTTCCATGTAATCATTAAAGCAATCTTAACTCACACAAATCAATAGGCCTTTGCAAGGTGTTGGTTCATTTGCATTGTTCATAAACGGATATAGCTTTGACAAATAATGAACAAGGCATAAAATCAAGTAATGAGACGTGTGTGTGGATGTCAAACGCATATTCATTACAAGTGTTTCTCGAGAGTCCATAGGCTTACAATTCGTAACCTTCTCCACTAGTATATTAGACGAATGTGGCTCGGTCAATAGGTCTTAATAGGCTTGTAACGTTAAGCTTCGGCTCATGGCTTCAATAAAAAGATTGGATATTCAAAGCAAGAGAGTAAGTCATATCTAACCATGTTGCGCACTCTCATCTCAATTTTGATTCCTTCTATTGATGATTCATCATTTTTTCTTTTCTTTTCAATTCACCCTCTTTTCTCATCCGCCTCATCATTCACCTCATTATTTTCTCATTCTTTCCATCACTATTTTCTTCACCTCTTCAACATATTTCTATGCATTCATTCCATTTTTTCATTATTATCCCCCTTCTATTTTTCAATTAGGAACATGAGGGATATTTGAAACTTTAAAGTGCAATAGGGGCTTACTCACTTGAGGGTAGGAAATAGTGTATAAGCTTTAGCAAGGTGGTCAATGTGGGATTTTGAAATGATGTCGAATGGGGGTTATTATGTGCCTAAGCACATGCCATTCGATTTTCAATAAGCTCAAAAGGGTAACTACAGATGAAAATGATGTATTTTAGTGGCTTCAAAGGCTCAAACGAATAAAAAAAAAATGCCTACATCATTCCTAAGCCACATGACATCCGTATTTCGTCTCAAAGGGTACTAAAGTAAGTTCTAGACTACTCTCAATTCACAAATAACTTATATGATTTGACCAATGTGCTCAAATGGTATCTCAAAACCAAGGTGATATAAGAAGCAAATTTGAATGAGATTATAAAATATATTGCAAACAATTCAATTCTCATTCTTTTACATTTAAGCTCAAAGGGGCTACTATGGCAATTTTCTATGAAAGAATCAATGCCCAAATTATCAAGAATTGCCTATCATTTTTGTGTTCGTTCAAATCATCATTGATTAATCAAATGGTCATGGTTTCTAGTGCAAGAATATGTGAGAACTCAAGAGCAACATGAAAACATGAAAATTTTTAAAATTTTCCACAAATCAACTCAATTTTTTCATCATTGGCCTCAACTGACTCGTAATACAACTTATGACACTCACAACTCAACAGACTCTAAATCAAGACAAAACCAATCAAAATAAGGAAAACAAACACACAAAAGCAACAGAAATCCAAGTAGTTTGAATAGTTCAAAGTACCACCCTAAACTTAGAAATGTGCATTGTCCTCAATGCATATACATGAAGAAATAAATAGAACGATGCACATACCTAAGCGATGACCGTCAGTGGTCATCGTCATCCATATCGTCGGGGGGCGGTTGTGGAAAAGGTGCTGGCTGGAAAGTCGGCGGCAACCCTTAGATGAAGAATTTTCGATTTAGTTGGCTAAGCTAGACCACTTTGTTGCAACCCCCCTAAACTTGCTTCCTTGCACCAGTAGACTCCAAAAACCTGCAATTAATCGATAAAAATATTGACTTTAGAGGTGGGATAGCTTAATTAAGGGAGATTGAAGAGAAAAAATCGGAATTGAAAATTTGAGGTGAAGATGACTAAAAATACGCGAGGCGTAATTACGCCGCTGGAGAGGCGTAATTACGCCTCGCCTACGGCTTTGAAATTTTTTTAAAAAAATGGTAGGCGTAACTACGCCAAAAACAGGCGTAGTTACGCCTACGCTACGACCTTTTAATATTTTCTGAAAATTGACAGGCGTAATTACGCCACAAAGAGGCGTAGTTACGCCTGTCCTACGGCATCTCAAAATTTGCACAATATTTTTCAGGCGTATATGCCACCATTTTTTTTTTTAAAAAAAAAAAAAAAAAATCCAAATTTAGTAATAATGTAGTAAGCCCAAAAGACGTATAGTTTTCAAATTTTTTTTTTGTTTTTACTTTTGATTTCATTGCTCACTTTTTTTTATAGGTATCTATCATTTTCTAATTTTTTTAAAATTCAAATTATTTTTCATACCAAATATCTTAAAATTTTTTGAAATCGAAAAAGTTGAGTAGATTATTTAGAGTTGTCTAAAATCTATTAAATATGATTGAAATATTTAATATTATAATAGAACTGAGATAACATAGATGTATTAAGCGAGTATATTATTTGGTGTTTTCAAAATCCACAATAACATATTATTTATTTTTGGTTGCAGGAGTCAATTTGAAAATGAATTTTTATTCTTGTTTTATTGTTTTTACAATGCTTAGTATATTCTTTTTTATGTTTCTTATTTATTCAATTGTGTATTTTATTGCTATATTATCTATTATAATATATTATATTTCTATCTATATTGACGCATTACTTTTCATATTAATGAATTCTTTTACATAAAAAAATTATTATTTAATTTTATTTTTAGCCCAACAATTCTTAAATTCTGGTTTCGTCCCTGACAACTTAACAATCTTAACAACCATTAAGTTATTTGATTCTCCCAATATTTTCTCATTTTTATTCTGGAATTCGGAGAAATATTCACTCCTCCGTTTACTTTTCATTTTTTATGAACCACCAAAGCATCAAATACCACAAAAACCCATTTGTATACACCGTTTTCTGAATTAAACATGTAAGCAAATTTTGCAAAATGGGAGCCTTGGCATCGGAAATTAGGGTTATATTATCCATGGGAAAATACTCAGATTGGAGAGCATCTAAGAGATCTTGATGCTCTGGTTCTTTCTTTGCAACGATGTATCCAATCACCCAAGTAGGTAATTTTTAAACCTATTTTAACCAAAAATACATATTTTCTGCTGAATAATAAATAATTTATTACTCTTTTCTCAATCAACGTCAATGGAAAGGCAAGCAATGAAGTAACCTTGGGAAATTTTGATGATATCAATTGGATTTATACTGAAAGTGCATGGAGAAAGCATGAAGAAAATGAATCAGTGCCAATTGAAGTTCTTGAAACAGATGAAAACCTTGCTATTGCCAGCTTCAGTTTCTTGTTGATGGAAATTGTTGAAAATTATTAGCCAAATAGTTGGAAGAACTTGGGGAATTGACAGAATTTTCGACCATGAAATTCTAGTGCAAAGTACGAGTTCATTTCTTGATGTATATAGTCGATAACAAAACGAATTTTTACTAGTCCTACTACAAGAAATGCAGATACGCATAGATGCAAAAATATAGACTCATCGGAGATATTTCGGTGTTCAATCCTCAGCTGAATCAAGATCGCTGCTAGTATTTGAAGACGAACTATATTGTTAAAAAAAAAAATTGATAATATATAATTGAAACAAATTATAATTAAAATTTGAAATGTAAAATAATAAAAAAATTATATGTCCATGAAAGTTCATTATGATCCGAAGATTGTGATTTAATCACAATTCACACACAGACATTGGAAGTTTCTAAAATAATGTTGAGCACTATTTCACTAAATTCATAGGCTACATTTAGAACAATGGAAGAGTTTAAAAAAATATTTATCAATTTATAAACGAGTAAACTGCATAAACCCCCATTGTGTTTTGTTTTATTTGCGCGAATCCCTTGTGTTACAACAATAGGCATAAATAACCTTTCATTCTGCTAAATCTAGCACAAAATCCACTAGAGTGGGGTAAACGTGTCAAATGTGCCTAGTCTTACTTTTCCTCATAATTTGACTTAATTTTATTTATAAATTGTTCATTATGCCCTCCTGAATTGTTTTCCATGCTAGGTATAGAAGATGTAGTTCGACTAAAGTCAAAGATCACAGAGGTACGAAGCCTAATGGTCTTCCAACTCGAGCAATCAGAAGCAAACGTATTCCCACTGCGGGCATTCTTTTGAAGCTTAAAATGTTGTAAAGATATCTATCTCCTTCAATTTTTTTCTATTCAACTATCAATTTCTACCTAATGAAGAATAAATACTTTCTTTAATTTTAAAGTAGAATATAAATAATTAGTTTAAATTCTTTTAATGTATACATGTTTATTGACAAATTATGATTCTTCTTTCTTCATTTTATTTAGATATATTGATTAACAACAATTGTACATGTAAACCTTTCTGTCCAGAATGCTTTAAATCCCCTGAATCAATGGCGTGAATCGATTAATGATGGAAAAAAGCAAAAAGTACAGGATGAATTTAAACATAACAAAATATGTGTATCTATATTCTACACTTTCACCAACAAAACAAACTATATTGCACATCCAATAAATACAGCCCAATCAATACTTAAACATCCAACTGTCCATCTTCATACATTAGGACCATCAGATACATTTTACAGGATAACTTGTTGTAAACTTCATCAGAGAAACCAGTATGTCATGCTCTATGCAAAGGGAGGCAATAAAGTGAAACATTTTACCCATCGGGTTATGTGGAGAGTTCATCAAGATGGCTCGTGGGTCTTTCGAGAGAATCCTATTCAGTTCATCAATCGGAACTGCAAAATTTGGGTGGGCTTAACGTGACACTTTATTTTAGCACCGGCCATGGATAACGTTGCTTCATAGGAATCATAGAATGGATCAAAGAGGACAACTTCGTCACCGGGATTTATTAAGCCTAAGATTGTTGCAGCAATTGCTTCAATGCACATCCGGATGTGGCAGTGACCTCCTTTTCGGGATCAACCACAAGGCCACTATCTTTCTTAAAACTCAGCCACAGCTGAATTCAGATCGTGAACTCCATGTCCACGAGCATATTGACTCTTACCATCCCTAATGGCTTGAATATCTGCTTCTTTGGCAAACTCTGGTCCGTCGAAATTGGGAAAGCCTTGTCCAAGGTTGATAGCTCCATGCTTGATGGCAAGGCTGCTCATTTGTGTGATAATCATAGTTTTGAACTTCTCCAAGTGCTTCACAGCCTAAAAAAGGAGGCAGCCAAGTTAAATACAGAATCCAATCATCAATGTGGTTAATTACTTCATTTACAGAAGTATTTAGCAGTAACAAAACTCATTATAGCTTAACACAGACAGGAAACAATTATTGAAGACAAAAGCAGACGAAGGACCAAGACCTCCTCAGTAATACAAAAATGAATATCTTGAGCATGTAGTGAAGATCGCAACACATAACAAAACCAACTAAAATTAGATAGTGAAACAACATTCTTCCACAAACAATCATCTCCAAATCGAGAACAATAAAGAATGGTTTCGCCAAATTAATAAAAAAAAAAAAACAAGCGCACACACTTTCACAAGAATGCTACAAAGATATGGAAGGGACTAATGGTGCCTCAGAAGTTCATCCTCCCTGAATTAACAGAATACATGAAAGAAAACTAGAGAAAACTAAAAACTAACATTACATAATACATACATCGGGAACAAAAATCTAAAATATTCCTTACAAAACACATGGACAAAAAAAGGATAGGAAAATTAGTTACGAGAATTTAAAAGCATAGAATTAATTTTAGAAACAAAATTAGTAGAATTTAAAGGATAGAAAGCCTAACATATTCAACAACCAATTTCGGGAACGGAAATTAGTTATGAGAATTTAAAGCATAGAAAAAGGATGGGCTTATGCAGGTTTAATTTCTTTTCATAAATTTCATCAAAACTATGTAGAATATATCCCTAATCAATGAAAATATGATTGATTTGCCAAAAAACAGCAAATTCTAATCTAATCGCAACAAAAAGAACCCAATATTTCAATTTCCGGTGTGTACAAGTGCTATCCAAAAATACCCACTTCTGAAACCGTGAAAATGGCGCTCCTAATCACATTAAAACAAACAATTTTGTTGAAGAAAGGCTTGTAATCTCTGAAAGCTTCAAACCTTCTGAAAGTTTCCTCTCTCTTCGACGGCTTGTGAAGTGAAAAAAAAACATTGGTTGATTGTGTAAATACAAAAGGGTATAATAGGAAAATTGAGTATATCACCAACGACGCAGAATTAAATTGAAGGAGAGGGAGTGTGTGTACTCCATTTTTAAAAATAGTAGGTATTTTTTTGCCTATTATTGCAGCACAAGGGGATTTGATGCAAATAAAACAAACACAATGAGAATTTATGCAGTTTACCCTTTATAAACTGTCCGAAAGTGTTGATAGATATTTGGGGTTTTTGGCTTATTAACCCCTTCATGGTTTCTCATATAGGAGGATTACCCCCTGTAGTTTGAAAATATGCATTTTACCTCATTGCGGTTTATAAACTAAGCAGATTACCCCCCGATGGTTTGAAAATAGGTATTTTACGCCATGTGATTTGTGAAAATAAGCATTTTACCCCCATGTGGTCTACAAAATATGCAGTTTACCCCCTAATGTGTACGGTGTATTTCACACATATTCACAAACTATAAGGAGGTAAAATGCTTATTTTCTCAAACCACAGGGGGTAAAATGCATATTTTCAAACCACATTGGGTAATTTGCCTATTTGGCAAACCAGGAGGTGGTTATTTGCCACTAACTCTAGATATTTGTATAAAAAAAACCAAATTCAAAATAATCTCAAATGCCACCGATTTCCCATTAAGATGTGGTAGTTCGATTATTCCGTAGTAAAATCACACATAAAAAATTGATGAAATGAAACCAAGATGACACCACCGAAGAAAAGAAAAAAAAAAAGGAAATCTGAGTGAATATGAGAACGCATTTGATAATGTTGAAAACCTAAGGTCACAGGTCATAGGTTAGCGGTGTAACATATTTAATTACATCTAAGAGAATTTAAGATTCGAAACAGTAATAAAAACCACATACATACGCATGAAGTAGACAAAGCATCCAAAAAAGTTCTATCTTCTACCTCTGCCAGTTAGAAAAACAGGCAATACAGTTGTTTAGAGGACAACACAGTAAAAATTAAGATACATGGAGCTAAATCTAATGCCTTCCACCACGTCCATGCCCACGACTTCGCCCATGACCACAGTCAAGGGCGGATCCATGCAGGGGCTGTGCTACAGCCCCGGGCCAGAATAATATTTGTATAAATTTTTCTTCTTTTTTCCATCAAAAAACGAAAAGCAAACCAAACTATAACTGCGTACAAACTCAACCATGAAAACTGAATCCATTACCCATTCAAAAACTCTAGGGATCGAGAAATGAATCAAACCTATAATGGTGTTGTTATCAACAGTGCCATTCGTGAGCTCAATTAACACAGTCTCATTGTTCAATTTCGTCAAAAATCTGCTCAATCACCAATCCAAAAGTGAAAGATCTCATTAGAAGACAATCACAAAGTAATTTTAACTAATTTTGGGTATCACACACATAACCAAACTAGCTTCATTAACGCGGTAAGGATAGGGATGGCAACGGGGCGGGTTTGCGACGGGTTTGGCAAATCCCACGACCCGCCCCGCTACACATAAAACCCATACCCGCCCCGCCCCGCTTAGACCCGCCGGGTTCGCGGGTTTACCCGCCCCGCCCCGCAAACAATTTTTTTTTTTTATAAAAAAAAAAAATTTGGTAGAAATTAATTTTGAAACACAAAAATTGAGTTTTGAGATTGAATTTAATGTTTTCCTCTAGTAAATATTTATAATAAGCATCGTAAAACTATCTTTAAACTATCAAATATTTATTATTTAGTTTTTATTCCATTCAAAATGTTCAACTTCTTTACCATAAACACATGAATTTTGATATGAAATTAAACAATAACACATTATTGTGCAATCAAAGAAGTGAAATGTATATTCAATATTAATTTTTTTTTTAAAAAAAAATTAAAAATGTATAGCGGGGCGGGTGCGGGGCGGGTTCGGCCAATCCCAAGACCCGCCCCGCCCCGCTTCCAAACCCGATTGAAGCGGGTTTGGACCCGCCCCGGCGGGTCGGGTTCAATACGGGTCCGGGTTTGGACCCGCCCCATTGCCATCCCTAGGTAAGGAGGACGATTAAAGCTAGGGTATTGTTTGTAGAACAAACCGGTAATCGAGTAAGCAATGATATGACGTCGTAAGTTTTCGCTACCTTGCTTTATTTTTGGGAGATTATTTAACAGAAATTGAAATGTAACCTCTTTAATTTTTTACACTTGTTTTGGCTTTGATTTTTTTATGTCTTTTTTAAGGTAATTTTACAAAAAATAATTTTAAAAAATATTATAAATCAAGGTCATTTTTGAAATATTCTTGGCTAACTCGTGTGGTAGATCCAACCATCCAACATGGGATATATTCTCAATATTGTATGAGAATCTACTTCATATGATAGAAAATAACAAATAATCATTTTTTAGACTTATCACTAATTTTTGGGCCTCTTAAAATTACTATTGGTTTTGAAATATTTAAGAATAATATTTGTTATTCTTAAATATTAAAAAAATATCATGTTATTAGTCTCACCATCAACATTATAATTAAAAATAGAAAAAAAAATTCCAAATTCAGTTAATCTTACAAATGAATTCTTTTATGCAAATAAAAAAATCATTCTTCTTATTATTAACATTAAAAAAAACCAAGATATCAAAATAAATTATTTATTTAAGAATAATACAATTAAATCCATCGACGAAAATAAATAAAACTTATTTTCAAAAAAAAAACTGATAAAATGTAATCCATAATATGAACTGCAAACATTGCCGAAGTCTTGAACCTACGTGGCACCAATATGCAAATTGCTCACTTACAAATTCTCCAAAACTGTAATTTTTAAAATATAGTTAAAGCTTAAGAACTTCAACTGGCAAGGTTTTCATCTGTTTCAAGAACTTCAACTGGCACTGATTCATGGTATAATTGAATTTTTTATTGTAGATTCAATGGCTACTCCTCCACACTCTACTACTAATGTTAATCAGAGCCACAATCAAAGACGTCAATTAAGAACATCTCTCCAACACCATTTAATAAATTTCGTATAAAAGCACTAATCCTTACACAATTAATTTAGGGGTGGGCGCCGAGTCGGATTCGGGTACCTGAAATTTTCGCTTAGGATTTTCACTACTTGACTCCGAATTTTTTTTGTGAAACCCGACTGCGGGTACCCGACATTTGTCGGGTGGTATCGGATACCTGATTGTTTTGCAAAAATTACGGCAGCCAAAATACGAAAATTCCAGTAGCTTGCACGTGATCAATAAAACAAAAACTCAACCAAATTGTTCTAAACTACACCCATTGTTATGCAAAAATCCCAGTAGCAAGAATTTTCACCAAAAATTCTTGCATAAAATATAAAAGGATAAAGAAAACACCAAAAAGGGATCGATCAGCCGCCTGCGCCTCTACGCTTGCGGTTGGAGTGAGAAGCTACATACGCTTGTGAAAAAGAACAAAGTTGAAAAATTCATGCAAGAAGAGAAGCTTTTAGTGTGCATTTCATCATACTCTCTTGTTTGAACATCCTTACCCTTTCTTTCATAAGCCAATACATAGGCCACACTACAAGCAAATAAAGACCTACTTGATTTATGTTTGCAAAGTGGCTAAGATAGTGGAGAAGAATGTGCAAGTGAGCTTATACTTGTGTTAGTGTATGACTTGAACTATTGTGGATTTTCTTCTATTGGATCTATAATTTGTACATGACACTTGTTTATGACCACAAACACACGTTCACTACTTTGTTGGGTACAAATTGTTTAGGGATTGAACTTGTTCCATTACTAACTTTTCACCGCCTTTCATTACTATGCATGTTTAAAATTGTTGAGGCATAAAAGTGAGAACAAGTTAGTTTGTTATGAACCTATGAGCCAAAGTAAAAAGATTTTAGTTTTGTCTGATTTACTCGAGGTCGAGTAAAGATTAAGTATGGGGGTGTTTGATGTGACTAGAAATAGACACATCTATTGCGCTTAATTGTCTACGATTTGATATATTTTGATGGATAAATTGATACATATGCTACCTAATCGTATATTTGTGTAAACGTAGGGAAAGGTGAAGAAATCAAGCTAAAATGATGAAAGAAGCAATAAAGTTGAAGAAAAGAGGAAAAAACCAGAATCCAAGACACATGTTGCTCCTTTCTCCTCAAATTTCTATATGTTCGAGCTATGTTTTGGAAATGTGATCCATAGAAAAGTTGTAGAACTTTGAGTTATCTTCGCGTGGACAGCTGATTCATCGAATTCGGAGTTTGTACGAGAAAGTTACGGCCAAAATACGAAACTCGCCAGAAAAATTGATGACAGGCGTAATTACGCCATTATTAGGCGTAATTACGCCAACGCTACGGCATCTGTAGGCGTAGCTACGCCATTCTACGCGTATTTACACCAGAAGACTTTTGGAAAGTGTAAAAACTTGATTTCTTTCCTTCCCACATGGATTCTAACCTACTCCATCAGCATCCCTATACATATATCCACGAAAATCAGACCTTTAACCATCTAGATAGCTAGGGTAGAATAATTTTAGACTAGTTTTATATTTTCTTTTCAATTTTGTTGAAGAACGACTACGAAGATCGAAGCGAATGCGGGATTGACACCTCGACGAGCGGAGATCGGATTAGTTTTCTTTCCCTTGTTTTTATTTATAGTTTTGTTTTAATTATGTGTAGCTAGTCTTAATTCTTGGTTGAGGAAGACAAAACCTTGGATTTATTTATCTTGGGGAGATTCATACGCTTTTGTTTATCGATTTTATTGAATTCATTGTTTTTCTGATTTTGTTAATATGATTGATGTTTGTTTATTGGATTGACAACCTAGTAACTTGCATATAATCTATTGCTAATTGGATATCAAATAAGAGATTGTTTGAGTAATCTAATTGAAGAAGCAACTAAGATCGATAATTGCCTGCTGTTGGTGTTATTAAATTCTTAGGGAAAACCATTGACTAAATTATATAAACCGCTTGTGTTTATGTTGTTTAGATTCATCGCTCACTAGTTTTGAATGATGTCATGATTTTAATCTTGAATATGCATATAGAGATTGATTGATTGGTGAAAGTTAAATTAGAACGCTTGGACTAATTGACTATGAATAAGGTGAGGGAGGAATTAGATTTTCAATTGATGAATATTCAAGTAAAATTGAGTCTTTTGTGAATCGATGAAATAGATGATAATATCCAAGGTAGAGTCGACCGATACCAAGAATCGCTTTCATTAGTTAATCTTTAGTTTTAATTTTAATTAGTATAATTCAACCTCACAACCCCATCCTTTATTATTCTTTTGTTTTGATTTTCATTAACACAAAGATTCACACCTCCTCGTGGGATCGATCCCTACTCACGATACTACATTATTGTTATCAATCTTGAGGATTGAGTGGGGTTAATTTGGGCGTACACGACAAACACACACCAAATTTTGGCGCCGTTGCCGGGGAGGCGTTGTATATTTTTGTGTTAATATTTTCTGTTTTGTTTCGTTCTCTTTCTTTCCCCCCAACGCTACTCTTGTTTGTTCGTGCTTACAGGTTGAGTTCTGAAAAATTGGATCTTTTCATGGAGGACTATAGGCGACTAGATGAATTGGAGTATCTTGTGCAACAACTTGTCGTAGGGAGTGGACAAAGTGCATACAACTCAAGTTGGAGTGATCATCCCAATCTCAACTGTGACAATCAATGGATGAGCCCACCTCCACCTTACATGCAGTCCACCCTACCGCCATACATACCGCAATATCCGCCATGGCCGCAACAACCTCAATACCATACCCTTGGTGAGTCTTTAGAGGATCTTGTTTCAACACTTAATGATAGAACTTTGCAATTCCAACAGGAATTCAGGGCTAGCACTCAGAATTTGGGTAACCAAATGGAGTAACTAATAAGATCGGCCGATCGGATAGCAGCTCAAAAGGAGACCATGATTGCATTTGAATCATGGAGTGATGAAGAAGAGGAGACTATGGAGAAGGTGGTACTGATGCCACCCGAGCTAGAAGATGAGACACATGTGTCAATAGAAGAAAAGGAGCTTGTACATCCTACAACTCCGAATGGTATGTTTCCAACTGAGAACTATATTGATTACTTAGATGAATCATGTGTTGTGGAAGAGGAGTCGGCGAAAGAATACTGTGATGAAATGGATCCTTGGGACTATTTTTGCGAAGACAACATCACCTTGGACTGTGGCAAAGAGGTAGAAACTCCAGCAACGATGGTACTGAGGCCATCAATACTTGAACAACAAGCAGAGATCGAGGTGGATAACAAGGAATCTCACCAGAATGAGATTCCCAAAGGCGAGCATAGGGGACAACAAGTTAAAGGATGCAATGAGGTAGATCTTGATCGACCTCAACTGACTTCTTTGGAGGAAGGCGACATAGTGAAAAGACAAAAACCCTCCAAGAGGTGCAAGGCGAATAGGCATCGCCTTAAGCGAGAGAACTGGCGTCGGGCCACCGACGTTAAACAGAGGCGCTGCTTTGGAGGCAACCCAATGGGAGTTAGTTTCCCTTTCTTTTTATTTTTTATTGCTTTATTAGTTAGACTTTTCTCGTTACTTGTATTTTTGCCTTACATTGGGGACAATGTAAGATTTAAGTATGGGGGATGGATTAGTGGTGTGTTATTGCTTTTCTATTGCAAAAATACAAAAAAATCAAAAATTTTGAAAGTTTTGAGCTCATAGTTAGTAATGAACACATGCTTAGAGTCACTAGCCCATGATGAAACCTAATTGATATCATGCATGCTTTTGAACATAGGTGAATTGTTAACTTTGGAACACTTTGAACTCTAATGCAAATTTTGCTTTGACATAGTAGTTGAATATTTTGAGCACAATATTGTCATGACTTGTGAAGTGTGCATAGCTTAGTGAAGATTGTGTAAATTTTATGATAGCCTTAAGAAGTCTCTAATACATGCTAGAACTTAACTACATGCTCTTTGAGGCGTATGTCTAGACTGCTTGCAAACATGAAAGTGATATAGGCAATCTTTGATGCGTTTGAGCCTTTCAAGCCTACCATGTAAAGAAAATCAATCACTAGTACCCTTTTTGAGCCTTAATGCAAAAGAATGGTTGTATGCTAAGCATACAAACAACCCCCATTCGACATTCTTTGATTAGCTTATCATCCTTCCCTAATAAGCCTAAATATGAATTCTAATCATACCTTTGAAGGGAGTATGATGTGTTTCATTCACATGCACTTATGTTATCAATGATTCAAATGTTTTGTGAGCTTTATTGCCAAAAGAATGAAATACATGAAAGAAAAAGGAATGCCTTGAGAAAATAGATAAAAAAATATGACTCCAAGGGGAGCCAAGGCACAAAAGAAGAAAAGTGTTGAAATAAACCTTGTGAAAAAGAACAAAGTTGAAAAATTCATGCAAGAAGAGAAGCTTTTAGTGTGCATTTCATCATACTCTCTTGTTTGAACATCCTTACCCTTTCTTTCATAAGCCAATACATAGGCCACACTACAAGCAAATAAAGACCTACTTGATTTATGTTTGCAAAGTGGCTAAGATAGTGGAGAAGAATGTGCAAGTGAGCTTATACTTGTGTTAGTGTATGACTTGAACTATTGTGGATTTTCTTCTATTGGATCTATAATTTGTACATGACACTTGTTTATGACCACAAACACACGTTCACTACTTTGTTGGGTACAAATTGTTTAGGGATTGAACTTGTTCCATTACTAACTTTTCACCGCCTTTCATTACTATGCATGTTTAAAATTGTTGAGGCATAAAAGTGAGAACAAGTTAGTTTGTTATGAACCTATGAGCCAAAGTAAAAAGATTTTAGTTTTGTCTGATTTACTCGAGGTCGAGTAAAGATTAAGTATGGGGGTGTTTGATGTGACTAGAAATAGACACATCTATTGCGCTTAATTGTCTACGATTTGATATATTTTGATGGATAAATTGATACATATGCTACCTAATCGTATATTTGTGTAAATGTAGGGAAAGGTGAAGAAATCAAGCTAAAATGATGAAAGAAGCAATAAAGTTGAAGAAAAGAGGAAAAAACCAGAATCCAAGACACGTGTTGCTCCTTTCTCCTCAAATTTCTATATGTTCGAGCTATGTTTTGGAAATGTGATCCATAGAAAAGTTGTAGAACTTTGAGTTATCTTCGCGTGGACAGCTGATTCATCGAATTCGGAGTTTGTACGAGAAAGTTACGGCCAAAATACGAAACTCGCCAGAAAAATTGATGACAGGCGTAATTACGCCATTATTAGGCGTAATTACGCCAACGCTACGGCATCTGTAGGCGTAGCTACGCCATTCTACGCGTATTTACGCCAGAAGACTTTTGGAAAGTGTAAAAACTTGATTTCTTTCCTTCCCACATGGATTCTAACCTACTCCATCAGCATCCCTATACATATATCCACGAAAATCAGACCTTTAACCATCTAGATAGCTAGGGTAGAATAATTTTAGACTAGTTTTATATTTTCTTTTCAATTTTGTTGAAGAACGACTACGAAGATCGAAGCGAATGCGGGATTGACACCTCGACGAGCGGAGATCGGATTAGTTTTCTTTCCCTTGTTTTTATTTATAGTTTTGTTTTAATTATGTGTAGCTACTCTTAATTCTTGGTTGAGGAAGACAAAACCTTGGATTTATTTATCTTGGGGAGATTCATACGCTTTTGTTTATCGATTTTATTGAATTCATTGTTTTTCTGATTTTGTTAATATGATTGATGTTTGTTTATTGGATTGACAACCTAGTAACTTGCATATAATCTATTGCTAATTGGATATCAAATAAGAGATTGTTTGAGTAATCTAATTGAAGAAGCAACTAAGATCGATAATTGCCTGCTGTTGTTGTTATTAAATTCTTAGGGAAAACCATTGACTAAATTATATAAACCGCTTGTGTTTATGTTGTTTAGATTCATCGCTCACTAGTTTTGAATGATGTCATGATTTTAATCTTGAATATGCATATAGAGATTGATTGATTAGTGAAAGTTAAATTAGAATGCTTGTACTAATTGACTATGAATAAGGTGGGGGGGAATTAGATTTTCAATTGATGAATATTCAAGTAAAATTGAGTCTTTTGTGAATCGATGAAATAGATGATAATATCCAAGGTAGAGTCGACCGATACCAAGAATCGCTTTCATTAGTTAATCTTTAGTTTTAATTTTAATTAGTATAATTCAACCTCACAACCCCATCCTTTATTATTCTTTTGTTTTGATTTTCATTAACACAAAGATTCACACCTCCTCGTGGGATCGATCCCTACTCACGCTACTACATTATTGTTATCAATCTTGAGGATTGAGTGGGGTTAATTTGAGCGTACACGACAAACGCACACCAGTTTCTTTCATATTTTCGTTTGTTGACTTTGATTATCATTTCGATGCAATATATTTTACTTTATTTCTTACTAAAATTACTCACATATAAATAGTATCATTGATGCTAGAAATATACAAATTATATATAATAAATAAAGTCTGTTTGAATTATATATTTATATCAATAATTATGAAACTTCAAACAATTTCAATCAATAATTATATATTTATATCAATAATTATGAAACTTCAAACAATTTCAATCAAATAAAAGATTGTACGTCTTATCTTCTTTAATTGTTATTTTATCACTTCTAATTATTAAACTTATTTACATTTAAATAGTTAAATTCCTTTTTTATTAATATAAAATAGGCAATTGATTATAAAGTTAGCGGTGGGATAAATTTTAATTATTATTTTTAAATTGCAGTTAGTGGCGATAAATGTAAACGTGGAGATGGGTTGTAACAAGAATTGTACAGGGAATGTAACAGATGATTTGTTCAAATCCTATATTCCAAATAATACTCCACTCCCTATATGCTTGACCAGTGTCCCTAATTTTTTCAACTTTAACCCACAAATTTCATCGCCACGTGTATTTTGAAAAAGTAGGCATTTTGGTCTTTTTTTTTATTTATTTTTTGACACAACCATTATTTTTCATTTCTTTTTTGGTTTTATCGTTGCTCATATTTTATATATATTTTTGTTTGTATATACCCTTTTTCACTTTCTTTTTAACTTTTAATGAATAATTACCTTATTAGTATTATTTTTTTGTTAAATTGCTCTTGCATTTTGCAGCAGTTAAATGAGATTATCTTTACTATTCTATAATGGAAGAGGGGTGAATAGTAACTGATTTTGGTGAGGCTTTTTTACAAAGCCCAGAATTGCCCTCACGTCCATATTACCCACATTTTCGTTTGATTATTCTCATAGTTTATCTTTAATATTACTGCCGCTTTTTTTGGAAACAATCATAACTTGCTTATCCTCACTTTTTAAAATTTTGAATTATGTGTGAAACTCAGATTTTATTTTACAAGATTTCTTCCAATGTCATCAAATCAACATCTCATTAGCTACATTTATCCCTATCCCCTTTATTATATAGTAAACTAATCTCTGTACTTTATCAACATAATTTTGCTCTATTTCATCATACTTCAAATCCATAATTTTTTAGTTCTTCCCCTCCATTACAGTATTGGCTAAGGAAAATCCACACGTTGAAATCACACCATTGGAGCGGTTTGGATTCATTACAGCATCCGTAAAATTTCTTGCTCACAATCGAAGGTTTAATTTATGTATGTTTTTTATACAGAAATTTAATGCTTTGTTATTATTTTTGTAATGTTCTTTGGTGGTTGATGACTTTCTATGTGTTTGTTTATTATTTGCATTTCACGAAGTCCATTGTCTCCTTCACAATTGTTATCACCACCATATTTATACGTCCTATACCATTCCTTCACCTGCCGACTGACGTTGTCGTCGTTTTTGAAGAATAACATTGGTGGCTCCTGCATTGTTTTTTAATCAGTCATTTTTTGTTGGGTTTCATCATAATAATTTTTTGCTGGGTTTCATCATAACAACAGGGGCTTTTTATGTTAAATATTTTATTCAAATTTCTTTGTTTATATGTATCTGCATTGGATGATAATAAAATTGGAGAAACGTTCGAGGGAACTTTTTTTTTTTTTTTTTCAAAGATCATCGTTGTTTGCCTCTTGATGAATTCCAGGGAAAGTTATGGTTTCATTTTTCCATCTGTATTGAGTTATAAATCATTTTATATTGGTACTTGCATAAAAAATAAAACTTTTGTTTCTAGCTTATGTGCGGTAAATTTTATTTCAATTAAATTTAGAAAATTAGGGAAATATTGACCTTGCTGTTTATATTTACTACTATAATTTCCCTAAAATTATAATAGTATAAAATAGGTGTAATTTGTTTTTGTTATTACATAAAATGATGATGGCATAGAGCATTTCTCTAATTTATTTTTGTTGTTTCATTGTTGTTTCACTACATCAATGATGAATGATTTTCCATTTTATGAACGTAGAAGATTAGTGGAAATGGACAATATATGCCCATTTTATGGTATATATCATTTTCTAATTGAATTTTTTATTGTAGATTCAATGGCTACTCCTCCACACTCTACTACTAATGTTAATCAGAGCCACAATCAAAGAAGTCAATTAAGAACATCTCTCCAACACCATTTAATAAATTTCGTATAAAAGCACTAATCCTTACACAATTAATTTAGGGGTGGGCGCCGAGTCGGATTCGGGTACCTGAAATTTTCGCTTAGGATTTTCACTACTTGACTCCGAATTTTTTTTGTGAATCCCGACTGCGGGTACCCGACATTTGTCGGGTGGTATCGGATACCTGATTGTTTTGCAAAAATTACGGCAGCCAAAATACGAAAATTCCAGTAGCTTGCACGTGATCAATAAAACAAAAACTCAACCAAATTGTTCTAAAACTACACCCATTGTTATGCAAAAATCCCAGTAGCAAGAATTTTCACCAAAAATTCTTGCATAAAATATAAAAGGATAAAGAAAACACCAAAAAGGGATCGATCAGCCGCCTGCGCCTCTACGCTTGCGGTTGGAGTGAGAAGCTACATACGATGAGGGGAGGGGTGGGCTGCGGAGTGCGGATGTTGAGGCGACTGGCGAGGTGGGATGCGTGAGTGAGATTGTGAGAACTGATAAGCTGCGTGATTGAGAAGCTGTGTGAGTGAGAAGCTTGAGGGTGGAGACGCGGAGTCGCGGAGGAGTAGGTGATAGCGCGGAGCTGCGGACGACATGAGTGAGAGATCGTGAGTGAGAGGCGTGGTTTGCTTGAGAAGAGAAATGGTGGCAAGTGCGATTTTTCGGGATTAATTTGAAAGATTTTGAATTGGGTTTCAGGTTGTGGGTTTCGGGTAGTTGAGTAGTGAAGTGATGGGCCGTGACATTTAAAAGCCTATGATTTTGACATTCTCGGGTTCGGGTGCCCGAAGTTCTTTTTGGGTTCTGAAAAAGGAGCCCGACACCAACCCGAAATATTTTGGTCGGGTTCGGGTTTTACCCGCTATCCGAGTTTTATTTAAAAAACCCACCCGATCGGGTCACATCGGGTACCCGATATCCAAAATGACACCCCTACTCATTTATGTATCATAGCCAATTTAAGTAACGCATTAAATAAAACTAGAATAAAATATATGAAATAAATAAATAATATAACTCTGTTATAAATACAGTAAAATGAAAGTCTAATTGATTGATTGTATATATCATTTAATAATTAGAATTGAAGTTAAAAAGAACTCTCACACCAATAATGTTTCATCGGAGCATATTATAGGAGTATTCATCGGTTCAATTAACAGATTGAAACAAAAAAATTCCGTTCGATTTTTTTTAAAAAAAAAATTGGTATTCGTTTTCAAAGTTCGGTTAACCGAACCGAAAACCGAAACTTTTTTTTAAAAAAAATTTAGTATGTAACATTGCGGTTCTCTTTTTGGTTTTGAAATTCAAAATCGAAAATTTCGGTTCGGTTCGAGTGTATCAAAATTATGATAAAATATTATGTGTGTATATATATTTAAATTCCGAGTGTTTCAAAATTATACTATACTCATTTAATATGTGATAAAATAATCTGATTTAATTTCAACAGAATGCTAGACCGATGTTAAAAAATAATATTAATAAAATATGTATCTCGGCAAAAGTTAAAAGAGAAAGTGAAGGTGAGTATATAAAAACCAAAAAAAAATATGTAAAAGGAGCATAAGAGTGGTGCGTTAAATGTAGGGACACGTGTCAATCATGGAGTATTATCTGGAACAGAAGATTTGGAGCCAAGATACATTACTATCTCAGTTTTATCTAAATTTAATCGCTAGATTCGTTTAAATTTTATCTAATTTTAAATAATAATATCACTTATAATACAAAAAGTTACACAAACATCGTAAGTTTAAAAATAACTTAACTTATCATATTAAAATAATTATTTATTAGAAAATCTTATAAAAAATCGATCATTAAAGTTGTTAATTATAGTATAATCTTTGATATAAGAAATACTTCATAACAAAATATTTTAATGTATATGTACATCTCAGATGTTTCTAGTAATTAATTACGCTTAATAATGTGATCAAAACAAAAAATTAACTGAATAAAATCGAGAGCAATGTTTATATAAACAAAAATTATTGTGAACAAAATTTTATTCTGGGCTAACAATCAAAAAATTTAAAATTTAAAATTTAAAATTAAAGAAACGGATAAAGAATTAATTAATGCATGGGCTATTGATCAACGTGATCCACGTCCTCGTATCTAAACTGAACTTCCGAGGAAACCCACTTCCCTCTTCCATATTTTAAGGAGCCAGAATCAACATTTTCCATTTTTTTTCATTTTGCTTCGTTCATGAACTGGAGAGACCAAGCCTTTGAAATTTCCTCTTCCATATTTTAAGGGAGCCGAGAACCACCATTTCCAATTTCTTCCTTTTGCTTCGTTTTCATGAACTGGAGGAGACCAAGCCTTTGAAACCTTTTGCTTCGTTCGTGAACTGGAGGAGACCGCCTTTGAAATTTTGGACGACGATTCTCGTGGGTTTGTGTAGGCAATCCTCGGTTGTTCTTCAGTCATCTTCTCCCCATTGAAAAACGTTGGCGTATGTCGATTTTCGTTCTGTTTTTAGGCATTTTGGTAAATCGATTTTCTGTGATATTGTCCGGTGCAACTTTTGTTATTGTTTCATCAATTTTATTCCATGGGTTTGTGTTTAAACTTGGTTTAATTCCATGATGTTAGTTCAAAAATCTTGCTGTTATGGAAATGGTGCTGGTTCTGATGGTTTTGAAAATTTGATGTTAGTTCAAAAAGTGGTTTTTTTTTTGTGCGCATGGTAATGCAATTTACTTGCTTATTGACGAGCTACGGTTGTGAAAGGCTTGCAACAATCACGAAGGCAATCTATCCACCGATGAGTCGTGGAAGTATAATCGGTGTAAGTGGTAATGGAGGGGATGGTGGTGGCAGAGAAGGCGGAGGTGGAGGTGGAGATGGTGGTGGTGGTGGTGGGGATGGAGGTGGTGGAGATGGGCAAAACATTGATGGAAAGGGATTTGGAATATTTGGAGGATAAGATATGCATGGATTTGGTTCAGCATCTACGTTTATTATCACACTTAATAATGTTATTAAAATCAAGAATTCAAGTTTTTTGTATCTAGACTATGGAATAAAATGGTCGATTAACTTGAGTATTTTTATTCTACATCTCAGTTTGTAGATATTGACGGATCATCAAGACAGCCACTCACATACCGATCCAAATCTTTAGTGGGCCAACTTCACCAAATTTCCGGTTAGTTTTTATACCTATTCTACTTCACCCATATGTTTTGTAAAATGAACATTTATCTTTGTTGTTTTGTAGTTTCAAAAATCATTTTAGTTGTTATAGAATCTGATATCGTATCAAATACTTGTAAATTGATTATATCTATCCACCTAAAATTTATATATATTCACGCAGCGTTATGATTCAATTTTATTCTCTTTTTAATCATGTTTCTCTTTTTAATCACGTTCTCTTGTTGTTTGAGTAGATATAAAATTTATATTTAGTCATGATATTTTTCATTATTTGTGGAGACTGGATACAATTAATCTTGGGTAAATTTAATTTTGTAATATATCAATACTAATCCCTAATGAGTAATTTTTTTGACATTTTTGGTGTTTGTGTCGATTAGATTTTAAAATTTAAATATATTTGTATATATGTTTTATTTTTATTGTTCCCATGCTTCTATTACATTACATGAACATGACAAGTATCTAATTCTGAGTATGATATCAGTTCTTAGAAGAAAACACGTCACATAATTTTTTGAATTACTCTCCACAAGAGATGACATCAAGAAAGGGTACTAGAACAATAAAATGTACCGAGTGCCATCGAAGTTTTTCTTCGTTGAAGGCCTTACATGGACACATGCGGTCTCACCCGGATCGAAACTGGAGGGGAATGAACCCGCCGCCTGAAGAGTCGGCAACCCATAAAGCAAGAGGGTTTGATTTGATATTTATTGAACATAAAGATGCGGAGGCAGAGGCGGCTGCGGGTACGGAGGCTGAGGCGGAGACGGAGGCGGGGGCGGAGGCTGAGGCGGAGGCGGGGGCGGAGGCTGAGGCGGAGGCGAAGGCGGAGGCGGAGGCGGAGGCAGAGGCGGAGGCAGAGGCGGAGACGGAGGCGGAGGCTGAGGCTGAGGCTGAGGCTGAGGCTGAGGCGGAGGCGGAGGCTGAGGCGGATACGGAGGCTGATCCGGAGGTGGAGGCGGAGGCGGAGGCTGAGGTGGAGGCGGAGGATGAGACGGAGGCGGAGGAGGAGGCTGAAGCTGAGGCTGAGGCGGAGGCGGAAGAGTTGGCTTCACAGGAACAAGCAATAAAAATCCAGGTTTATAGTATCTCCTGCTTCATATAATTTCAACTTACATCATGATTTTGTTACTAACCAACTGTCGTTCTTTCTTGTAGTCTAAAGACGCTCAACTCTTGAATCGGTTGCAGAAGAAAAGGGAAGATGAAAGTATTCGTTTGTCGGACATCAAAAGAAGATCAGATGAACGTGTAGAGGAATTGCGAAGTGCTGAAAAGAAGGTTTGTGAGATTTTATTCTGTTGTGAAATTTCCTTTTATTCATCCACTTAATTAAATATTTTTGTGTTGTATAGTAGTCATATTTGTATGAAGAGATTGTATCTTTGTATCACTGATGATTAGTTAACTTGCTTTCTAGCACGAGGAAAATATGAAGTTGAAAGAGGTAATTCGTGATGAAATTGGAAATGAGCTCGAAGAACTGGAAATGAAATGTCCAAATATGGCTTCTCTTTTGCATTCTTTTGGAATCCAAATAGAGAATTGGCCTAATCCATCGCCACAACAGGTAGGTTGCCTTTGTATAACAAGCTCATTAACTTGATTACATTTCCAAATGCTTGTGCATACAAATGGTGGTGAGTTGCCTTACATCATTTTAGTTCTACTCTGATTGAAAGTTTTTCAACAATGTTAGCTATATATATACATGGTTTTTAATGACATATTTGTGTAGAAAAATTACATATTTTTTGCTTTTTAAATCATTTGCTTTTTGAATGATTTATGTCATATAATCTGATTTATTGTTTTCTTATGAAACTTGAATTACTTTGAAAACCACAGCATGGATTTGAAATTTAACTTCAACCTTCAAGTGGAGTTTTGTATGCTTAGTCATAGGATTTACGTGGGTTGAACTATGTTTTTGTAGTGTGAGTTCGATAGGCCATGCTGATGTGCTCGTATCACTTAGCGTATTAGTTAATATTTTCATCAAATAGATTATTATCTGTCCATCTACTTTTTCAGGTACAAGCGGCATACAAAAGAGCTCTGCTTAAATTACATCCAGATCGAACCGTAAAATCTGATCTCCGTGAGCAAATCGAAGCTGAAGAGAAATTTAAGATTATGACACGATTCAAGGAGAAACTCTGACATGTTTCTATATTACATATTCACCAAGTTCTTTTGCTTATGGTTAGGTTGTAGGAATTAGTAACATCAGGTTGGATTCAGCTATTTCAGTTATGGATTTTGAAGGTTGAGTTTGGATTTAGATACTTTGTAAATGTTTGGATATCTTTGAATTTCAACTTTTAAATCATTCTATATTCAAATGCAATGTAAGAATTTGACCAAGATACAAATCCACTAAAATTATTTGGCTAATGTGTGCAGATTTGAAGTCTTTGAATCTCAATTTTGAGTTAGTTTCCCAATTAAAATAATGTATTTCAAATCGTTAGTAAGCCGTTTAAGAGGTTGAAACTTAGTTTTTTTAAATTCTCATATTTCAAATCCTTTTTTTTAATTATCTTTGGAAGTTGGAACTGTATTAGGTGGTGGATTGGGGTGTTTGCCTGCTACCTTAATCTCGTAAAAAAAAAAAAGGAATGTGCACAAATGCTACGCGCAGATATAGACATTACTTAACATGATAATTACACAATTAAGGACACACATTATGACTGATTTTATAATAACTCCACAGGTTGTAATAAAAAACGTATATCGTGTCCATTATATACCATTGAATTAATATGTGATCAAATGGTAGTGACTTTAGAAGGACCCCTCGTACTTGAGCCTAATTATTCATTTTCTGACAGCAATTAATTACGAAAAATTAAATGTAGGATTAAGTATTTGTTGTTTTATCAAAAGTTATAGCTGGAAGTAATGATACAACTCAAGTTTTTTAAATTTTCAAGCAACTTAAACATTATGTTTCGCTCGCTCCCATATCAAGAAGAATTGTTTTAGTTCAACATTAAAACTACCTAGTTATATATTTATATTCATATAAGTCAAACCCAAAATATTACTATTCAAAAATCGAATTATTTGCCGCTGGATCATGATTCGAAAAAATGAAAGTAGTATAATTTATTGTAAATTCCCCAATAACTGTGAAAACAAAATCATCAGTAATAAAAAAGCAAGCGGGATATCAAAAGCAATTTATAAAACCAACGAAGTTATTATGATTTATATTAAAAAATATATGCTTAATTTTAATTCATTAGGCATATTTTTCAATAGTAGATTGATATTAATCTCACATTTCCAATAATAATACTATAAAGTATTATATTTATGCATACAGGGGCAAAACCAGGAAGTTTATTGAGGGGAACAAAAGTTAAGAACAAAAAAATTAAACTAAAAGTTCATGGTAAATGATGCGAAAAATCCCTTACCGCAAGCGCACGGTAGTCAAGTTTTAGTATAGAAAGATGTCGAACCCACAGAGATTGATTAAATAGTTAAATCTAAGTACTGAATTAAAATAATCTTTGCTTTATTTAGAGAATCGAATAGTTGAGTGTTATGCGAATAATAAAAATTAATTAACTAACGATGATCAAATACTGAGTTGAAAAGAAATCAGTTGGAGACGAATCTAGGAGTACGATTTCACTTGTTCATCCACTACACTTATCATTCCTTGATTTCCATGTTATGGATTTCCTAGTTTACTAGCCGAGAATTCTTATTTGTTTCTACTCCCCCTCCCGGGTGTTAAGCAGAATTAATTATCTAACATTAATCTTGATATCCCTATCTAAGATTAATTATCAAACAATTGTAAAAGCGCAGTAATTCCTTTGACGACTTCTATGGAGTTATAGGCCTTCCGAACAATATAACTACCACGATACGAATTCATTCTTTCATATTCACAACCCCCTCTCCCGAGTGATAGATCACGAATATGGAATCATTCAATCCATGGCCAGTAGATTAAAAGCATTAGGAACAGGAAAACATAAATAAACCATACGGAAATCCAAATAAACTTCAATCAATTATAATAAGCGTAGTTTCAAAACAAGCTACATCGTCTCCTAGAAAATAAAATTAGCTCATGCTAGAAGTATTTAAACACATAGACATGTTTAAATAACCCATAAAAATTGCTAAAAGTTTAGAGATACAAAACGAATTGGACGCTATTCTTCGATCTCCGATGAACGCCGCCGTCTCGTGATGAATTCTCTCCTTTTTGCTCCGAGCCGTCGTCGTTATTCTTCTCCGTTCTTCAACCCTAGCCTCATTCTCTCCAAGGATATGTCTAAGTCTGAATATCTCAAAAATCCTCCTCTAAAACCTTTTAAAAGGCCCGTGCAAACTCCTAAGGAAAGTCTCCAAAATTACCAAAATTCCATTGGCGTAATTACGCCTCCGAAGTGGCGTAATTACGCATGTCGACGTGTCTAAAGAACTGGCTTCCCGCGTGACTGGCGTAATTACGCCTGAAAACAGGCGTAGTTACGCCTGAACAAAATCTCAAAGTCGTAGCTTAGGCGTAGTTACTGCCTCCCAATAGGCGTAGTTACGCCTCAAGACATTCTCCAAATAATGATTTGCCGTGGGTTAGGCGTAGTTACGCCTCAGAGTAGGCGTCTTTACGCCTGTTGCCATTATTGAAAGTGTAGATTTTTGGCTTCAATGCATCCGTTCTTTCCGTCATTTGCACCCTTTTAGTCCACAAAACATGTAATTACCTGGATTCCTGCAAAACAACACAGAACAAAACCAAATGCGTAATTCTGATCGAAAACTAACACTAAACCATGCAAAATAAGAAGAAATATAAGTGTATAAAATACACTTATCAAACCCCTAAACTTAAACTTTTGCTAGTCCCGAGCAAACAACACAAACAAACAAAACAATCAAAACTAAACTGACACGAAAAGACACACAAAACAAAGTTGTAAAACATTCCAATTGTGTAGGCCTCAGAAGTATTCAGACATGCATATCATTTTCTCAAGAATTCTCACGTGTGTGTGTGCTACCATTTCCATGTAATCATTAAAGCAATCTTAACTCACACAAATCAATAGGCCTTTGCAAGGTGTTGGTTCATTTGCATTGTTCATAAACGGATATAGATTTGACAAATAATGAACAAGGCATAAAATCAAGTAATGAGACGTGTGTGTGGATGTCAAACGCATATTCATTACAAGTGTTTCTCGAGAGTCCATAGGCTTACAATTCGTAACCTTCTCCACTAGTATATTAGACGAATGTGGCTCGGTCAATAGGTCTTAATAGGCTTGTAACGTTAAGCTTCGGCTCATGGCTTCAATAAAAAGATTGGATATTCAAAGCAAGAGAGTAAGTCATATCTAACCATGTTGCGCACTCTCATCTCAATTTTGATTCCTTCTATTGATGATTCATCATTTTTTCTTTTCTTTTCAATTCACCCTCTTTTCTCATCCGCCTCATCATTCACCTCATTATTTTCTCATTCTTTCCATCACTATTTTCTTAACCTCTTCAACATAATGCATTCATTCCATTTTTTCATTATTATCCCCCTTCTATTTTTCAATTAGGAACATGAGGGATATTTGAAACTTTAAAGTGCAATAGGGGCTTACTCACTTGAGGGTAGGAAATAGTGTATAAGCTTTAGCAAGGTGGTCAATGTGGGATTTTGAAATGATGCCGAATGGGGGTTATTATGTGCCTAAGCACATGCCATTCGATTTTCAATAAGCTCAAAAGGGTAACTACAGATGAAAATGATGTATTTTAGTGGCTTCAAAGGCTCAAACGAATAAAAAAAAATGCCTACATCATTCCTAAGCCACATGACATCCGTATTTCGTCTCAAAGGGTACTAAAGCAAGTTCTAGACTACTCTCAATTCACAAATAACTTATATGATTTGACCAATGTGCTCAAATGGTATCTCAAAACCAAGGTGATATAAGAAGCAAATTTGAATGAGATTATAAAATATATTGCAACAATTCAATTCTCATTCTTTTACATTTAAGCTCAAAGGGGCTACTATGGCAATTTTCTATGAAAGAATCAATGCCCAAATTATCAAGAATTGCCTATATCATTTTTGTGTTCGTTCAAATCATCATTGATTAATCAAATGGTCATGGTTTCTAGTGCAAGAATATGTGAGAACTCAAGAGCAACATGAAAACATGAAATTTTTTAAATTTTCCACAAATCAACTCAATTTTTTCATCATTGGCCTCAACTGACTCGTAATACAACTTATGACACTCACAACTCAACAGACTCTAAATCAAGACAAAACCAATCAAAATAAGGAAAACAAACACACAAAAGCAACAGAAATCCAAGTAGTTTGAATAGTTCAAAGTACCCCCCTAAACTTAGAAATGTGCATTGTCCTCAATGCATATACATGAAGAAATAAATAGAACGATGCACATACCTAAGCGATGACCGTCAGTGGTCATCGTCATCCATATCGGGGGGCGGTTGTGGGAAAGGTGCTGGCTGGAAAGTCGGCGGCAACCATTAGATGAAGAATTTTCGATTTAGTTGGCTAAGCTAGACCACTTTTTTGCAACCCCCCTAAACTTGCTTCCTTGCACCAGTAGACTCCAAAAACCTGCAATTAATCGATAAAAATATTGACTTTAGAGGTGGGATAGCTTAATTAAGGGAGATTGAAGAGAAAAAATCGGAATTGAAAATTTGAGGTGAAGATGACTAAAAATACGCGAGGCGTAATTACGCCGCTGGAGAGGCGTAATTACGCCTCACCTACGGCTTTGAAATTTTTTTTAAAAAATGGTAGGCGTAACTACGCCAAAAACAGGCGTAGTTACGCCTACGCTACGGCCTTTTAATATTTTCTGAAAATTGACAGGCGTAATTATGCCACAAAGAGGCGTAGTTACGCCTGTCCTACGGCATCTCAAAATTTGCACAATATTTTTCAGGCGTATTTACGCCTTAAAAGGCGTAAATACGCCATTTTTTTTTTTAAAAAAAAAAAAATCCAAATTTAGTAATAATGTAGTAAGCCCAAAAGACGTATAGTTTTCAAATTTTTTTTTTTTTTGTTTTTACTTTTGATTTCATTGCTCACTTTTTTTTATAGGTATCTATCATTTTCTAATATTTTTAAAATTCAAATTATTTTTCATACCAAATATCTTAAAATTTTGAAATCGAAAAAGTTGAGTAGATTATTTAGAGTTGTCTAAAATCTATTAAATATGATTGAAATATTTAATATTATAATAGAACTGAGATAATATAGATGTATTAAGCGAGTATATTATTTGGTGTTTTCAAAATCCACAATAACATATTATTTATTTATGGTTGCAGGAGTCAAATTTGAAAATGAATTTTTATTCTTGTTTTATTGTTTTTACAATGCTTAGTATATTCTTTTTTATGTTTCTGATTTATTCAATTGTGTATTTTATTGCTATATTATCTATTATAATATATTATATTTCTATCTATATTGACGCATTACTTTTCATATTAATGAATTCTTTTACATAAAAAAATTATTATTTAATTTTATTTTTAGCCCAACAACTCTTAAATTCGGGTTTCGTCCCTGACAATGACTTAACTAATCTTAACAACCATTAAGTTATTTGATTCTCCCAATATTTTCTCATTTTTATTCTGGAATTCGGAGAAATATTCACTCCTCCGTTTACTTTTCATTTTTAATGAACCACCAAAGCATCAAATACCACAAAAACCCATTTGTATACACCGTTTTCTGAATTAAACATGTAGGCAAATTTTGCAAAATGGGAGCCTTGGCATCGGAAATTAGGGTTATATTATCCATGGGAAAATACTCAGATTGGAGAGCATCTAAGAGATCTTGATGCTCTGGTTCTTTCTTTGTAACGATGTATCCAATCATCCAAGCATGTAATTTTTAAACCTATTTTAACCAAAAATAAATATTTTTCTGATGAATAATAAATAATTTATTACTCTTTTTCTCAATTAACCAACGTCAATGGAAAGGCAAGCAATGAAGTAACCTTGCGAAATTTTGATGATATCAATTGGATTTATACTGAAAGTGCTTGGAGAAAGCATGAAGAAAATGAATCAGTGCCAGTTGAAGTTCTTGAAACAGATGAAAACCTTGCTATTGCCAGCTTCAGTTTCCTGTTGATGGAAATTGTTGAAAGGGTTGAATCATTAGCCAAAAAGTTGGAAGGACTTGGGGAATTGACAGAATTTTCGACCATGAAATTCTAATGCAAAGTATGAGTTCATTTCTTGATGTATATAGTCGATAAAAAAATGAATTTTTACGAGTCCTACTACAAGAAATGCAGATACGTATAAATGCAAAAATATAGACTCATTGAAGATATTTCGGTGTACAATCTTCAAGAGCGTTGCTAGTATTTGAAGACAAATTATATTGTTAAAAGAACATATGATAATATATAATTGAGACAAATTATAATTAAAATTGAAATGTAAAATCAAAAAAAATTATATGTGCGTGAAAGTTCATTAATATTCAGAAGATTGTGATATAATCACAATCCACACACAAACATTGGAAGTTTCTAAAATAATGTTGACTAGAGTGCTATTTCACTAAATTCATAGGCTACATTTAGAACAATGGAAGAGTTTAAAAAAATATTTATCAATTTATAAACGAGTAAACTGCATAAATCCCCTTTTGTTTTGTTTTATTTGCGCGAATCCCCTGTGTTACAACAATAGGCATAAATAACCTTTCATTCTGCTAAGGGCAACTCCAACCCTACGTTTTTCTTGCATCAAACGCCAAAATGGCGTGAAATTTCCTTCCCAACCGAGCGGCATTTCTTGCGGGAAATTGACGCCAAAATTTATCTTGCGCCAAGAATGGCGCAGCACTGTAGCTGCGCCATTCTTGGCAGCAAGTTGCATCTTTTTTATTATTTTTTTTTTAGTTTTTAGTTTTATTTTTAAATGTTTAATAGTATTTATTATGTTATTTTATTGATTTTAATTTATTTGATTTTTTTTTCAAAAAAAAAAACTAATTACATTTGATAATTTTATTAATAATTAAAATCGTAAATGATTAATTGTATTAATAAATTGATAATTAAATTTTTATAATAAATTTATTAAAATTAGATTTATTGTTGATTAAATGACATAAAACATGTTAAAAATTACGAAATTAAATTATTCATGATGTTTAAACACACAATTAATTTTGGAAATTACTTAAATTAATAATACAACGTAAATAATTCGAAATACACCAAATTATAAAATAACATACATCAAATCATTAATAATCTGGTAGATCAGATCCGGATCCAGATCCTCCTCCTATATTTCCATAATATGTTGTAAAATCGTTATCATCTCCTTTGTGTTCCTTTTCTGCTCTTTTTCGTAAAATTCTTGTCTGCTCATTTTGATAATACTCACGCAAAATCGGATCTTTAATAGTGTTCAAGTCTACTAGCAAGATTTTATTCTCCTCGCGAAGTTCAACCAATGCAAATCGCTTCTCTTCGTGCTGCAATCGTAGAACTTGGAGCTCGTAGTTTTGTTGACGATCGACAGATCCTTGCTTTAATATGTCCATAAGTTCTTTTTGCTCTCCTTTAATTGTGTCAATCCTCTCCAAGTAAGTTTCATCTTTCTTCTTTTTTTAATTTGGATTTCTTCACTCCAAGTGGTCTTTCTGATGAGGTAGCACCAATATTTTCATCACTTAAATTTAATGAAAATGCAGACAATCCAGGTGAGGAGCGGTGGGAGACTGTGTTGGTGTATCTGATTGTGAAGAATCCAAATTATGGACACTTCTTTGATAATTTGTGGTTGTGGGATTGACGTTGTCAGCAAATTTCTCCATATCTTTAAGAAGCGGCCATACATGATCAAATTTAAATCCTTTCTTACATGTTTTTATCTTGAGTCAATAATTCTTTTGCGCTGAATTAGCTGTGCAATAAAATAATGTTAATATTAGATACGATAAAATATAATAATTTAAAGATTTTATTAAAACACTCACAATATCTTGATCTGATGCACCACTTGGATGGAGGTTTTCAATTTGTCGGATACAACCCCTTAATTTGGCAACGTCGTGAAGTATAGCCTGCATTCGACACTGTAGTGATCTCTTATTTCGTTGTTGCATGATGGATGTCTTTGACGTATTGTATTGTTCCTCGATACGAGTCCAGAATTGAATTTTGGATTGGTATATACCTATAATAGGATTTTGAGAAACATCAAGATAGACATGACAAAGATGTTTGTCTTCTTCGTTAGTATAAGAAGCACTTCGTGAGTTTGAAGCCATTGAAGCAATTTCACAGACAATATTGTAAAAGATATATAAATGCTTTTGAAATGGTGAGTTCAAGTGGAGAATGTTGAATGTTATTTATAGAGTGATTATAGATAAGGAGATATGAATCCAAAGGTCCACTTTGAATGAAATCCAATCCAATGGTTATGAATTGGATAAGATTTTTAAATGATAAGGTAATAATCCTACGGTCCATATCAACTGCAATCCAATCCAATGGTTGCGAATTAGATAAGATTTTTAGATGATAAGATAATAATCCTACGGTTCATATCAACTGTAATCCAAACCAATGGTTATGAGTTGGATAAGATTTTTAAATGACAAGATAATAATCCTACGGTCCATATCAACTGCAATCCAATCCAATGGTTGCGAATTAGATAAGATTTTTAGATGATAAGATAATAATCCTACGGTTCATATCAACTGAAATCCAATCCAATGGTTATGAGTTGGATAAGATTTTTACATGATAAGATAATAATCCTACGGTCCATATCAACTGCAATCCAATACAATGGTTGCGAATTAGATAAGATTTTTAGATGATAAGATAATAATCCTACGGTTCATATCAACTGAAATCCAATCCAATGGTTATGAATTGGATAAGATTTTTAAATGATAAGATAATAATCCTACGGTCCATATCAACTGAAATCCATCCAATGGTCAAGAATAAGATAATGGATTCTTATGTTATCCTGAAATAATGCTATATAATGAACGAATTAGATTATATTTGCATACAAAAAAAATGAATTCCAATAGTTTCGATCCATCATATGAATCGTCTTCTAATTCTTCTTTATTATCTGATGGTGATAATGAATTAGATACATATCTTGAAAATGATATAGAGGTCATCAACCAAAGAGATGAAAATGTTGTACGACTTATTGGTTTAAACAACCAATTACTTGATGCATATGCCAACCAACAAGATTAATAAACCTCACATCGAGGGTCAATTCCTGGTCATATAGTCATCCATCGTGATCGTGAACTCGCCGACCATAATCTATTCAACGATTATTTTTATGAAAACCCGAGGTACAATGAAGCAATGTTTTGAAGACGTTTTCGAATGTCTCGAAATCTATTCATTCGTATTACTGATTCAGTAAAAATTCACGATGATTACTTTACTCAACGAAGTGATGCCCTTGGTAGACGTGGATTGTCAACTAATCAGAAAACAACAGCAGCGATGCGGATGTTAGCATATGCTCTTCCAGGGGACGCTACCGATGAATATATCAAAATAGGAGAGTCTACTGCAATTCAATGCATGCAGCGTTATTGTCGTGCTATTGTTGAGGTGTTTGCGGAGCAGTATCTACGTTCACCTACCGCCAACGATGTCGCTAGACTACTGCATATTGGTAAACAACGCGGCTTTCCAGGAATGTTGGGAAGCCTCGATTGTATGCATTGGAGGTGGAAAAATTGTCCCACTGCTTGGGCGGGACAATATGCAGGTCGTAGTGGATCTCCTACCATTATTTTAGAAGCAGTCGCTGATTATGATCTCTGGATATGGCATGCATATTTTGGTATGCCAGGGTCCAACAATGACATTAACGTATTGGAGGCATCTAGCTTGTTTTCGAATCTCACACAAGGTATTGCTCCTCCAGCACATTATATTATTGGAGGTCGAGAATATGATACAGGTTATTATCTAGCTGATAGTATATATCCGAAATGGTCAACTATTGTGCAAACTATCCATGATCCACGTGGTCCGAAAAAGAAATATTTTGCAATGAAACAAGAATCATGTAGAAAAGACGTAGAACGCGCATTTGGAGTTCTTCAATCTCGATTTGCAATAGTGGCATCCCCTGCACGTTCTTGGCAGAAAAACCATTTGCATGATATAATGACTGCGTGCATCATAATGCACAATATGATTATCGAAGATGAACGTAACCTCAATGCACCAATCCAATCTGCGATGGAAGCGCCAGCTCCGGACATAGAAATGGCTGGAGATGAAAATTTAAGATTTCAACAATTTCTATCCAGGCATAGACGGATGAAGAATAAAGAAGCTCATATCGCGTTACGTGATGCATTGATTGATCATTTATGGGATGAATATAGTAATTCGAATAATTAAATTTGTGTTTATGTTATGTTTTTCCATCAAGTCTAATTTGTAATATTTATCATCAAGTTTCTAAGTTATTTATGTATAATATATATTTTATATTAATATTTTGTTATTATAAAATAAATAAATGATTAATTGTATTAAATTAATTAATTAAATAGAATTATCGATTAAATTTTAACGATTTAATTATTAAATTTAAAATTTTATTATATTAGTAAATATATAAATATAATTGTAATAAATAAATGGTTGAATAAAATAATTATTATAAATGAAATTAAAAGGAATATTGTAAGGAATATTCCTTTTGAAGTAAAGTTTGGAGTAAATGGGTTGGAGATGAATTTTGTGTTTGGTGCAGAAATTGCACTATCTTGGTGCAAAACTTACACTAAAATGTACTTTTGGGTTGGAGATGGCCTAAATCTAGCACAAAATCCACTAGAGTGGGGTAAACGTGTCAAATGTGCCTAGTCTTACTTTTCCTCATAATTTGACTTAATTTTATTTATAAATTGTTCATTATGCCCTCCTGAATTGTTTTCCATGCTAGGTATAGAAGATGTAGTTCGACTAAAGTCAAAGATCACAGAGGTACGAAGCCTAATGATCTTCCAACTCGAGCAATCAGAAGCAAACGTATTCCCACTGCGGGTATTCTTTTGAAGCTTAAAATGTTGTAAAGATATCTATCTCCTTCAATTTTTTTCTATTCAACTATCAGTTTCTACCTAATGAAGAATAAATACTTTCTTTAATTTTAAAGTAGAATATAAATAATTAGTTTAAATTCTTTTAATGTATACATGTTTATTGACAAATTATGATTCTTCTTTCTTCATTTTATTTAGATATATTGATTAACAACAATTGTGCATGTAAACCTTTCTGTCCAGAATGCTTTAAATCCCCTGAATCAATGGCGTGAATCGATTAATGATGGAAAAAAGCAAAAAGTACAGGATGAATTTAAACATAACAAAATTTGTGTATCTTATATTCTACACTTTCACCAACAAAACAAACTATATTGCACATCCAATAAATACAGCCCAATCAATACTTAAACATCCAACTGTCCATCTTCATACATTAGGACCATCAGATACATTTTACAGGATAACTTGTTGTAAACTTCATCAGAGAAACCAGTATGTCATGCTCTATGCAAAGGGAGGCAATAAAGTGAAACATTTTACCCATCGGGTTATGTGGAGAGTTCATCAAGATGGCTCGTGGGTCTTTCGAGAGAATCCTATTCAGTTCATCAATCGGAACTGCAAAATTTGGGTGGGCTTAACGTGACAAACTTTATTTTAGCACCAGCCATGGATAACGTTGCTTCATAGGAATCATAGAATGGATCAAAGAGGACAACTTCGTCACCGGGATTTATTGAGCCTAAGATTGTTGCAGCAATTGCTTCAATGCGTCCGGATGTGGCAGTGACCTCCTTTTCGGGATCAACCACAAGGCCACTATCTTTCTTAAAACTCAGCCACAGCTGAATTCAGATCGGGAACTCCATGTCCACGATCATATTGACTCTTACCATCCCTGATGGCTTGAATATCTGCTTCTTTGACGAACTCTGGTCCGTCGAAATTGGGAAAGCCTTGTCCAAGGTTGATAGCTCCATGCTTGATGGCAAGTTTTGAACTTCTCCAAGTGCTTCACAGCCTAAAAAAGGAGGCAGCCAAGTTAAATACAGAATCCAATCATCAATGTGGTTAATTACTTCATTTACAGAAGTATTTAGCAGTAGCAAAACTCATTATAGCTTAACACATAGGAAACAATTATTGAAGATAAAAAGCAGACAAGGGACCAAGACCTCCTCAGTAATACAAAAATGAATATCTTGCGCATGTAGTGAAGATCGCAATGCATAACAAAACCAACTAAAATTAGATAGTGAAACAACATTCTTCCACAAACAATCATCTCCAAATCGAGAACAATAAAGAATGGTTTCACCAAATTGATAAAAAAAACAAGCGCACACACTTTCACAAGAATGCTACAAAGATATGGAAGGGACTAATGGTGCCTCAGAAGCTCATCCTCCCTGAATTAACAGAATACATCAAAGAAAACTAGAGAAAACTAAAAACTAACATTACATAATACATACATCGGGAACAACAAATCTAAAATATTCCTTACAAAACACATGGACAAAAAAAGGATAGGAAAATTAGTTACGAGAATTTAAAAGCATAGAATTAATTTTAGAAACAAAATTAGTAGAATTTAAAGGATAGAAAAAAGCCTAACATATTCAACAACCAATTTCGGGAACGGAAATTAGTTACGAGAATTTGAAGCATAGAAAAAAGATGGGCTTACGTAGGTTTAATTTCCTTTCATAATTTTCATCAAAACTATGTAGAATATATCCCTAATCAATGAAAATATGATTGATTTGCCAAAAAACAGCAAATTCTAATCTAATCGCAACAGAAAGAACCCAATATTTCAATTTCCACTGTGTACAAGTGCTATCCAAAAATACCCACCTCTGAAACCGTGAAAATGGCGCTCCTAGTCACATTAAAACAAACAATTTTGTGGAAGAATGGCTTGTAATCTCTGAAAGCTTCAAACCTTCTAAAACTGTCCTCTCTCTTCGACGCTTGCGAAGTGAAAAAAAAACCATTGGTTGATTGTGTAAATACAAAAGGGTATAATAGGAAAATTGAGTATATCACCAACGACGCAGAATTAAATTGAAAGAGAGGGAGCGTGTACTCCATTTTTAACCCCCTATGGTTTCTCAAATAGACCGATTACCCACATGTGTTTTAAAATATGTATTTTATTTATCCCCCGATGGTTTGAAAATAAGTATTTTACGCCATGTGGTTTGTGAAAATAGGCATTTACCCCCTGTGGTTTACAAAATATACAGTTTACCCCCAATGTGTATGGTGTATCTCACACATATTCACAAACTATAAGGAGGTAAAATGCTTATTTTCTCAAACCACAGTGAGTAAAATGCATATTTTCAAACCACATGGGGTAATTTGCCTATTTGACAAACCATAAAGTGGTTATTTGCCACTAGCTCTAGATATTTGTATAAAAAAAACGAAATGCTTAAAATATACAACAAAGATTTTATAATTTTAAAAGAAAATCATAATTATTCAAAATAATATCAAATGCCACCGAGTTCCCATTAAGATGTGCTAGTTCGATTCACCTATTCCGTAGTAAAATCACACATAAAAAATTGATGAAATGAAACCAAGATGACACCACCGAAGGAAAAAAAAAAAAGAGAAGGAAATTTGAGTGAATATGAGAACGCATTTGATAATGTTGAAAACCTAAGGTCGCAAGTCATAGGTTAGAGGTGTAACATATTTAATTACATCTAAGAGTATTTAAGATTCGAAACGGTAATAAAGACTACATTCACATGAAGTAGACAATACATCCAAAAAGGTTCTATTCTACCGCTGTCAGTTAGAAAAACAGACAATACAGTTGCTTAGAGGACCAAACACAGTAAAAATTAAGATACTTGGAGCTATATCTAATGGCCTCCACCACGTCCACGCCCACGACCACAGTCAAGGGCGGATCCATGCAGGGGCTGTGCTACAGCCCCGGGCCAGAATTTTTTTTACCTATATATCCAATATGTTCAGTCCATGTTCGTAGTGGCAGAGGCCGAGGAAGAAAACGCTTCTTTCTTCGCACTCCCTTTGGTAAAGTGACCTAAGATGGTCAAATACAAACTGGTATGGTGGATCTATTTATTGGAATTGGGCTGCCTACATCATCTTAATGAAAATTTATTTGTTTATTGGATTTTGATTCGTTGCAAGACATATAAATTAATGGGCTCTTTTTATAATTTTGGTCATGCTTTGATATATTAAAGTACATACCTTCATGACTTCTGTATGCATTTTTTTTAGAGTGATGTTGGTGAACGACGATTTAGTATTCCAAATGTTGGCCGTTGGGTAAACATATTAATAAATGTTGAAGTTTGGTGTACTCGACCTTAATGTTGCGGCATCCGCCGGATTTTATCTCACCGCATACAAGATTATCATATATTTAACTGTATTGTACAACCATTTAATCAATTGCGGACGCAGGATTTTCCGGGAATTGGCAAAAAAATATTAACATAAAATGGAGGCCAAACAATTCTTTTGTGATCAATATAATTTAAGGGGGCAATATGTAATTTTTGAGGGGTAAAATGTAATTTTAGATGGTAAAATTGCAATTTTTAAATATTTTAGGTAATAATTTTTTTTTTTTTTGGGGCAAGGCCCCTACGTCCGCCCATGCATTTAATAATTATCCATGTGAATTTTTGTTTGTAAAGCTTTTTTCTTGCTATGTAATTAATGTAGTGGTCAATGATTATCCAACCTTTACATCTATGTAAAACTTGCTACAGCTGATTTCAAATTTTCTAACTTTGAACCGATAGACAGATTAAAACATGTTATTGGTTTTTAACCTCACCTTAATATGTTACAATAGAAACTCAAGGAGTTAATAGGGACAATTTAATTTTTTTTGTTCCTTAAAACATAAGAACATACGGGATCGAACGAGCAACACACTTCTATCAACGCCCAAGACAGATTCAAATCCTGAATCCGTTCTTGACCACAACCCAAAGGTGGTCCTGAGTTTGACATAGAATAGTTCATCAAAGCTAAAACAATGATTGTGATTACTTCAACATCCAAAAAGCCAATGGAAATTGAAAAAAGCTAGTACTGAAGATTCGTAGTATACTTGTCCCCTTGTCATTATCGACAACATCAAATAGTGAAGTGCAGATACATGACATGGACAAGAACCCGTAACCAAACGCTTATATTACCTACATGCCAATCCACAACAAATGGCAGTCGTATTTCATAACTTCTGGATAAAAATGGCATTAAGTTGCAGACATCTAAATTTGGCAAGTTGGCGTCATTAAGCTGAAATACCAAAACATGAATATGTAAAGAATCAAATACTAATCTGTTGGGGTTCAACAATTGCCTCTGCTTTGTGATCGGTCGAACACGTGGCGCTTGTGCCAGTGTATGGTTGAAAAGATTGATGTCGTGCCATTACCCTTAACTATAGTTATTGGTAAAGCGGTAAGCGCTCGATCCAACAATTGGTATCAGAGCCAAGGTCGCGTGTTCGATTCCCATGAGTTGCAGATAGTGCAATTATTGGGGGAGGGATTGTTGAGGTTCAACAATTGCCTCTGCTTTGTGATCGGTCGAACATGTGGCGCTTGTGCCAGTGTATGGTTGAAAAGATTGATGTCGCGTCATTACCCTTAACTATAGTTATTGGTAAAGCGGTAAGCGCTCGATCCAACATAATCAACACGAAGTTGTCAATTCTATAAAAGCATCGTTTACAACTGATACATTCACTATTATCTTTTCAACCTAGATATGATATAACAAAACTACCTTAGCCCAGAAATCTCTGGAGCTAATCGAACTTTTCTTTGTCGTCACGTCTCGACGATGACGTATAAACAGCAAAAGTTCCAATTTACATTTGAACTAATCATCCAACCGAATTGTTTATCATATAATTTTTGCAGTTATAGAAAGCAGCACAGAAACTAATGATCCAGCGAAAGCTCCAAAAAATTTAACATCGAGGTAAGGAAACAATTCCTTCACAATTCAATCTTGCCATTAACACATGCTAATAACTCATAAAAATAATTGGATATTCACATTTATCCCAAGTTAATAATCTCTTCTCCCAATTTGGCCCGGTAATAATATTTGTATAAATTTTTCTTCTTTTTTCCATCAAAAAACGAAAAGCAAACCAAACTATAACCGAGTACAACTCAACCATGAAAACTGAATCCATTACCGATTCAAAAACTCCAGGGATCGAGAAACGAATCAAACCTATAATGGTGTTGTTATCAACAGTGCCATTCGTGAGCTCAATTGACACAGTCTCATTGTTCAATTTCGTCAAAAATCTGCTCAATCACCAATCCAAAAGTGAAAGATCTCATTAGAAGACAATCACAAAGTAATTTTAACTAATTTTTGGGTGTCACACACATAACCAAACTAGCTTCATTGACGCGGTAAGGAGGACGATTAAAGCTAGGGTATTGTAGAACAAACCGGTAATCGAGTAAGCAATGATACGACGTCGTAAGTTTTCGCTACCTTGCTTTATTTTTGGGAGATTATTTAACAAAATTGAAATGTGACCACTTTAATTTTTTACACTTGTTTTGGCTTTGATTTTTTTATGTCTTTTTTAAGGTAATTTTATAAAAATAATTTTAAAAAATATTATAAATCAAGGTCATTTTTGAAATATTCTTAGCTACCTCGTATGATAGATCCAACCATCCAACATGGATATATTTCCAATATTGTATGAGAATCTACTTCATATGATAGAAAATAACAAATAGTCATTTTTTAAACTATCAATGAATTTTGGGCCTCTTTAAAATTACTATTGGTTTTGAAATATTTAAGAATAATATTTGTTATTCTTAAATATTAAAAAATATCATGTTATTAGTCTCACCATCAACATTATAATTAAAAATAGAAAAAAAAATTCCAAATTCAGTTAATCTTACAAATGAATTCTTTTATGCAAATAAAAAAAATCATTCTTCTTATTATTAACATTAAAAAAAACCAAGATATCAAAATAAATTATTTATTTAAAGAATAATACAATTAAATCCATCGACGAAAATAAATAAAACTTATTTTCGAAAAAAAATGATAAAATGTAATCCATAATAAGAACTGCAAGCATTGCCGAAGTCTTGAACCTACATGGCACCAATATGCAAATTGCTCACTTACAAATTCTCCAAAACTGTAATTTTTAAAATATAGTTAAAGCTTAAGAAATAAAAATGTTGGAAAGCGTGCAAAGCAAAACGTTTGAATTAAATTTTTTTTAAACCTGTGATCGATCGAGCGTACCAGAAAAAGATCGAGTCATGTTTCAGATATGTGAAATGGTATGTTCATTCACGTTTGTGGTGCTATTTTTGGCCAAATATTGCCTCCAAATGGTGTCATTTGGACTTGATTTTTGGTTCACTATATATATAAGTGGATTTTCGAAATCAACATCAGAGCATTTGTTGTTCATCAAATTGAGTGCTTTGAACCTTTATTGTTTAAAGACTTGTGATTTGGAGTGCTCCTATCACAAGTCATAGTCGAATCTTGGGAGACAAATTACCATAGCAAACCGTTAGCGCATAGCCGGACAATATTGTCGGAGATTACAAATCTCGCATCGACATAAAACTTGTTTTGAAAACATTGTTATTTTTTCCTGAGATACACTTTGAGAGAAATTATACAACAAAAAATAGTATACTAGTAAAACCTAGAAACTAAAATTGTGGTTGTCCATTCATATTAGTAAAAAAAATATAATTTTAGCTTTGAAATATCATTCACTAATCAATATAAGAAGACTTCGATCATTCATAAATTGATGTACGTGCTCGCCCATTGAATTTGACATTTTCCTGTTTATAAGTGGATTTTCAGTAAACTTATTTGGTTGAACTTATATATATATATATATATATATATATATATATATATATATATATATATATAATATTGGACAAGAATTGTTTATATCATCTTTTCTTATAATTAATCTGAAAAAGTTCTTTAATAACCTACCAACAAGGCGACGGAGAAGTGGCCAATCAAATTATTAACTGTTACGGTTTTTCAAAACATATTGTCGAGAAAAATCTCGATCCAAATAACACTACGATAATTAGGGGTGAGCAAAACTTCGGTTTAACCGAAATAACCGACCGAACCTAATAAATTTGGAAATTCGGTTCGGTCAATTCGGAAGTTCGGTTTTATTTTTTTAAAATATCGGTTAAATCGGTTCGGTTATCGGTTTTGATTTTAAACATATCGGTTAATCGATTTAACCGATCTAACATATTTATTATTTTTTATTTTTTCATATTCTTAAAATCAGTTTTAAATTTATTTTTTATAATTTTTTTACATTTTTCAAAAATATGGTAATCGAATTAACCGATATTTTATCGGTTCGGTTTGTAAAAAAGTTCGGTTTTGTAAAAAAAAAAAATCGGTTTTTTCAGTTTCGGTTAATTCGGTTCGGTTGTTAGCCAAATTAATCGAATGCTCACCCCTAACGATGATGACAGAAACAATCACAATGTGCAGCCACTGATGAACACTTAAGCAAGCAACGATGAAATGAACGAATTGAAAATCAATACAATACAGAAATAAAATCGAGAACACAACGTTTAAGTGATTCGATCATAAATTGATCTACATCCACTAGGAGGACGATATTATTAATGAACATGTCCGAAGATACAAACCATTATACAAACAAGAAGTAGCTAAATATTCTCTCTTGTGAATTTCAATGAATCTCCCTATAACTCTTTATTTTCTCTCTTGCTTTTCTTTTCTTCATGCGTATACAAGCACAGATTGCTCTCTGAAAGACTCTTTGATTTTCCACCCATGCACTGGATCTCTTGAGTCTCTGAAAAATAAATGTAAACGAATTAAAGTAAGAAAAACAATCCAGTCTTTAATTAGCTTTCTAAAATAGGAACTAAATTGCATGTAACAGAGGAAATCCAAATCTTAGAAGAAAAATTGAAAAAAAATATTCTCATACAGAGGTTAAAATTTAAGTTTACGAGAATAGTATCTGACTGAAACATCCAGTAGGAGGAGAAACTTTGGCATCAACCTTACCTTTTTAAAAATTCTGTTTATGGGGTACGAATCTTAAAAAAATATTTCCTACTATCACAAGGAAATAAATGTGTATAAAAATAACTATGATTTCAATACATAAAAATGCATCTAAAAATCCATAATATTGCCTTATATAAACCCTCATACATCAACCCCACGAGTAGAAACACAGCCAAAAGCAAACCCACGAACAAGCACACACAGACAGACGAGAACAGAGAACCCTTCGTACATAGGATGGATTATGGGAATTAAGAGGATGAGTAGCATGTTGGAAAAAGTTTAACGTACAAAACCAAAACAAAAGAACAGGAACAAAATCAAAGAAGCAGGCCGAAAAGCAGATAGAATGTCCTAACACGATAGCGTAAAAAGCAACCAACTACCAACCACCAATCACACAGAAAACAATAAATGCAAACGTATGGCCAGTCGAATCATCACCATAGAAGAGGAGAAACGGAGGTGACTGCGTGGTCACAATAATAGTAAGACAATTAAATGCTTCATAGGAGGTGAAAGGTGTGTTCATAACAACTTTAAAGACAATGAAAATCACCATCGGTCCAATATGTCTTTACTGTACTCTAAAATAAAATATATCATCGGCCCAAGCAAATGAAATGAATACCCAAAAACAAAATATCTGAAAAAGCCCAAGAAAAAATAAAAAAATAAGGATAAAATGAAAGGCAACTTTTGAAGTTACTATTCATCAATGAGAATAAGACTCAAACTACTGTAGAAGAATTTCTACACTTATTAAATAATAATAATAATAAATAAATATTAAAAAAATAAATAATAATATTTATATATAAGTGTTATCTATTCTTTTCGTTTTATCGAAGTTTATTTTTCTACATCTTTTCAAACTTTGAATGAGATTCAAAAACATATTGTATACAATTCAATTCTCATTCTTTTATAGTAACCTCAATGGGGTTACAAATGGTATTTTGTATAAATGAATAAAGACCCAAAATACTATCAAGTATCGCATATATCATATTTATGTTCTTTGAAATCAACTTTGATTAATCAAATGTTCACGGTCTCTAGTGCATGAATATGTGAGAAACTCAAGAGAAATGTGAATACATTTTTTAAACTTTTAACAAGTCAAGCTCAATTCTTCATTATCGGCCTTCACAATTCAAAACACAACTTTTGACTCTAAAAACGAAAAAAATTATGAGAACAAAAATAGACACAAAACACATAGGAATCCAGGAAACACTTTGTCCTCGATGTACCATACAATATATAAAATAAGGGACAACACACTTATATGCAACGATTGATCGTCAGTAATCACCGCGCATCTCATGCTCATGGGTTTGATGAAAAGAAGATGATATGACCTCTGTATTAGTATAGACCTGTAATAAAGACATGTAATGGTTAGCTGCTACGATTAAGACATGCTAACATAAAATTGAAATATTGAAATTAAAAACTGAAATAAAATAAAAGGGTATAAAGCTTGGGTTGCCTTCCAAGAAGCGCTTTGTTTAAAGTCGTCAGCCAGACTATACGAAACAACCATTAAATAGCGGCTTCCGCCCATAGTAAATATCATATGATATCACATATAAATCTTGGTTATGTGTGCCCTCAGGCTTGCCAACGACTGTTTAAGCTCGTCACTCCAGCAACGTCCTTCATAAAATGATAAGCGTGGGAGAAAGATTCTAAACTTGGCTTCAAACTCGTGGAGGACATAGTATTGTGAAGTTAGCGTCGATGGGATAATGGATCCACATATGGCATATATGACATCACCATCAAGGAGTGATCCTCACGAGTTTCCAAAATATGCTCATCTCCAACATCACGCTCGACTAATCTTGAGACGGGAATTCCTCAAATAACTTTTTCACAGTAGGCTCAACCACTTGAAGAGGCTCACATTCCATTGAGTCTTCCACGTGAGTAGGTTCACTCCCCCAAACTTGGTTGGTTGAGTAATCATCATCTTGTACCCAAACTTGACTCGTCATCCTTTGATGTGTAGAGATCATCTCATGCTCATGGCAACTTGCTAAAAATATTTCAAGAACAATTTCTATCTGCTGATTCAGGCGACGTACGTAGATGATCTGCTTTTCGTCTTTGTTTCAGATGATGCCACGAATTTGCGCACGATATCTCCAACTGATTCGTGACTTTAACAAAACTATCATCATCCTCTCATTGATACTCGAATGGTTGGTGTGTAAAATTAAGGTAGTGATGTTCTGATGGATATTGGGACTCCAATCCTGACTGGCAGTCGAAATCCGACATATCATTATACAGGTGCAACACAATAGTCTTAATCAAGTTTTAGTATAGAAATTTAAAATACGGATGTCGAACCCACATAGATTGAAAACTAAGTTTATATCAATTACTGTAATTAGAATTGTCTAGACTTTATTTAGCCAATCAATATTTAATGAATTATTTAAAAAAACTAAATTAAACTAACGAGATGAAGATTTAAGTGGAGAAAATCAATGAGAACGAATTCTAGAGGTTCGACTTCACTTAACTATCAACAATGTTGTGTTTTTCTAGTTTATTAGCCAAGAATTATATGTTATTCTATTACCTCTCCCGAGTGTTAAATAGAATTAATCATCCAATAATCTTCTTGATATGTCTACCTAAGATAAATTTTCAAACAATTTAAATAGCACAATGATTCTTTGGAAGACTTCAATGGTGTTATATACGCTTGCCGACTATATAAATACGATATAAATTCCCACGGTCCTATTCAAAAACTCCTCTCCCGAGTGATAGATTCCAAATAAATATAACAATTCAACTAGTGATCAGTTAATTGAAACACATTCAAATCAGGAATCACAAATAAACCATATGAAAAACCAAATTATATTCATTAAAAAATCATTTTCAAGTCAAGCTACGTCTAGCTATAGAATATAAAATTAGTTCATGAATAAATTAAAGAAACACATAGATTTTTTTTTTATTATCATAAAACTATAAAGGAAAAAATAATAAAACGAATTGGATGATGACTCTCCGTCCCGGTAGTCACCGTCGTCGCCTTCTCCGTCGTCAAAATCTTTACCTTTCGTTGTAAGCGTGCCACCTCAATCAATCTCTTCTTCTTGGTCTTGATTCTCCCTCCTTTTTAGTAAGTTACCTCGTGTCTCGCCCTTCTAAATCTCACGTCCAGTCCTCACGTAAAGCTGATCCCACCTTTTGTTACGTTGATCTCCTTTTCTACTCCCAATATCTTCTCTCCAGTGGCGAGTTTATGTGGTTATACTATGTGGAAATTGCAATAAATGTGAATCACGATAACAAATTAGACATATTAAATTTATATCATCGAGGGATCCATTTTGGTGCATAAATGGAGCAACATGTCTTAAATAAAGGAGCACGTAACGCATATCACAATTGGCTAATCTGTATGGGTTTTGGATCAAAAAATTGTACGGCCGTGAGAATTTTAGTCATCGTCTGTCGAGATATGATGCTTGTGTTAAAACAGTGCCATCAAGATATGTAATAAAACTTGTGATGAAATAATTTACACTCAGTGAATGACAAGAGTATAGACATTCCAAGTACGAGGAACGTGACAACCCGAAATTTCTCCATGAAAAGACTTTTAAACACATTAAATCGAGCTTAATGCATGATAATACTGAGTTCTCATGCATGGTATAAGAAAATGAGTAGCATCTCACGCTTCTTATAAATTATCAATGGCAGCCTTTCAATCCCATTAAAATATATATACATCCAGTGAAGTGAGAATTATACGGATAGTCCACTTTTTTTTGCGACAATCATAATTTAAACTACAAGCAAACTATAGGACATTACTATAAAATGAATTAGCACATTAAATTATTGTGCTAGGGATGCTAATCTCACTTTAGAATAATGAAGGCTACACAATCGAACAACCATACACAATTATTGTAAGAGAAAAATTCTATATTCCAACTATAGTTTATTAATGCACATGAATACAACTAGTGACAATAAATCAAAATCAGTTAATTTTAGGGACAACATTTTGAAAAAAACAGTAACGAAGAAAAAAGTTCAAACTAAAACAAAGAACATGACCCCAGAATGAGGCGTATGGACCAACCTAAGATAGAGATGAGCTGTGGCATGTAGACATGAAAATATGTCAAAGTAAAGTCGCCACCCAATCGCACAAAGGATCTGGAGATCGTGCAGAAGAAGGCAAGCCTGTAACAAGAAAATTACGCAAGAAGATGGGATGAGATCCGCAATAAAGTAGCCTAAATAATAACGTGCAACTTAAATGTAACTAAATATGATTAGGAATGGCAACGGGGCGGGTATGAGACGGGTTTGGCCAATCCCAGGACCCGCCCCGCTACACATAAAACCCGGACCCGCCCCGCCCCGGTTCCATATTTTAAAAAAAAAAAAAATTATTTAGAAATCAATTTTGAAACACAAAAGTTGAGTTTTATGATTAAATTTCATGTTTTCTCTAGTAAATATTTATAATAAGCATTGTAAAACTATCTTTAAGCTACTAAATATTTATTAATTTGGTCTTATTTCCTTCAAAATGTCCAACTTCTTTAACACGACCACATGAATTTTGATATAAAATTAAATAATGACACTTTATGTTTCAATCAAAGAAGTAAAATGTATAATCAATATCAAATTTTTTTTTTTAAAAAAATAAATTGTATAGCGGGGCCGGTCCGAGACGGGTTCGGCCAATCCCAGGACCCCCCCCCCCCGCTTCCAAACCCGGTTGAAGCGGGTCCAGACCCGCCCCTACGGGGCGGGTTCAATGCGGATCCGGGTTTGGACCCGTCCCATTGCTATCCATAAATATGATCATATGCTCATGCATACAAACAAATTAAACTTTTCGAAGCATATCTGTCTAAATGTTAAAAAGTATTTATGAAATTGATCAACATACTAATTTTATGAGTTATAGGAAGAAGACAGTAGGGTGAGAACCTAAAATACAGAACGAAAAATAAAGCCAAGAGAGCAACAAACCAGTCAAGGATGTAGCATCTCTACTTCGATGACGAGTATCGCAAGAATGACTGGCATGGTTGTTACACCTGCCATCGTCCGTCGCACCTGACAAGTCAAAGTTAGAGGCAGTTGCCATCGACGCAAAGGGAAAAAAACTGAAAGAAAATGAAACAACATATAAGCAGACAAAAAAAACAACTAACATGAGATATGCACGGCGCACAAACCAAACAATCCCAAAAGAAACAACATACCAATGCAGCAATTAAGTAGCTTGACATTCAATCGGCCGAGGATGATGGGAAATTAAAGATCACAATGCAAACTCGACAGCGAAGAAGACAAAAACATTTATCTGAAGCACCCGTCTACAAAGCGATCAGATCCTCCAAAAAATAGGCGTGCGAACAAGCTGAACAATCCCAAAAAAACCCCAACATACCAATTCAGCAATTAAGTATCTTGACCATTAAATCCGCTGAGGATGACGGGAAATTAAAGATGTACCTAAAGGGCGAAAAAGAAAGCAAGATCAGAGCAACAATACAATCTCAACATCTACAAGTCAACGAACAATTATGCCCAATGTAAACACAATTATTACTGTTACACTGTAAAAACCGAACGACACTTATTATAATAGAAAATAAAAAATAATAATTATATTAATATTTTATATATTATATATATACATATATAATAATATGATATTATATATAATATATATATATTATTATTATTATATATTTGTGTGTGTTGTAATTGTAATTATATGTATATTATAATAAAATATAATATTTATTTTAAGCTCTCTTGGTAATGCGTGTGATATGTGAGAACCATGGTGTATAAAATCCCTTTCAAATCTCCTCTATACCCCCCAATAAAATATTCGATCAGTATGTTCCTCAAGGTGACGTGTCTTTCACGTGAATTTTCCTATTTCCTTATATTGTGTATGGAGTAATTGAGTAATGAATCCCATGAAATCTGCTGAGTGATGTTCTTTAGGCGCCCTAGCACTAAATACACTGTTTGGAGTCGTCAAATTCAAACTTTTAAGTCCCATCGTGGATTATTGTTACTAGCGATTTTTGGCACGCAATACGTGCACATATAATTTTATGTAAAATATTTTTAAATTTTTATATGGTATATAATTAGAACATAAATATATAATATTTGTCTATTTTTAAAATTCTAAATATTTCAACTAAGATGGTATATTATTAATAATTAGATGGAATAAATGATTTTAGAAACTTTGAAGAAAATCAAAATTGAAGGTAGTTGTTTATATAAGGGTATTTTAGAAAAAAAACATAAAAACATACCAATAGCAAAGGTGGTTATGATGTGTTGTTCTCCCTTTATAATATAGTATTGATAGTTATGCATTTTTTCATCTTCTTTTGATAATTAAATGACTCTTTCCTTGGATTCCTGCAAAACAACAAAAACAAAACATAATTCTGCTCAAAAACTAGCAAAAATAAAGAAAATGAATAGAAAATATAAGTGCAAATATGCATTTATCAATCGCCACAAGACACTAGAGATTGATCACGATCTGGAGAAATTTTGTGGGACAAAATTTAACATTTGGAGATCGACGCCGAGGTACAGCCGCAACAATCGTGATGAGCAGAAATTTCTAAAAAAATAAAATGGACGAGTGATAATCGATTGACACTCGTGTAGCGATCGATCCCCCGAAAGATTTCTTCATTATTTAGAAGATGTGGCTAGTGTTTTGCTATACAAGGAAACTAGGTCTTATTGGACTCTTGGACAACTATAAAAGAACTCTTCATGATCACTAACAAAAAATTTTGCACCTTCCTTTACCCTAGAAATCGAGCAGCCTCATCAACCAATATTCAAAGATTCAGCAAGAGATGGAACAACGGATCAATGCACGTGTGGTGCCTCGTGACCATAATCCTTGATTTTAGTTTCAGTTCAATCAATCACATACTTTATTTGTAAGGATTAAGATCATACCAGTACTGATCAAGATTTTTCACTAGTTTTACGCTTACATTATTCATATACATCACATCTTGTATATCATTTATATAGCACAAATCATCAAATATCGATCAGTTTCATGCCTAGCAGCAGAAGGTAGACTCACAATCACGGCTTTCCCCAGCTATGAGTCCCTACAGAACAACCACACAACACATGAGTATATCGAAATGATGTTTACAATTCGACATCAATATAATGCATACAAACTGGATAAACAACTTCCTGTAATTTCATGCATTTGTAATACTCCTTCCTGGTTGTTCCTGTACATACACCCTGTACATACCGCCAAACATTGTGTGAAAGCTCCATATGTCATCACATATTTCAGTCAATCTCCTGTTATAACGGAACCGATATGATATGCCTCTAAATTTAATATGTTGTGGTTCAGCCTTCACGTCCCATATTAGCAGCACATATCATATAACTGTTCTCACACGTTATAACAGTCAAAGCATATGCCCAACAATGGCATACCTCTCATATGACATCAACTGTATGCCTCAACAACATATAGAAACATCCATAACATAGGCCCAACAATGACATACCTCTCACATGGCATCAACGATCTCATCATCATATAAAAACAGCCATAGCATATGCCCCCACAATGGCATATCTCTTACATGGCATCGATGATATCCTCATCAAACAATATCAATATAACAGCCAAAAGATATGACCAACAATGTCATACATCTCACATGACATCAACGATATAGAATAATCATAAACCAATCAGATGCCTCAACAGCATCGTGCTTCACAGCACCATTCATATATGAGATTCACAATCATCTATGCCTCAACAACATAGTGCCTTACAACATCAATAACTTACGAAACCAGATATCATCATCATATCATCATATAGAAGAATCACAATTGAATATTAATATTCGTACGTCAACACGTACATGTTGTGTACAACATATATAAGTGTAGGAGTCAATGAGTAACAGCATCTCTGTCATGTCCTCTGTGATGGTGCTACATGAATATCAGCAATATCTCATGTTAAAATAGGCTTCAACATCAAGCTTTCTACAAAATATAACATTTTCAACAATTTGTCCTAGCGATCGATCGGTCATTTCTAGCGATCGATTGCTTCAATTTTGATAACCCTAGCGATCGATCAGTCACTTCTAGCGATCGATCGCTATTTCAGTCCAATTTTCACAAAATGGTTCGGCCTTCTAGCGATCGATCGGTACTCGTTAGCGATCGATCGCTAACCATTTTTGCTTCGAGCGATCGATCGGTGCATTCCTAGCGATCGATCGATATGCTCTGTCAAATTCAGAACATGGTGATTTTGATGCTTATCTTCATGGTGTACCTCTTATGCCTCAAATCATACTCGCAAAACATCATAAAACAACTATCTATCATGATCTACACATGTTTCAACAGATTACAACTTAGTTCTTTGAATTCACCAACATATGACTTCAATCTTTCCTTCACACATATATCAAGATGCTTGGATGAACATAAACCACCATAACCAAGTTATGACACCAACTAGCAACATAAGAGTAGTTCATACATCTTATCCTTAACACATACTTCACTTTGAATCAGTTGAACATGATTCCAAGCTAGAACCAAGCAAAGAAAGCAAAGTGTTCAAGTGAGCATGTGTAGAGATTTGTAGGTGAGTTTAGGTGAGTCGTGTGTTTCAAATCTGATTTTCACCTATTTATATTTGCATAATAATTCATGCCAAGTTTATTCCATGTGGTCTACCATGCATCAAATACATGCCCTCCATGTAAAGTTACTACTATACAAAGCATAACTGATACAATTCTTATAAGTCAGCCATGTTCGTTGCATAATCACACAATTGCCTCATTTAATCCCATCATTTCCCATAGCACATATGACTCACATATCCTTTGCGATACAACCATACATCATATCAATTTATTGTTTCTCAACTATGTTTAGTTCATGTCATCATAAACATTATTTCTTCCCTTAATTTCATCATTGATACTCGGGTCAACCCAAACCCGAGTCTACATCATATCGTAATTATCACATAATTACCCCATAACCAAATAACACATGCGTCATATCGAGGCATTACAACACGGGGTCAACACCAAGTGTTTATTAGTATTCTACTCTTTTTTATTTATTTATTTTGAGATTTCAATGTTTATTATGTTGCATAACATCATAAACATTGTTCTTGCAATTTAATTATGACATAGGTTAGTTTTATCAAGACAAGATGATCCAATTTTGAACCTATGATTTGAATAATTGCTTTTTGGTTGAATTCCAAGTTATTCTATGTTTTTTGTTTTTAAAACCGCCATTGAAATGACAGGGAGTTTGGCAGATCCCTACCTGTTTATTCTAACAAAAAAACAAGTACAACAAAAGATAAGGGAGACTAGGTCAAAACCTCCCCCGAGTAGAAACTATTTTCGACATAGTAAAGACCAATAAAGTAGTAAAATATTCACCAACTCTAGAGGTAACTCTAGAAGCATAATAAAATTGCAAAACAAAGTCACAAAGAGACAGGAAATGAGAACATCCTCGTCCAAAGTAGCTGTGTAAGGAGAAAACCTAAGTAACTCTCAAAGTAGTATGTGGGTGAGTATGAGTGTCTAGGCGCACTCCCTTTCACAAAGCAGCAGCAGGAATAAAGAGTGAATCCTCGGTGAATCCAATTTATTCTATGTTATGATTTATTTATTTTAATGCTTTCAATGATTGATCACCCGTTGAATGATTTTATATATTATAATTAAAATCGAGGATTCGTCACTTTTCTAATTTCTTTAACACAAATATTTTGTGAATTAAAAATAGTGTACGATTTAAAAATCCACAAGTATACGGTTGTCAAGTTTTAATTATAGTATCGAACGATGTCGATCCACATGACTAATTGTAAGTGCCATATAAGATTTAATTGAACTATTTAGCCTACGATTATTCAATGAATAATACAAATAATTAAACTAAGAAATCAAGACGCAAACCAAAGATTAACGATGATAAAGAAATCCAGTAAAAAAAATTATCACGACTTCGATTTACCAATATAACACCACACAATTCGTCTATTAGTTATGATCGAATGTCCACATATTTCAAAGGTGACGAGTTTTCCGATTATATTCAATATGCTCTGTCGAGCTATACCATAAACTAATATCAAATTACAGTAAATAATGGTCGTTCACTTATTTAACAACTAATATTGCATTAAACTCTGTGAAGACTATTAACCTTCGATCTGGTCAATATATTTCGATCACATGTGTATTTGATCTCATATTTCAATCTCAATCTGAAATCCATGCAAAATCTACCATATCATATCATATATCATTTGTCGATCTCAATTGCGATATATAAAATCATCCAATATCAATCATTGAAAATAGTAAGAACAATAAAATTATGCTCGTAGCATATGTGGATTAAATTAAAACTAATATTTAAAGTGTATGTTCAACAATTGATCTTCTTATCTTGACAAAACTAACTTTGCTATGTAATCATATTGCAAGAATAATGTTTACTATATTTTGCAAACTAATTGACATTGAAAATCTGAAATAAATCAAAACAATGTTCAGAAATACGAATAGATGCTTGGCATTGACTCCGTGCATCGATCCATTATTCCGTCTCTTTCTGCATCGCTTGAAATCTTTGATATATGTTGGTGGTGTCTGCTCGAGTTCCTAGGGTTCTAAGGAGGTGCAAAAGTTATTGCTATGGTCACGTGGACCCTTTTTATAGCTGTATTGAGAGTCCAAAAGTCAAGTTTTCTTGTATAGCAAAACACTGGTTGAATCCTCTAAATAAGGCAACAAATCCTCCTAGCGATCGATCGTCACTCATGTTATTTTATTTCGTAAGCAACACGATTGATCATTGCCTTGCTGTGGCGGTCAATCGCCACAAGTCAACTTTTCATCTTTGATTTTTTTCTAGCTAGCGATCGATCTCTGTATGTATATGGCAATCGATCACCAAAAGTAAAATTTTGTCCCTTAAAGACCTGCTGGTGGCGATCGCTGGTGACTTGTGGCGATTGGTCGCCACTTTATTCAATTTTTGTTCATCACGATTTGCCTACTGCGATCGATGCGATTGATCACTGGCTAATATGGCAATCGATCGCCATGCCCAATTGGGAAAAATATTATAGAGCAATATAAAATACTAGTTTATTTATGAATAATACTTATATTTTTGTATTATTTATTAAAATATAAAGAATTTTTTTTTTCTATAGATAACATAAAATCCCATCTTTTTAGTCAGTTTTCCTAGAAATTAAAAAAAATCATCAAAAGAAAATTTAGAAAAAATATCAACTTTTTATAAGTTAGGCTTTTTGTATTAAAAATAACGGATGTTTTAAGAGGAATAAATAACCTTAGAATATTTAAGTATAAAAAAATTTATAAAGTTTTAAAATATTTTTTTCAGAAGATATAATAATGTGTTTGTAAATCAATAGTATATACCCCGGAGGTGGCAGATACATTAGCTTTGCGGGAGGGGCTTACACTAGCAAAGCAAAAAGAGTGGCATCGAATAATCTTGGAAAGTGATTGCGCATCTGCAATAAAAGCTGTCTCGTCCTTCATATCAAATCTCTCCTATATTGATCCAATTGTTTTCAATATAAGAAGAATGATGGAGTTGTTTAAATCAGCTATCACGAGCCTAGTGCGGAGAATAGGAAACGAAGCAGCACACAAATTGGCAAAACATGCTTTGACTTCATCATTTGTTTTATCAGCTTATCATGATTTATTCACAATATTATAATTTCGGAGATTTCGAATTTATTAATGTTAAATCATATTGTTTCTAAAATAAAAATTAATATCATAGATTTTTAATGATGTTTGACTGACTTTGAAAAGTAGATTTAAAAATTATTATAACATGATATTAAAGATATTTTTGATTTTTTTCATAAAATCAAATATTATGAAAGCCTTTCAATTTTGTAGAGATTTCATTAGTTAAATCAAATATTATCAAATTCTATCAAATATCAATTCAATTTTATCTTCTTTTTTTGGGGGTTAATGTAGGTAACATTTCTCTTACAATGTAAAAGGATCGACCCTGTGATTTTCAGGTCACGTAACAACTTTTCACAAAAAAATTAAACTATCAACTTGCTAAAAAAAAGGAAGCTTATTTTTCAAATTATTATAAAATAAAATAAAAATTTACATTTTACCGTAAACAAAAAATCATTTACCGATGTATAAGAATTCGTTTTGCCAACAACCGATTCAACTTTTTGGTATTTTAAAATATTTTTTATTTAAAACATTGAAAAGTAATTCGCCCTTTGAAAGGATGAATTTAACTGAATTCGTCCTGTACTCAATATATATAATTATAATTATAATTATAATAATAATTATTATTATTAATATAATAATAATAATAATTATTATTATTAAGAAAATTATAAAAAACATCCTATAGTTTAGTTTGAATTTCACTCTGAAACCATTGTTTGGAAAATTACAGTTTACATCCTCAACTTTCATAAACTGTAATACTTTGCATTCTCTTGACCCAGTTTGATATTTTTATCGAAAGTTTATCTCCACATTCTATTATCGATATATATCCTCAAAATTTGAGTCCCCTAAGCTAGTTATTGTGACTTTTAAAGAAATCAAAATAATTTTTCGGAGTGTCAAAGTTCATTCTTTCTGAAATTAAACAACTAGATAATTCAGATATCCACTTTTTTTAAAAAAATTGCAATAGGTAGAAAGGGGGTTTATGTTTGACGAATTGGTTGATGATTGAATGCGGTGATGAATCTTCGATAAAAATACCAAACCGAGTCAAGAGGATGCAAAATGTTACAATTTATGAAAGTTGATGATGTAAACTGTAATTTTTCAAATAATGGTTGCAAAGTGAAATTTGGACCAAACTATATGATGAGTTTTGTAATTCTCCAAATAATAATGATAATAGTTATTAACATTATAATAAAAATAATATTAATAGTATAATTATAATAATAGTAGTTATGATGTTGCCGAATGATTCTGGTTCTTGAATTCCGAGCTGACCGTTCGTTCGAACAAGTATATGTAAGCAACGTGCTGCGTCTACGAGCAATAATAAAAATAAAAATAATAATAATAATAAACCCGTGGGATTATCATTATTATTTTTATTATTGTAATAATATATATATATATATATATATATATATATATATATATGTATAAGATCCAACACCACAGCTTGTCAACCCCGAGCATGATATAATAATAATAATAATAATGACGTGGACATCACAGCTTGTTAATCGGCGGTTCACGGCTCAGAAAAATATGACCCTTACTCAGACAATTGACCTGATTAACCGACCCGTTGACCACAACACGATTTTGAACCAGTTCAGTGTCCATTATGACCCATGGTCTGGTCTATTTGAACATAGAAAACACTCCACAATATATTTTTGCCAACCCCATAGTGGTGTAATGGCATAATAATGGATATATATCAATTTAACCAGTGTTATAAAAAATAAACAAACTCAAAACTAATAGAAATGATTTTATTATTTTTATTACAAATGAACTATTGAAGTAGATATTTTGTTAATTGGTATGGTGACGGTGTAAGAGGTCTTGGGTTAAGCCCATCTCCTTCCATTAAAAAAACTAAAAATAATTTATTTTATTATATATAATAATAATAATGTTAATTATTATTAATAAATAATTTGTATTTAATTATATAATAATATTTAGGTAAAAATTTTATATATTAATTATGAATTAGTAAAAATAATTAATAATATTATTATATATAATTAAATAAAAAAGAATTATTAATAATATTATTATATATAATTCTATAAATTATTAAACAAATAATTATGAATTATTAATAATATAATTAAATATTATTAAGTTTTAAAAAATTTAGTTTAGAAACCGTTCTTAAAAAAACGGTTTCTAAAATTTAAAAAAAAAAAACCAAAAAAAAAAAAGTGAAATCGTCTTTTGAAAGATTAATAAGAGAGAGATTGAAATATTTACCTTCCCTAAAAATCTTTCCTTCATTTTTTGTCACCGTCGTCATTGAAGCGCTTTTTGCCATCCAATTTTCACAAATTTGTTGCGATTCTTCCTGAAAATCGAAGACCCATTCACTCAATCGATCTTCGTATCTGACTAGCTTTATCCACTCAATCGATCTTCGTATCTCATCTAGCCTTTTCCCCTCAACTCTATGTGAAGTATGTTTAAAAGAAAAAACTCAGTGAAATACAAGCAGACAATTTTCGTTCCTCATCCCAAAATGCCGCCAAAGTTCGACCCGACCTAGGTGGTGGACTTGTATGTCCGGGTCACCGGCGGTGGGGTCGGGTTGTCTAGCTCACTCGCCCCTAAGATCAGTCCCCTTGATCTCTCCCAAAAAGATTGGCGAGGATATCGCAAAGGAAACTGCCAAAGACTGGAAGGGCCTTCGCGTAACCATTAAGCTCACCGTGTGACGTCATCGAGATTGCTAAAGTGAGGAGCTCAAGATCCATGGCTAAGGATTTGAGCGGCACCTTAAGGAGATTTTGGCGACGTGTATTTCCGTTGGATGTACGGTGGATGGATAGGATCTTCAGCAGGAGATTTGTGATGGGGATATCGAGATTCCCCTGGACTCTGAGGTGTGGGGAAACTTTGTGATCTGAAGTTGAACCTCTGTCGGGTTCGTTTTTTTTACTTTGATCTTGTACCCTTTTAGTTTTCCTTTTCCAATTTAATATTGTTGAAATATTGTTAGAACTTCTAGAGTTGGTTAGATTAAATGGAAATTGCGTTTACTCTTGACAATGGTCGTTCTCAAGCTTTGGTAGTTGTCAGGTTTAAGTATTGAAATGCAAAATCTTTCTGCAATTATTCTTTGTCGGAGATGATAAGCTTGTGATGCAATTTTTATTATGTTTAATTTATGTATGATGTAGTAGGAGCATAATAAAGGTCAAAATTTCTTCCATTTGATTATCCTTGCAGGATATAGGAATTATATATGAAGGATTGCCTTCTCTTGAAGCCCTCAACCTGATACTTGCAGAGTTACAGAACAAGCAACAAAAGAGGAAGGCACAACAGGCATCCACAGGAGCGTGAGATCAAGCACAAGAACAAGATGGACTACCAAGAGGCTAACAGATTACATAACTGATTGTAACTGAACCAATCTCGGTGATGGTTAGTTGTGCATAGCAGTTAGGTTAGTTAAATGTATCAATGTATAAAATGAGCAACACAGAATGTAAAGATTCATTCAATGATCAATTGAAATTCTTCTTCTGGAAATACCTCTCTTTAATTCTCGTCTGCTCTTTCTACTTTCTCAAGGAGATTAGCGATTTCGATATACAAGATTGATCTTTAGGTTTGCCAGATATTTATGTATTAGAACAAAGCATGATGTTGATTTCTGAATCGTGCTCCCATATTATATATGTGCATGTACACCACAATGTGGAGATTGCTCATCATGAATTCTGTTTATTTTGTCGCTGTGGTGAGCGTGACTAAAACGTGTTTGTTGATTTCTATGGTAGACGAATGTGTGGATAATTTGGATTTCCTTTCCTTTAATTTCTTCATTGTAGAATCTTGAAGGGAACTTTTTACTCTGGATTTTATTTTCTTTTTCTAGTTTTTTTTCTTGACATTCTGTAGCCGCTTAATATATTTGTAGTTCTACCATCTGCATTCTTTGTTCAAGTTCTTACAAATCTTTTCTTTGGTTATTTTTGGTGTTTCCCCATTGATAAAGATGGATTTCTCATGAGCACAACTATTGGAATATTCAGACTGCAGCTGAGAAATACAAGAAGGTAGAATTTTGAACAATATTGCATATTTTCAGTATTGTTTGTAGTTTCTTTTTGTAGAATATTGCACACTCGTATATGAAATTGTGCAGAAACCTATGGTGAGAAAAGATGGTGCCGCAATAGTTTTGTTTTTGTTTTGCTTATGGTTATTTTTTTTTATGACTCGGTATCCGGCCCGAAGACCGACTAATCTGGGGGACCATTCCCACACTAGCGGGAGGCCCAATTGAAGCCGGGGCTTTACGCCACCGTATGGACTAGCCCCACAGGAATTAATGGCACCATAGAAGTTTCGAACCTGAGACATAGAGAGGAACAAGACTTCTAAGTCCAAGGCCTCTACTACCAGGCCAACCCGCTTACACTTACCAATTATGGTTATTACTAGTGTTGTTGAGCTAAAATATCAACTGCTCTTGGAGCGAGATCTTGTTACTAATAGTTTAGCAATAACATCATTGCTGAAATGTTAAAAGAAATTTCCCAAAAATTTTAAGTTTGTGGGTTTATTATAATACAAATAATTGTTATTTGTTTAATTTTTTTATATTTTCTTTGTTCAATACATGATTTGTTAATAAATATTTATGATTGTCAACTCTAATAATGTGTCTTAAAGTATATAATCTGGTTTATATTTAGTTTTTTAGCTGGTAAATATTAATTATTATAATTATTTTTTATACAATAAAATATTTAATTTTTGTATTTAATAGGATGTGACCCGTTGGTTCAACCAATATTCAAGTATATGTCTTGAGTACATCATCTTTTTGGTAGCAAGAAGTTTTTGAGAAATTTTCACAAATTACGTAAGTTTTTTCGATTAACTAGTTGAATCAGCAACCTCATGACCCATTGCTTTGATTGGGTCGATGTCCAGGCTGCTTTCAAAAACTATGCTTCTGAGTGTGATTGAAGTTGTTTCCAAAAATCTATATTTGGATTTCAGATTTTTGTTTTTGCTCTTATGAAGCATTCTTGATTAATAATAAATAGAAATAAGTGCGTTAAATATTTTGGGTTTCTCAAACTTCTCATTCTGTCCTTTTTATAAAATTGTAGTTAATATTCATAATTTATGTTAGGAGGGTATCCATCTTGACATCGATATGTATACCTGCAAATTCAAATACAAATACACACAATATACGAATATAATACTAAATCCAAAAGAATATCGAGTCAGGCTCAGATCTGCTGTTTTCCCAATATACGTCACCGAGAGACCTCGGCAAAGACCGGAAGGTGAAGGCAACACCCACTCCTCGCACGACCCACTGCCTGACCAAATCTCACACTGGACAGAACCAGTCAGCACTCACAGTGCAACGGACAGGAACGCACGTCCAGCACCCAGCCGAACAGAACCACCGCACCCACACGGCCAGCAACCACCACTCACCACCGAACCCACACATCCCTTAATCGCACAGCACAAAGCCACGCACAGCCCTCAATCGCACATCACAAAGCCACGCACAGCACTCAATCGCACAGCACAAAGCCACGCACATACTGGTTAAGGAAGAAGGAGAGGACGAACGAAAGAGCGAGAGAGGCGTTTTTTAACAATGGAGGCGTTTTTTAACAATGGAGGCACTTATATCAGAGTGAAAGAGACTGCCGACTTGAAGAATGAGAGGGGCGCTTATCAGACTTTCTCCGAGAGTGAAGGAGGCAGCTTTTCTGATTCCTCTTTTAATCAGACTTAAGTTTAGGGTTAAGTAAGGGATTAAGGATTAATGGGCTTTACTAAATGAGGCTTAACAATTGGGCCACAAACCCAACAATTTATATTTAAAATCTCGAATAAAGTTTTCTATGGTAAAAGGGAATAAATGATTTCTATGAACCAAAATAAGAAAGACGTAATACAAACTCGATAGTTTTTTACTCGCCATCTAGATCCAGGGACGGATGAGAATTGGGCAAAGCCGGGATATTGCCCGAAAGTTTTATCACAACAGTTTAGAGCCTAACTGTATGTAAAATTTAGGTATAATTTTGCCTAAATACTTCGTAGTCTAATCAAATTAAAGTTATAAAAAATAACCCGTAACATTTTGTAACACCCCAAAAATATTAATTACAAAATTGGACAAAAATAATTTGAAGCTATCTTCAATGCTACTAAAATAATCATCCTAAACAAAAATAATAATAATAATAATAATAATAACAATAATATAATTCTAAATAATAATAATAATAATAATAATAATAAAAACTAATCATTTTGAATTAATTTAAAAACTTAATATGTGGCAACTTACCCCAACACATGTCCACCCTTCAACACCCTAACACATGCACAAAATACCCCCCCATTTCATCAGATTGAAGACACAATTCAAGAGCAAGTTTGAGAGAGAGAGTGTAGGAAATAGGTAGAAAATATGGTGGAAATAAGAAAATTATGAGGAAAATACCAAACCTCCTCCAAAAAATCCGAAAATTTCACACAACACTCATTATACACCCAGCAAACATTTAGTGTAGGAGGTGTTCAAAAACCAGCATCCAAATTCGTCCAGAAAATCAAAATCCCGAAGAACACTAAGCTGCCAAAGCCCAGAAAAACCCGTTTCAAGGTATCAGTTTCAAGCTTCGATTTTGTGCCTTTATAAAACGATTTAAACTTGGAGTCTAAATGCAAGTTGTTAAAAATGTGTTAAAGTTTATGGGTATGTCGGCCGATCGCCCAAAAGGCCTCCGTACGAACAGATTTCCGGCGACCAAAACACCTCGTTAATAATTTCGAAAAATAGAATTCTGGGCAACATCGGTTTGGAATTTCAAAACGGTTTCTGAACAAAAGTTGTAGATCAAAACGAGGCGAGCATACTGTAAAATGTTCAGCCGCGCGTGCCTGCCGGAGCACGGCCACGCGCCGGCACGGTGGCGCGTGTAACACACGCGCCGACGAGTTTGACAATTTTCCGGTCGGCGAACATTGCTGGACTGATATTAGGCATTTCTGGAAAGTTTCGTGAAGTTTCGACTTAAACTTGATTTTTAATGAATTTTTAAAGTCTTATTTAGAAATTACCCGGACAAGTTTTGTACAAAAAATGATTTGCAGAAGATTCAACGACATATCTGGGTTTCTAAACACCAAAATTACTTATATTATGTTTATAGGACTTTATGTGACATCTGGGTTCAAAATCGAGCCAATCCAGTAAGACATCAAATAGTGAGGTGAGATGTACTACCGAATTCTTGTTATATAGCCCTTTTGGCATTTGGCCTGGAATTTACAATATCTTGTTATTCATTATCTCACCTTTTATATATTGTCATCATATTGTACATTATCTCGTCCCATTGGTCATCTTGATCTGCATGTTTATTTATCTTGAATGTTATCGATTACTAATCGATTCCTTTGATTGAACGAATCATTTGACTGAATGACTGAATGAATGGAGCTCTGGATATTTATCCACTGGACAACGCGGCTTCGGCCCGGAAAGTGAGTCCAATGAACAACGGATGACAGTCCGGGTATATGGTTCATCTGAACAACGCGCACCGTTTTACGGTCCGGAGAATGGTTCACTTGGCTCGTAAATGACTGAATGTACAGATCCTATCTGAATATGTGGGGAAAAGTGCTACACCGAACTGTCTGGTGGGAGCCACCTCTTTAGCCCACGATATTCACTCTGAAATCCTATATCATCACTGTTCATTATTGACAATTACTTGACTGCAAGATCTTTGTTACATGACATATCATATTGAGAAATTGCATTGTTTGATAATTACAGATATAAAGCCATTGTTATTCCCTCACTAAGTCCTCAAAGACTTAACCTCTGTTTTCCTTGTAATTTATTGTGAGTTCCAGATACAGGAGTACCGGAGCCAGAACCGGAGGAAAATTAGGGAAATGGAAATGTTGGCTTACCGGAACTGTTATAGTATTTTCTATTTTATTAAGTGTCGGACTATTATAAGGAGTTTGTACTGGGATGTATTTTGTTACTAATTAGAATGTATAAACGCTTCCGCTATTTTCGAAAAGGTTTTGAAACCCTCGTGCGTAATGTTCTTAGAGAATGTGGTACCGGATAAGGGTTAAAGCAATATGTGCCCGAGTCGGGTCCCACACATTTAGATAAAAGCTAGCAACTTAATTTAGAATATATTGATTTTCAAATAACGGGGTGAATATTAATATTAAAAAAATTGATTATGAGCTACAATAAAAAAACACTTACATTTCTTAACTTCTCTATGAAAAGTAGATAGATGAGATTTGAGTGCTAAGCAGATAAATCCTATTAAAATTTGGGTTCTTTTTTTTTAGAATCTAATCATATGTGGGGTACTCGTCACTTTCAGTATCTTTATTATAATTTAAAATCCTTTCAAAATATAATTTTAATTATCTAACTGATATTTTGATATAGATTTTTTGATTATGAAAAATGAATTATGTTAATCTATGAATTTGTTATTGATGTGTAAATTAATGATTTAATATATAAAAGAAATTTATGTCAATATATATATTTTTCTATGTTTATAAGTATGTTTCGAAATAAATTTTGTACATTAGATTAAAAATTTATTAGTTGTTTTTATGATATCAGTTGAATCGGAAATTTCGGGAGATTAGAATAAGGAGAAATCTGGTGAACTTTTCTTGCCTTATCTGCAGCTCATCTACTTCCATGGGAAAATTGAAAATTACATCTTTTTCTGTGTGTGAAGAGATCAAATGGGTAGATAAGACAGGTAGAACTATTGCTCTTTGGGGCTTTAAACTCTGGTACATAGGAAATGATAAGAACCATAATAGGTAAGTGTAAGCGTAGAAAATAAACTACGCGATCATGTAGTTGAAGTTAGAAGGAACGAAGATATGACAATATTAGTTAAGCTAGACCTAGACAATGATATTTTAATATTATATGCACCACAAATTGGTCTAAATGAAGCTATTAAACTGAACTTTTGGGAAGATTTAGGCGACATGGTGCAATGAATACCTCTTAATGAAAAATTTCGTCGGGGGGATTTCAATGAGCACGTAGGTTCTGATCAAGATGGGTTTGAGAGTGTCCACGAAGGTTATGACCTTGGGGAGAGGAATGCCGCATGTAACTCACTTTTGGATTTTGCTTTGTCATATAATAATCCTAGCGAATACCAGGTTAAGAAGATGTCATCTCATCTAGTTACCCTTAGAAGTGGGTCTAGTGAAACCCAAATATATTTCTTTTTTATTAGAAGGATGGATAGAGTTAAATGTTTGGACTGTAAGGTAATTCCAGGAGAGCGTATAGTTACCCGAAATAGACTTTTAGTTTTAGATGTTATGATTAAGAATATAGCTGCTAGAGCTAAAATTAAGTTAGAACTTAGAAATAAATGGTGGCGGTAAAAAAAGGTTACACTGGAGCTTTTGTAGAGAGGATGGTCAATTGGACGCAATAGATGATACTGATTCCACTACAAAATGGATCGTGACATTAAGATGGTAGCTAAAGAGCTTCTTGGTGAGTCAAAATGATATGCTCCACCAGGTAAGGACGCATGCATGTGGAATGAAGACATGAGTAAGACTATTCGAATCAAGAGAGATGCTTGCAGAGAGCTAAAGAAGAACAACAATGGGGGCAATCTCGAAAGGTATAAGCTTGCCCGAAAAGAAGCGAAGACAACGGTTTGAGATGCTAGAGCTAAAGTTTACAAAGAAGTGTATGATAAATTGGACATTAAGGAGCCGGAGCAAGGTATTTGCAGGATTGCTCGAGCGAGGGAGGGGAAGACAAGAGACTTATGTGCAGTGAAATGCAAAAAAGACGAGAACCATAAAGTCTTAGTTAGATGAAGATATAAAAACAAGATGGAAAATTATTTTACAGCTTGTTCAACAGTGGCTTTAGCCTAAAATTCAGTTGATCTTAACATCCATCAACATGATGTAAATCTTGAGTTTACTCACAGATTTAGGGAATCTGAGATTAAAGAAGCTTTGAACAAAATGAAAGCACGAATAGAAGTTAGTCCCGACGTAATCCCTATTGAAGTATGAAGATGTTTAGGACCGACATGATAAAGTGGTTACAAATCAATTTAACAAGATTTGGAGGAGTAACAAAATTCCAAATGAATTGAGAAAGAATACTATCATCCTTATCTATAAGGACAAAGGTGACATTCAGAGTTGCACCAACTATCATGATATAAAACTCATGTGTCACACAAAAAAGCTTTGGGAGAGGATAATTGAATGCCAATTAAGGATGGAGATTAAGATCTCGAAGAACCAACTCGGGTTATTGCCAGGATGGTCAACTACGGAAGCTATCCATTTACTTAGTCAACTTGTAGAGAGCTATCGTGAGAGGAGTAAATATCTGCATATAATCTTTAAAGAATTGGAGAATGCCTACTATAATCAAGTAGCATCTAATATGAGAACGTGCAGTGTGTGAGAACTAACATCTCGATCCTTATAGGATTGCACCAAAGGTCTTGTTCGCCTTAGTGATTGATGAGATAACCAGAATATCACAACTAATTTCATTATATTCCAAATATATCCTTCATAATTTAATGACACAAAATCTACCTTATAAAATATCAAATACGCACATTTATAAATACTAGTGAATGTTCGCGCGCGATACGCGAAAAATAATGCCTAGTGAAAATAAGTAGTTATATTAAATAAATGTTATTATATAAGTTAAATAACGCATATTATGATGATATAGTTTTAATTAATTAATTAAATAACAAATAATATTATATCTAAATGATTGGAATTTATCAAATAAGTAAATAAATAATTTATCATTTGTAAATCTATAACAGAGTTGATGCCATAGAAAATATGAATATAAGTAAAGACAATTTTTACTTGTAAGTAGGATCTGCTATTGATATTATGACTATGTAGATCTTTATTCCCTGTAAAATTCTTTCATGCCAATGCTCAAAGTTTATAAGCAAAGATAAATTCCATTACTTCACCCGACCCAACTTTTGTAGCCGCAAAGCATATGTATGTATATTTTACCTTGTCATCATAATCATCATATATAATAAGAGAGCAACGATTACTATTAAGAGAAACATAATGATTATTATTAGGAGAAACAGTGTAACAGTTCACTTTTTTTCTTCGGCCTTACCTCGTTCTGTGCTTTCGTACGATGGCATTAATTTCACCCACTGCTCTTTGCTTTTGTGGTCAAATGAAAATTGACCATGCCTACTCCATCTTCATTTGCCTCAAAAATCATGAATCATCGGCATACAATATGTTGATTAGGGGTTGACCAAAAAGCAGAATGCAGAACACTCTGTTCTTTTATTTTCAGGCAAATGATTGTGCACCCAGATGAGTTCACCTTCCCTAGCATTTTGAAAGCATGTTCACAGGCTGGGGCTTTAAGGGAAAGAGAGCATGTCCATGCCAAGATCGTAAAAGTTTTTGGTGTGGGTTACCCATAAATTTTCTTTTATGAGTTGACTTAAATTTCTTAAATTTTTTTACATGCTGTTGGCCACCAACTCCGGCGCCACCAAGAACCACCACTCCGCCACCATTCCCCCGATGTATACTGCCCTGATCTTGGCGGAGTCCGCCACCAGTTCCGAATATAGTTCGCAGCTTTTGAATGGTGCCGGAGCGCGCTCACCACACTAACCACATCGTTAATCAATTTGATGTGTTAGTGACTCACATCTTCGCGTCTTGATATAAGCTTGTTGTTTTAGAAATTTATTAGTGTATTGAGTTTATCACAGTTTCACCTGCTTTATTTTATCCTATATTTTTCAGTTTTTTTTTTTTTGAAAAAGATGGTTAAATTTGTGTTTGACGGATTAAATAATCACACTATAGCTACCAAATTGTTTGCTATGATTTTTTATTTCATTTTTTTGTGCATTTCGAAAGTTGTAATTTGGGTTGGCTGGCATGTGAAACAGTCATACGGTATCCTTGCATCAATTGCCATGAAACCGTAATCGATGATAATGTTTAATGGAGGTGTAGGATTGCTCTTGTGTACACAGCCTTTGCATGTGATATGCACTATTCAATTCATCATTTCGCCTCAGTTTTTTTATTTATTATAACTAACGCATCTCAATTTATTTTGTCCCATTTGGCAGCATGCTATGAAGGTATGTATCAAGCAGTATGTCCAACTTTTTTCCTCCCCCAGTTATTGATTATGTGCTTTTATTTCCATTTTGTAATTGGTTAGAGAAAGTGATGTGTTCTTGGAGAAACACAAATAGACTATGCTGATACCATGGATCATCTTGGGACTGTAATGCTCAGCTCTTTTGCCTATTTTCCAAACATGGAAACAACAATCATTTGCATATCACCTCATAATATTTGGTACACATTAGAATTCAGAACGAAACCGTGGATAAACCTCTGATTAAATGTTTTATAGTTTGAGAAAAACATCAATTTCCATGTTAGACCATTATTTACCTTTTTAGCTACCCATGTTACCTAAATTTCTTGTTTGCAATTAACTTGACATATGGCTTTTGGTTTAACCGGCGTTTTTATGCGGCATTAAGATGTTTGGTATGTGTGACCTTAATGACAAAGAGTTAATGTCATATATTCCGCAGTAACTTCCATATTCTATGTTTGTCTTGATTTTATTTATTTAATAGTTCGACCAGAATTGTGTTGTTACGAAACTTTGTATATGTTTGGTTATTCAAATCTATGTTTCAGTTTAGTATTTCGAAACGTGACAACCACTTACTGTTAGCAAAATTTGTGTTGCGTTCTATATGGCCAAAAATACTGCTCACTGGCACCGCGTTTTACGCGATGCTCATATAACTAGTATGTGTGTATATATATATTTCTTTAAAATATCCTGACATAGTTGGATACTAAAGAGTTTTTTTTATTTCTCAAAATTTCAAATATAAATAAAATACTATTATTGAGCTTTTACAACATTTTTCTAATTGTGAGCCTTTAATTTGAGTTTACATACACAACTCATATAAATTTGATAATAATATTCCACAAATATAACATCGCTTCATGTCTGATTGTTACGTATTTACGATAGTATCAATCCATTAATGAACATTGGTTGCTTAACTCGAGCTTAGCTGGGGATCTACCTAATCCAGGTGATTAATATTGTTTGAGTTTGCTTGGGATGATGGGAATATCGGGTGATATGGCACACTGATATATATAAAATCTCTTAATTATATGGGCGTGAATTAATATTAAAAACAAAAAAAATGGCAAAAACAGATTATGTAATAAGGAAGAATTAGGTGGTCAAAATTATGTTGCTGGTTTTTTCTATAACATGAATGCAATTTGTAAGGTGGTTGGGAAATTGTAGGTCGGGTTAGGACAAGCATTGCCTCATCATAACCATCAGTGATTCACAAGTTTGGGGTGGGGGACGAAGACTCGAACGCGAGACTTTCGAGTCACAATTGTGACCGGTGCCAGATAAACTACAAGCCATTGACGAACGTATTATAGTTATAAGTGGTTGAATATATGTCATGTACACATGAATATACAACAACTACTAAGCCACTGATCCCAATAGATTGAGATAGACTACACCTGAATATAGTTACATTATGATTATTCTTATAGCAAAATGTTAGTTGTAGAAATGGAACAAATAAGTGATGATTTAGTTATAGAAATGTAACAAATCAATGATGATTTACTATGATTAACTCAAAAATATAAGTTCAAGCTCTAATTATTGTTTTACTCTTCAAATTAATATTTATGTTGTGTGTAGAATTGTCTATGATTGTAGTGTTGTGAACGTTGGATGAATTATAGTAAAATATTGTAATTGAATACCCATCATGGACTTTGAGATAGCGTAAAAAGGTAATGATTTAATGTATTTGGACTAATAACATGGTAGGATTGTCGCAAATCGACCATGAGTGAAATATTGGGGTCATTTCGGTAAAACAATGTATCATATGGCTAGGCATATGTTATGTTATACAGGGTGAATCGGATTAACATGTGGCACATTCACCTTAGTTTTGTGGATTACCCACCTGGTGCCCTCCACTATTTCAAACAACAATAACAATAACAAATAAGCTTTTAATCCCAATAAATTGGGACATGCTACATAAATAATAGAGAGAATCAAGTCGGATCGAACAACACAAATTTATGTTATGTAAATTATTATTTGTTAAATCCTTGAGAATTTTTTGGTGAATATTTATGGATAAAAGATTTGAAGATATCGTAAACATGGACACGAATCAATAATAGCGCAAGATATATAGCATTTACATGAGTGATAAATTGAACTTTTTTATACTTGTAATTATTGCATTTATTGAGGTGATATAAATTGAATTTGGGAAATTTATTTATTACATTTATTTATTTTTTGTAACAAACAAATGTAATAATTACACTTTATTTTGCTCTCAAACCATTATACATTTTACGATTTGTAGGTGATATTCCTTTTGAAATAAAGTTTGTAGTAAATATGTTAAGAGATGAATTTCGTGTTTGATGTAGAAATTGTACTATTCTGATGCAAAATCTGTAATAAAATGAAGTTATGGGTTTGGAGATAACCTGATAAATATGAACCTGATTAAAAAAAAATTGGTATAAATTTAAATCTATCGGTTCTATTGTTTATTCGATCTTATCGACAGCTGAATAACAAATAACTAAGTGATGTTCTTGATTTAACATCGTTAATGAAAAGCCAATCCCACGCCACCCCACCATTTTACCACTTTATACATAGAGTTATATCTAATATTCTTTCTCACAATTATACTCAGCATGTAAGATCCAGATCTACGAAAATGGAAGATACTATCACAAAACTGGATCTATAATCATGTGATGAAATCGTAAGACATTATCACAATATTGGAAAATACTTGTATGTATCGTGTTTAGGCATATATACCAACTCAATATCAAAACACATCACGTTTTAAATAAAATAATACTAGAATAACGTACCAATTATTTTAGATCAATTATATTGAGTTTGTTCATAAATAGAACTCGCATCGGGTCCATACAAGCATATTCCCAAAATATCTGAGTAGGTACATGCAGGGGCGGATCTATTAAGGGGGAAGGGTGGGCAATTGCCCCCCTTGCCCCAAAAAAATAATTTTTTTTAACCTTAAAAAAATATTTTTTTAAAAAAAATTGCGATTTTACCATAAAAAATTATAAATTGCCCCTTAAACATTACATTTTGCCCCCCTTTAAATTATATTTTGACCTCTAAAATTTTTTTTGGCCTAAATTTTTTATTTTAAAATTTTTTGCCCCCCCTTCCTAAAAATCCTGCATCCGCCACTGGGTACATGTGGAGTCAGGACCTCGGACTTAGGGATAATACATGTATAATGGTTATGATTACAAGTATAAAATAAATTGTAATTATTCCATTTATTTATATTATAGAAATAGTCATGTAGTTCTTATTAAATAAATTGACTGCAACAATTCAACGTGATATAAATTGAATTCACTTGTGATTTTTTAAAAATTATGTTTTTTTTTAAAATTAATAATTATAGTAGTAACAACTTTAAATTAAATTTAAATAAAGTATCATTATAACAAATTTTAGTTGTTTTCAAATCAATTTGATCATGAAATTCTTAAAGGATACATAGGGAAAGCCACAGTGAGATGAAATTAAATTGTGGAAAGCGGCAGTATTTAGTAAATTGAACATTGGCAATTATTTGGTGGCCTTTCTTTCATTTTTATTTGTTTTTCTTGTTTATCATATTGGGATGGGATTCAAATTCATACATCTTCCATATGGAGATGAAGTTTTGTATTACTACACCACTAGGTTCATTTGGTGCCTTTTATCAGTTACTAAATCTGCTCAGTTACTATTATAAAGTATTGAATTTTTGTGTAAAAAGGTTTGTTTATTCAACGGGCTCCAATGCCATATAAGTACCAGTTACAATCATCGTACAAGGTAAGTGATAATTATGGAAATACACTATTGTGTAATATTCTGTACAAATCTGCAGTGCTATGATTAGGGAATTTCCATAGCTAAGAGATCTCCTTAATATGTCCCCGCAAAATTGGCGTGTCATCAGCCACATAGATTTTGGATCGTAGGAGCGAGAAGCGAGCACGATGAAGTGGTTTGGTAAGTAGGTCTGCTAACTGATCATCCGTGCGAATATAAAAGACCTGAAGGTGACCCTTATGAGAAAGATCTCGTACAAAGTGAATATCTAGCGAGATGTGTTTCATGCGATTGTGCATGACATGAAGAATAGCTAGGCGTGTGGCACTAACATTATCAGACCAAATGCGAGGCTTATTCTGGAGCCGAATGCCAATTTCTGAAAAGAGATTAAGAATTCAACACACTTCAGAAGCAGTAGCAGCTAGCGAGCGATACTCGGCTTCAGTGGAGGAGCGAGAAACACCTTTTTGCTTTTGAGAGCGCCAAGAGATGAGATTGGAGCCAAGAAATACTATATAGGCGGTGGTGGAGTTGCCGTCAGAGGAATCACCACCCCAGTCAGCGTCAGAGTAGGCAGATAGATTCAAGTTCATGCGACGGCGAAGGAGAAGACCATAGAAAACCCTTTAAGTAGCGAAAAACACGCGGGGTTACCCATAAATTGAGCAAGTTTATTCACAGCAAAGTGTGAGAGTGAGATACTGGAGGCCACCAATGACTTGATGATATTCAGTATGATCGACAGTAGTGTGGTGACTCTTAGGGGGATTGGTGGCCATGTGAGTAGTCAATGGTTTGGAACCATCCATGTGATGTCGCTGTAGGAGATCGATAGTGTACTTGCGTTGAGAGAGAAGTAGGCCTTCTTGGCAGGGAGTCACCTCAATCCCGAGAAAGTAGGAAAGAGCACCAAGATCCTTAACAGCAAACCGGTTGCTAAGATATTGGATGAGAGTCAAGACAAGTGTAGAGTCAGAACCTGTAAGATCATCAACATATACAAGAACACATAATTGAGTAGAGCCTCGTCGAAGGATAAAGAGAGACGTATCAGATTATGATTGCACAAATCCAAAAGAAAGAATGGCTTTGCTGAGAGTATGATACCAAGCCCGAAGTGCCTGTCGGAGGCCATATAGTGATTTCGAAGACGACAGATATGAGTAGGCATGGAGAAGTCCACAAAGCCAGGAGGCCGTGACATGTAGACAACTTCAGAGAGATTGCCGTGAAGAAAGGCATTGCTGATATCAAGTTGACGAATGGACCACCGATGCATGAGAGCCAAGGATAACATGGTGCAAATGGTGACAGGTTTAACAACAGGGCTGAACGTCTCAGTATAATCAATGCCTGGGCGCTGATGGAAGCCTTTAGAAACTAGACGAGCCTTGAATTTATCGATGGTACCATCAGGGTTAAATTTGATACGGAAGACCCATTTACACCCAATGATATTCCGACTGGGGTGTGGAGGAACAAGAGTCGAAGTTCCATGGAGGGTGAGAGCAGTGAATTCTTCAGACAAGGCATGATGCCAGTGAGGATCTTTCAAGGCTTGAGAGTCGCATGTATATTCAACATCGTCCAGCAATGGATGACCTGTGGCAGTGAAATGTGCTTAGGTTTGAAATTGTTATTCATGCTATGAGTACGCATGGGATGAGTGCGGATGAAGTGTCATGAGTCCGGGAGTCCGTGGGAGCATTCTGGGGAGACAAAACTGGGTCGGAGGCTGGTGGAGAGGGGATGCTCGAACTGGTAGTAGTGGGCGATTCTGGGTAAGAAAAGGTGGTAGGGCCAGCGGTGGAAGAGTAGCGAGGACTGGTGGAGTCGCATAGCACGAAGATTCTCGTGGAGAAGTAGAACAGTGGACAGTTGAATAGTCCTTACGACGATATGGAAAAATAAATTTGAAAAATCGTACATGGCGTGATAGGTAGATTCGTATGTACTTGAGATCCAAACATTTGTAAGCACTTTGAGACGTAGAGTACCCAATAAATAGACAAGGTCTTGAGTTAAATTCAAGCTTAGACGATGCATAAGGTTGAATCCATGGATAGCACAGGCAGCCAAAGCTCTACAATTTTAAATAATTAGGTACTCGTGAGAAGAGGGCTTCGAACGGACCCTTCCCGTGCAATAGAGGAGTGGGCATTATGTTAATGAGATATACAGCAGGTACCCAGAGAGCTGGTGGCATGGAAGCATGATGTAAGAGTGTTTTGCCAGTTTGCACAAGATGACGGTGACAACGTTCAGCAGTACCGTTCGGTTGAGGTGTATGAGGGGCAGTGGTGAGCCATGAAATACAATGAAGCCCTAGATATGTCCGGAGGGCTAAGAATTCCCGCCATTGTCGCTGTATAGATTCTTAATGGAGAGGCCAAACTGCTTTTCAACTAACGAGCAAAATATTGGAAAGATTTCCGAAACCTCTGACTTAGTTCGCACGGGATAAAACCAACAATACTTTGTAAAGCGATCAACAATCACCAGATAAAATTTGAAACCATCAAGACTAGTATGTTGTACGGGACCCCAGACATCGGCATACAAATAGTGGAAGGGATGTAAACTATGTAAAGACGTCTCCATAAAGGGCAATTGTTGTGATTTATTACTATTGCATGAGTCACAGCAAAAATTTGAAACAGATGGTTTCTTAACAATCGGTAAACAAAACTTAGAATTAATTAAAGAGCTAGTCTTGAAAGACGGGTGAGTCAAGCATGCCAAATATCACAAGATGTCTTAACCCCAATATTAGCAACTGCAGCAAGAGGTTGAGGAGAGGAGGCAATGCAATAAACGCCATTCTTACAGGTGCCCTGAACTACTGTACCCCCATGGAGCGATCCTTCACAAGAAAATAAGACGGAGGGAACTCAATAAGCACATTGTTATCCACAGTAAATTGGTGAACATATAATAAGTTACGACTTGTAGTGGGAACACATAAAACATTAAATGGCAAAAATTACGGTCGGATAATGATAAAATAGAACTGCCTGTGTGAGTGATAGGTAAACGTGTACCATCTGTGATTTTAATCTCCTCAGTGCCGTCATATTCGGAGTGTAGTTGAAGATTCCCAATATCAGTTGTGATATTGTGAGATGCCCCCGAATCTACCAGCCACTATGAGTTATAGTGAGGGGCTGAAGGTGGGTCTGTGCCATATAAGCCGAAGGTTGGAATCGGCGGCAGTGAAGTGCGGAGTGTCCAGGGGCATTGCATAGCTGGCAGATCATCAAAATTGCTGGAAGGACGCATACAATGGTGGAGCGTAGCTGGAGTACGGCTGCTGGTAGTGGCCGTGTTGATGCGGCTGCTATTGGTTGCTGGGACGAGCATAGTTGCAGTAAGTGTGGCGACCTCGTCCACGACCACACATGCGATTTTGGTTGGATGGTGCTCGTGGCTTCTGGTTCGAACGAGGGATCGGATTTTGTTAGCAGTGGCCACTAAAGTTGAGTTGCGGCATCAAGACGTTTAAGATAGACTTCGTGAGCCACAAGCATATCATGGAGCTCTTCAAAACGAAGAGAGGTTTTGCGCGCACGGGTGCAACAATTTCACGGTATTGATGGCCGAGACCATTGAGAATACACAGTGTCAAATCGTCATCAGAAATCGGCTTGTCAATGATAGCTAACTCATCAGCTTTGGACTTTATAGATTGAAGGAATTCTCCAACAGATAGGGAGCCGAAAGTAGAGCGCGCGAGGTCATCTTTAAGATGCATAACTCGTGTGCGAGAGCGATTGGCGAAGAGTCGGTTGAGAATTTGCCAAGCTTCGGCACACGTACAGGCTGATGAGATGAGCGGTAATATCTCCGGTGTTAAGGAACCCAAAATAGTGGAGATAAGAAGTTGGTCTTGTTGAAACCAACGGGAGTACACAGCCGATGTAGCGTCATCAGAACCCATGGGAGGTGCTGTGATTTTGCCATCCAAATATCCCGTGACATTGTAGCCATTAAAGAGTGCTATAACTTGAGCATGCCAAGAGGTGAAATTGGACGAATTAAGACGAAGTGGAAGATGATGATGCGCGCTAGGGATGATGGGGCTGTATGCGATTGGGAAGGCAGGTGGGTTGGTGGTGTGGGCAGAAGAGGCATCGGAATTGGTTGTTGTGGAGGCCATCGAGGATCGAAAATTTTACAGATTCTCGTGAGAGATATTAGGCTTGTGATACCATTTAAAGTATTGAGTTTTTGTGTAAAAATGTTGTTTATTCAAGAGCTCCAAGTCCATATAAGTACCGGTTACAATCATCGTACAAGGTAAGTGATAATTATGGAAATACAATATTGTGTAATATTCTATACAAATCAGCAGTGCTATGATTAGGGAATTTTCATAGCTAAGAGATCTCCTTAACAACTATTTGTTTTAACGTGGATTCAAATCCAGACTAACATTTCTCATTTTTCGATGAACACAAACCACAACCCCGCGATTAATTAGGTTAGTTTCATTAAAATCTTTAACAGAAGAGAACTTCTTTAGCAGCTTCAAACTACACACAAAGATTGCTAGCTGCTTAGTTAGTCCACTTGATTTACACGATCTTGCCTGGAAATAAAAGAGATGAAAGCCAGCATAGAATGCGATACACTTACCTGAGTTGCTGCCTTTCAGTGTAATTCAGGCAGTTAAAGTAAGACTTAGCCTGCTGCAAATATGGCAAAAGGAACCAGACAAAAAGTAAAGGTGATAATGATAATTGAAGGGTAAGAGCAAATAAATTTTCTGTACATGCCTGTTCACATCCTTCTGAACCGGTTCTTGTACAACACCATCTCCAGATTTGAGCACGATTCCAAGGGCGGTATTAGGCTTCACGAAAACAAGAAGCAATGAAAATGATTAAATAGTCTCATGTGAGCTATAACTAAGATATATTCTTCACAAAGCTGTAACCATTGATCAGCCCATGCCATATGAAGTAATGAAAAAATAAAGAAAATGAAATGGTGTGCGTATGTATAATAGAAAGAGGGAAAAGTGAACTTAAATCCGAAAACTCTAACTCCTCCTGCACTCCATCACCCAAAACACAAGGTCCTATTTCACGCCCATTATACAAAATTGGCCTTTGCTTATCCTCGTACGAAGTATCCATCGAAGGTCATCCATTATTGATCTTTGAGTTATCATCAATGCCACGTGCAGAGTGCAAGGTACTGGAACTGGAGATGAAGGTATCCTCAGAATTTTCAGCAAAGTGCATCCCATGGTTTGTTTTAACATACTTGCATCAATTTCTTCATCTCTATCAAAAGGCTGCAGCTGCTTCCAGTTTAATCTAGTGCATGTGGCCCTTGACATTATTGTGATATCTTCCATAGATGTACTATCTTTCAAAGTACCAGCACTTTTAGAACTCATTTATGGAGACAATAAATCTCGATTTTGAGAATTAAAATAACGTCTTTTCTCTCGACTATTCTCCAACTCAGACACATCAACCTCCATCTTTCATCTTACGACTCTTTCAGTAGATCCAAACATGCAAGATTCACGACCTTCATATGATATCTCACCTACCGATTGCTGACTCGAGGGCCACTGTTTCTCAGTCCCAACACTTTTTGTACAAATAATTTCACGAGACATTGAATCTCGACTCTGTGGGCTAATCGAACATCTTTTCTTTTGACTCTCATACAACTCAGACTCATCAACCTCCTTTTTTTCGTCTTAGAACTACTTCAACTGATACAGGCCTGTAAGATCCACCACCTCCAAAGAAATCATGGGTTGTTCATCTTATATTAAAACAGAAGACATAATCAAATACACCTTTTGAAAGCGCAACTATACACAAAAAAGGTTAAACAACCTTAAGAAATAACCATTTTTCCATTTTCGGAGAAACAAATAAGGCGCTACTGCGCCTTGAATGCTGCCTGGCCAAATGCCCAGGCAGAAGCAGCGGAGCTCGAGCTCTGCGCTGCTCTGCCTTGTAGCGCTCGAGCTCTCACCTTGCTACCCGGGCTTTTCCGGGGCAACGATTTGTCGTTCGTATTCGCCTTTTTTTTCTCCATTTCGTAGTTTTTGATTTTTCCATGCTTAATTTCAATTCGTGATGCATATTTTTCCAACAAAAAATTTACTCAAAGTCCCGCTTAAATGGCTTCCAAACTATTAAGGATTACTAAATTTATGTTGATTTAATTGCTTTTGGCTTGGCAGTTTCTGCTCAACAGAGAAGAAGTACTGTAAGTTCCTTTTCTTTTAGTGAATCCTTTTTTCATTTGGTTTTCTAATCAGATTTGATGTTTTAAGTACTGATTATGATATGAATTTCTTGAACTGGGTCGGAATTCTTAATATATGGTTTGGAGTGTTAAACAGAGATGAACATGAAGTGTTTGTTACTTTTTGGGACTTGAATTGGGAATCGTGAGATTTGTCCATGAATATGGAGAATAAAGCTCGGATCCAGCAGTGGTGAGGCTAGAGAGAAAGTTGACATGAAAATTTAAGTTTGGCGTTCTAATGGCTTCATATGTCCTACCCGATCCGTCCATTGGCTTCTCACTTGATATCCGAGTCTAGCAGGGAATTTGGATTCTTCAAAATTTGTTTTTCTTTGTTTTATGGATAATTTAATTCTTGTTGAAGTATTGTGATACTAAATTACTAATATACTATGTTTACATCTAAGTTAAGTTAGATGTAACTCATTTGAGAGTTAGCAAGTGAAGGTACCTAAACTATTCTTGAGCATTTTTGGATATGCCCGTTGTTACCTTTTCTTGATAGATAACAACTCGTTGGTGATGTTCTTATGTGAAAATGAATTCATCTGATATAATCTCGCAACAACTGAATATGTAACACCCCTGTTATATATATATATATATATATATATATATATATATATATATATATATATATATATATATATATAGTAAAACTCTATGGATCTTTTAACTTCAGAGATAATTTGTTTTGAATGATTGCAGAATACTCCTCAGTCAAATTTATAGTCTCATGCTTTCCCAATTTCCGCTTGCTGGACAATCTATCCTTTAAAAACATTGCGTAATTTGGCATTTACCGCAGAGCATCAATAAAAGGGTAATTTCTTAATAATATCAAGAAACTTAACAAAGCTTGCATCTACTTTTGCTCTCTTTAATGTGGCGGGAAACGGGGGAGGGATATGTACCTTTGCAGATTATGTGATGGGTGTAGTGGTTTCAGTAGACTTACTTTTTTTCCGCTTCGGCCTTAGCATTCTTGTGTTTGTGTTTCTCGTCATGTTTGACTTCAACGTCATTTCTGTCTTGCTCGAGCTCAGCCTTCTTGCTTGCTTCCACAATACCAAACTCTTTTCCCCTCAGAAGGGTTATATCATTGGCTTGCTCCATTGGGTTCTTCTCAGTGTCGCTAAGTAATGTGCTTTGAGCTCGTGCAACCAATATAGTTGTTAATTGTCCCACTTGAATTTCAAAATTCTTTATCAACGCATCTTGGTTTTGCATTCTAGTCTCCGTCGATGTGATGAACTTGGTTAACAATTCCTCCATACTCAGCTTTGGTGCATATCCGGGTGGTGGTGGTGGTGGTGGCTTCAATACATTTTGTTGGCTGGACCATGATAAGTTTGGGTGATTCCTCCACCCCGAATTGTATGTGTTTGAGCAGGGGTTGTTTTGTGATGGCCTGTTTCCTACATAGTTAGCATGTTCAGTAGATTGAATGAAAGGGTTACCTCCCTGATATTCTGTGCTCGAATGGTTGCCTCCACATATGTGATGCTTAGAACTTAATTATCTTAATTAAATTAAGCTTAATGTGATAGTTAAGAAGTAACGATGAATGAGCATCATTTTACATTGGACTCGGTTTTGTGATAAACTGAGTGTGATTGAATATTATGATCGAACCATACTTATTGAATTTAATAAATGGTGAGAAAAGTATTGAAGTTGAGCGATAATTATTGAAATTGGGGATAAATAACTGTTGGGTAAATTTTGAGGTGAATTAAAGTTGGGGAACTAAATTGCACATGAAAACAATATATAACAAACTTATCTTCAAACGTTTCACCTTAAACACACATTAAATCCCTGCAATTTCTCTTCTATCCCTTTGCAAATTCTTTCACCGTTTTGAACTAGAGGATGGTAACAGCTCAACCAAGAATCAAGTTGTTTGAGGGTAAACTTACATTACACCTAATTCTTGCTTGTTTAGGTGTTGTAATTTTGATTTTTTGGTTGTTGGAACCTAAGAGGGGGGGTGCATGAGGTTCCTTGGCTACTTTAGCCTTTTAAAATGAGTTTGTAAAAATAAAATAATTTTGCGCTTGCGGAAGCCTTTAGTCAATCGATAAATAGAAAGAACAAAATAAATAAATGCTTAATGGAAATAAAGCAATAAAATGAGACAAGAATTTGTTATAGAAGTTCGGCGATGAATCGCCTACGTCTCCTCTTCCCGGCTAGAAAACGTCCAACCGAGGATCCACTAGAACAACTTCTTCTTGGCCTTAAGGGCTCCAAGGATAGCCACAATCTTGCACCAACTTCACTTATTGGCGACTTATACAATTTTCCAACTTGCGTCGGTGTTGGAGGACCTTTACAATAATCAAATCACACCTTCACGGTGTACCAACAACAAGAATCAAAAGATCACACACAAGAAGTAAATTACAAACTCCAATACAATATAAATGTATGAAGTTTGCAATGCTAGAATGATTTTGATTGCACACAACTTTCTTGTAGTTTATACTCTTGTTTCTTGACTTCAAAATGATCCAAAACACCCATATTTATAGTGTAGAAGGCCCCCTAGGCTCCTACTAGCCGTTGCTTCAAGTAAGGCTTGAATCACTCCTCGATCGCCTCGGACATCGCCTCGGGCGATCACCTTTCGCCGCGTTCCAACGGTCAAAAATCCTCAGATCGCCTCAGGCGATCGGTGGATCGCCTCAGGCGATCAAGAGCAAAAATTAAGGCCGTAGCTTCAGCATGTCCAAAATTTGCATCGCCTCAAACGAACTCGACATCGCCTCAGGCGTTCCAGACCATCGCCTCAGGCGTTCATGCCATCGCCTCGGGCGAACTCCCCTGCGCGCATGCCCGCGCCAAGCTCGGCGTCGCTTCAGTCGATGTGCTGGGGCGAAGTCCCTGTGGCTGCCATCGCCTCAGGCGTTGGTCACCATCGCCTGGGGCGATCTGCCCCGCATGCTCGCCTAGCCATCGCCTCTGTCGATGTGCGTGGCGATCCTCGCCTGGCACCCATCGCCTGGGGCGATGGCACCCATCGCCTGGGGCGATCCGTGTCTTCCAAAAGACAATTTCTTTGACATTTCAATACTATTACAATCTTCAACTTTGATCATAATTTATGCTGCATACTCAATAAAAATCATTAGTACAAAATGTATAGGTTTTGTAATCATCAAAACAAAAACGATAATTTTATTTAAAATAGAGGAATGAGAGTTGTAGCGTTTTAAGGCGCAACAATCTCCCCCTTTTTGATGATCACAAAACCCGGTAAACTTGAAAGAAAATAAGACTTATAACAATGCAATGCATAGAGAGTTTAAACTCCCCCTTAATGAATGCAATGATAAACAATGTTCCAAAGTGCATTTTTATCACTTTTACAAAATGTACCACAAGTTGTAAAAACAATTAGGTTGCAAATAGCATTTCATCAATCAAGTTTGCACCAAGTTTACATAACAAGTTTACATATGCATTCTCCCCCTTTTTGTGAGAATAAAAAAGGGTAAAGGATTTTAAAAAAAATTGGACATAGTTCCCTTTAAAAATTGAATAAACCATAAATTCAACCAAGTAATACACAATCAACTCAAAATTCAATCAACATCTTAAAATCCATCAACATAAACAAAAAATCCATTCCAACATCATTTAACAATTACAATCCTTACAAACAATTACTAAAGGATAAAATCTAAAAAACACAAAAACAAAGACAACTCAATCCAAGCCGCCATCACCATCACCATCACCATCATTCCCGTGAGTAGTATCCTCATCCATGTGAGTACTAGAAAACTGAGAACGAAGAGCGTCCACTTCATGTCGTAAATACGACAAATCTTCTCTCGAGGAGTCTTGGTAAGCTCGAAGAGACGCAACATCATCTCGAAGGGAATGAAATTGAGAATTCATATCGACTCTCAAGGATTGAAATTGTGAGTTCATATCCTCACGAAGGCTTTGGAATTGTGAAGTAAAGAAGGCAAAAGCGTCTTGATTGAACTCAAAAGAAGAAGAAGGTTGATGACTATCAGGAGCTGGAATATCCGCCCCAATATTCATCATGTCATCAAAGGTAGATGGGGATTGATGCTGAATGGGTGGCTCATCGAGATTTGGTTCAATCAAGAAAGGAAAATGAACCCTTTGGGCACTAGTCATCCTATCAATGGGTAATGAGGGGTGATCTTTAGGATTGAAGGCAGAAAGTAGGTTCCCCGGATCATTAACCCAACAGGAAGTGAAAGGATTCCAAGATATTTTGTTAAACAAAAAACACCTTAGATTGAAGGTGTCCTTGGACTTGATAGGGAGTTTCTCATTGTCATCAAAAGGAAGGTTGAAATGAAGAAAAATCTTTGTTAGGACACGGCCGAATGGGAGAATAACCTTTTTAGGATTATGGGCGGTGTTCCTAAAGATTTGGACAATGAATCTAGGTAGGTGGAAGGGGGTCATTGTAATGATGTAATACATCAAGTATACATCAGAGAATTTCAACCTAAGACGATCACCATCCCGAGGGATCATCGAGGTGATCACAATCTTGTGAAGGATTTGGTAGTTTGTAGGGATGGAATTCACAAGAAAGGATTGGTTTGGACATTGAGGGGTTCCGCCAAATATGAGATACAAGGCTTGGGCAGGATCACATACCCCATCATTGGGCCAAGTAGCTAGAGCAAATTTAGCCGGACCCTCCGAAGGAATGCGAAGAATATTTCCTAATTCAGTGCTATTGAATTCAATTGGGCGATTACAAACGATGGTTTTGATAGTTAACTCACCATCACCCTCAAACAGTTCAAGATTGGCATAGAAAGAATGAATCATTGATGGATATAAAAAATCGTTCTTTCTAGGGGGTTTGAAAAAATTTTCCCATTGTTGGAATTGAATCCAATCAAGAATTGGGAGCTGGGAAGTCCTAAGGAAATCGAAATCAAAGATATAACCCGGAATTAATTTGCGAGTAAGATAGTCTTCCGGAATTGGCTTACCATCAAGTGGAGGACCCGTATAATTCCTATTGGAGCGATTTGAGCGTCTCCTCCGGCTTGATTCTCCTTCTTCTCGGTTGCTTCGAGACATATTGCAAGAAATTTAAGGGAATTGAGGTAAAGTTTCGATTTTGAGAAAAGGGGTTAGGGTTTGCAAAAATTTCGAATTGGAAGATTTGGTGTTTGGAAAGTGAAATTGATGGTTTGGAAAGGCTTAGAATGATCGATTATAACAATGGTGAAGAAATCTCGAATTATGGGTGAAAAACACGAATTGTTGCTGAAAAAAAATGAGCAAAAGCCGTAGCCTTCAGACTTTAAAAATCGAGATCGCCTGAGGCGATCTGGAGAACGCCTGAGGCGATCGTGAACGCCTGAGGCGATGCTTGCGATCGTTTGAGGCGATGCGAGCCACGCCCGAGGCGATGCTTGCGATCGTTTGAGGCGATGCGAGCCACGGACGAGCACTTCGCACAGAATGCTGAGGCGATGGTTTGGCAACATTTTGAGCTAATTTTTGGACCAAAAAATTATTTTTGATAATTCTAACTAACATTAAACCATCTAACAACAAAAATTAATCACATAATCTGAAAAACACAATAATTCACAATTTGTGATTTTTAAAGGTGATTTCAATATGCACTTTTGAAATTAAATGTTGAGCTATAAAATTCATTTAACATAATTAATTTATGTAAATGAATTTCACAATTGCTCTATGCAAATGATGAAGTAGAGAGCTCCCCCTAAATATGATATCATTTGTTAAGGTATGCAAACATGCTCAAAGTTCAATCATACCCAATTCACCACGAAGAAAAATAAAAGTGTTTTCGTCTAGTGGTTTTGTGAAAATATCGGCAATTTGATCCTTGGTATTAACATAAAATAATTCAACATCATTTTGCTCGATATGGTCACGAATGAAATGGTGCCTTATATCGATATGCTTAGTTCGAGAATGTTGAATTGGATTTTTAGATAAACATATGGTGCTAGTGTTATCACAAAAGATTGGAACTTTTGAAACATCTAGCCCATAGTCAAGTAATTGGCTTTTCATCCACAAGATTTGTGCACAACAATTACCGGCGGCCATGTATTCGGCTTCGGTTGTTGAGAGTGCAACACAATTTTGCTTTTTGGAAAACCAAGATACCAAGCTATTACCGAGAAAGAAACAAGTACCACTAGTGCTTTTCCTATCCACCTTATATCCTCCAAAATCGGCATCGGAGTAAGCTTTCAAATCAAAGAAAGAGTTTCTAGAATACCACAAGCCGAGATTTGGAGTTTTTGTAAGATATTTAAAAATGCGTTTTAAGGCGAACAAGTGTGATTCTTTTGGGGATGATTGGAATCTAGCACATAAACAAACACTATACATAATATCCGGCCTGCTAGCCGTTAAATAAAGCAAAGAGCCAATCATACTCCTATAAAGCTTTTGACAAATTGGTTTACCTTGTTCATCCTTGTCAAGCTTGGTTGATGAGCTAATTGGTGTTGATGCACTTTTAGTATTATCCATTCCAAATTTCTTTAGCATATCTTTGACATACTTTCCTTGGCTTATAAAGATTCCATCTTTGCATTGTTTGATTTGCAATCCAAGAAAGTAGTTGAGTTCTCCCATCATGCTCATTTCAAAATTATCTTGCATCAATTTAGAAAACTCCTTGCACAAAGATTCATTAGTAGCACCAAATATGATATCATCAACATATATTTGAACAATAAGTAAATCATTTCCCTTAATTAAGGTAAACAAAGTGATATCCACTTTTCCTCTTGTAAAGCCATTCTTGGTTAAGAATGAAGATAGTTTTTCATACCAAGCTCTAGGAGCTTGTTTCAAACCATACAAAGCTTTATCAAGTTTAAAAACATGGTCGGGAAAATGTGGATCCTCAAAGCCGGGTGGTTGATCAACATACACCTCTTCTTTCAAATCACCATTCAAGAAGGCACTCTTGACATCCATTTGAAAGAGCTTAAAATCTTTAAAACAAGCAAAAGCAAGAAACATGCGAATGGATTCTAAGCGAGCAACGGGTGCATATGTTTCATCAAAATCTATGCCCTCTTCTTGGCAATATCCTTTTGCTACCAACCTAGCCTTGTTTCGAATAATCGTCCCATGTTCATCCATTTTATTTCTAAATACCCATTTTGTTCCAATTATGGTGTTGTTCGAAGGCCTAGGTACAAGATTCCAAACTTTATTTCTAGTGAATTGATTTAGTTCCTCTTGCATAGCCAAGATCCAAGAATCATCAAGTAATGCATCATTAATGTCCTTAGGCTCTATGTGAGAAATGAAAGCAAGATGATTACAAATATTGATATATGAGGATCGAGTTTTTACCCCTTTTGATGGACTACCGATTATGAGATCCATGGGATGATCCTTGGTGGTTTTCCAATCCTTTGGAAGTTCTCCATCCTCTTTGGAATTACTTGACTCCACTCTTTGTTCTTCTTTATCACCACTAGAATTCTCAAGGGTGGTTGATTCTCTCCTTTGCTCAAGTAATTCTTCATCATCACCATCCATGGAAATTCTTGATATTCGAGTGTTAGTCTCATCAAATATAACATGAATAGATTCCTCAACAATAAGATTACGTTTATTAAATACTCTATATGCTTTACTAGTATTAGAATAACCAAGAAATATACCTTCATCCGATTTGGCATCAAACTTACCAAGGTTATCCTTACCATTGTTGTGAATGAAGCACTTTGAACCAAAAGCCTTGAAGTAAGAAATGTTAGGCTTTCTCCCCCTCCATAATTCATATGGAGTTTTCTTGAGAATTGGCCTTATTGATGAACGATTAATGATATAACATGCGGTGCTCATTGCCTCGGCCCAAAAATATTTTGGAAGTGAATATTCACATAGCATAGAACGTGCAATTTCCACTAATGTCCTATTCTTCCTTTCAACAACACCATTTTGTTGAGGTGTCGTAGGACAAGAAAAGTTGTGACCAATGCCTTTGTCATCACAAAAGTTTATAAAATTTTCATTCTCAAATTCGGTTCCGTGGTCACTACGGATACTTTTTATTGAAAGAGTTTTCTCATTCTCAACTCTTTTTGCAAATATTTTGAAATTCTCAAAGGCATCACTTTTATGGGCTAAGAACAATGTCCAAGTGAATCTAGAGAAATCATCCACAATGACAAATGCATAAGATTTTCCACCTAGACTAGTTGTTCTTGAAGGACCACACAAGTCTAAATGAAGCAATTCAAGTGGCATAGAAGTGGAGATAACATTTTTATTTTTGAAAGATTCTCTAGTATGCTTTCCTAGTTGACAAGCATCACAAATAGAATCAACTTGTAAATCAAGGTTAGGCAATCCAACAACAAGATCAAGTTTTTGAATCTTACCAATGGTGCTCAATCCAACATGACCAAGTCGTCTATGCCATAACACATTTTTGTTATCATTCAATGTTACAAGGCATTTTACATTTTGAGAAGAAAGATTATCCAAATCAACCTTGTACACATTCTCACTTCTATAACCAATGAATTTAATGGATTTGTCATGAGTGTATGATACGGTGCAATGAAGTGATGCAAATGAGACTTCATAACCTTTATCACATAATTGACTTATGCTAAGAAGGTTATGCTTAAGTCCTTTGACATAAAGTACATCATCAATAATAGTAGAGTTAGAGTTACCAATTGAGCCAATGCCTTCAATGATTCCTTTGCTATTGTCTCCAAAGGTGACACTTCCTCCACTTTTAGCTTTTAGTGACAAGAACAAGTTCTTGTCACCCGTCATATGTCTTGAGCATCCACTATCGAGATACCAAGAATTGGACCTCTTACTTGTTCCTCCCTCATCATCTTCATCTTCATCTTCAAGAGCCATTAGACAAAGGTTTGCTACTTCTTCATCGGAGTCACTATCACTCCATGTGGCCATTAAAGCTTTCTTCTTTCCCTTATCCGCCTTCTTTCTACTTGGACATTCATTAGCATAATGACCATTTTGTTGACAATTATAACAAGTTACCTCTCGTTTGGTAGAATTCTTGTTGGATTCGGAGGTCTTTGGCTTGTTGTATTTCCGGTAGAACTTCTTGAACTTCCTTGTGAACAATGCCATTTCCTCATCATCTTCGTCATCGGATTGTGCTTTCTTTCCAACCAAGGCAATCCCCTTGCCTTTTGCTTTTTCTTCATCCTTCTTCATTTCCTTCCGGGTTGACATCTCAAGCTCATGGGTAACCAAGGTACCATGAAGTTCATCAATATCATATGATGCACTATCTCCTTTGTTAGATTCAATGATGGCCGTCCTCTTGGCATCCCATTCTTGTGGTAGGGCTCTAAGTGCTCTTCTCCATATTTGTTTTGGAGGATACTTCTCTCCAAGTTGGGCAAGCTCATTGATGATTTGAGTGAGCCTTCTAAACATTGAATCAATGTTTTCTCCGGACTCCATCTCAAAAGTTTCATACTTGAGTTGCAATAGATCAATCTTGGTCTCCTTCACTTGATTAGTGCCCTCATGACAAATTTGCAATTTGTCCCAAATTTCCTTTGCGGTTGAGCACATCGAGATCCGGTTGTACTCCTTCATATCTAAGGCACAATGCAAAATATTAATCGCTTTAGCATTTTGTGAAATTAATATCATATCCGCTCTAGTGAAATCGTCCATATCTTTGGGAACACTAATTCCCCCAACTTCCTTTAAAGGAACATGTGGACCTTTCACTATGATTTTCCATAGATCATAATCTACGGATTGGATATATAGAGAAATTCTATTTTTCCAATAACCGTAGTTATCACCCGTGAAAAGCGGAGGGCGATTCGTCGATTGACCTTGAGCAAACTCATTTGCTAGATTAGCCATAAAAAAGATTTGATTTAAAAACAAAAATCAAATGGCTCTGATACCACTTGTTGGAACCTAAGAGGGGGGGTGAATGAGGTTCCTTGGCTACTTTAGCCTTTTAAAATGAGTTTGTAAAAATAAAATAATTTTGCGCTTGCGGAAGCCTTTAGTCAATCGATAAATAGAAAGAACAAAATAAATAAATGCTTAATGGAAATAAAGCAATAAAATGAGACAAGAATTTGTTATAGAAGTTCGGCGATGAATCGCCTACGTCTCCTCTTCCCGGCTAGAAAACGTCCAACCGAGGATCCACTAGAACAACTTCTTCTTGGCCTTAAGGGCTCCAAGGATAGCCACAATCTTGCACCAACTTCACTTATTGGCGACTTATACAATTTTCCAACTTGCGTCGGTGTTGGAGGACCTTTACAATAATCAAATCACACCTTCACGGTGTACCAACAACAAGAATCAAAAGATCACACACAAGAAGTAAATTACAAACTCCAATACAATATAAATGTATGAAGTTTGCAATGCTAGAATGATTTTGATTGCACACAACTTTCTTGTAGTTTATACTCTTGTTTCTTGACTTCAAAATGATCCAAAACACCCATATTTATAGTGTAGAAGGCCCCCTAGGCTCCTACTAGCCGTTGCTTCAAGTAAGGCTTGAATCACTCCTCGATCGCCTCGGACATCGCCTCGGGCGATCACCTTTCGCCGCGTTCCAACGGTAAAAAATCCTCAGATCGCCTCAGGCGATCGGTGGATCGCCTCAGGCGATCAAGAGCAAAAATTAAGGCCGTAGCTTCAGCATGTCCAAAATTTGCATCGCCTCAAACGAACTCGACATCGCCTCAGGCGTTCCAGACCATCGCCTCAGGCGTTCATGCCATCGCCTCGGGCGAACTCCCCTGCGCGCATGCCCGCGCCAAGCTCGGCGTCGCTTCAGTCGATGTGCTGGGGCGAAGTCCCTGTGGCTGCCATCGCCTCAGGCGTTGGTCACCATCGCCTGGGGCGATCTGCCCCGCATGCTCGCCTAGCCATCGCCTCTGTCGATGTGCGTGGCGATCCTCGCCTGGCACCCATCGCCTGGGGCAATGGCACCCATCGCCTGGGGCGATCCGTGTCTTCCAAAAGGCAATTTCTTTGACATTTCAATACTATTACAATCTTCAACTTTGATCATAATTTATGCTGCATACTCAATAAAAATCATTAGTACAAAATGTATAGGTTTTGTAATCATCAAAACAAAAACGATAATTTTATTTAAAATAGAGGAATGAGAGTTGTAGCGTTTTAAGGCGCAACATTGGTTATGATGGGTTTGATATGAACTAGATTTGGGTGTGTGTGTGTGTTGGGGGGGGGGGGGGGGGGGGACTTATGAATCTTGTTATTTTGAGTTAAACTTGTGTTTTGATCCTAATAAAGTGGGCAAGAATGTTTATTTAAGGTGTAGTTCAAGTTTGGTAAGGATTTGGTAGTGGAAAGCATGTGAAAAATCGAAGTATGTTTCGGAAATTGAGGCGTCGATCGACCGCGAGCGATGTAGATATCAATGAATACAGATCAAGTTCAGTTGTTAAAAGTTTTTGGAACTCGCGATCGATCGCTGGCTTGGAGCCGATCGTCGCGAGGGGTCGAAGGTTGGCATCAAAATTTTGAGGGCCAGCGATTGATTGCTGGCTGGTAGCGATCGATCGTGGAGATGATTTTTAAAAACAAAATTATATCAGGCGATCGATCACGAGACGAGGATGATCGATCGCTAGTTGCCAAATTTCGATATTTTGGGGAAATTTTGAGACGAAGTATTTTATAATCGATTTTGATGATAGTTATGATATTTTGTGGAAGTTTTTAACAATGGAATAAGGTCGCATGATATGAACCTTAGAAAGATATGTACTACTTATCGAGTTAAATTGATAACTCAAATAATACATGATAAATGGGATGGTTTGAGTATTATACGGTCTATGATAAATCATGACTGATTATGTGAGGTCTCGTCACCTTAATCCTTAATTAAGTGTTCAAATATGTCATTCACATTAAGCGTAAACAGGATTATGATCATATTACTACTGATTGAGATTTTTCACTATGTCTTTAACTTACATTGTTCATATACAATACATCTTGTATATCATTTACATAGTACAACTCATCAAATCTCGCTCAGTTTAACGCTTAGCAGCAGAAGATAGACTCACAATCCCAGCTCTCCCTAGCTATGGGTCCCTACAGAACAACCTTACAAACACATGAGTATTGAAATGATGTTCACAATAACATCAAAATAATGCATCATTACTATATAAACAACTTCCTGTAAATCATGCATTTGCAATACTCCTCTTTAGTTGTTCCTGTACATATCCCTGTACATACCTCATAACACAAAATACAAATATATCATGATATGTCTCATCTATCACCCTGTTATAACGGGACAAATATGATTTGCCTATCTCAGATCAATATGTCAGTAGAACCTCCTCACATATTCATATTAGCAGCACAAACCATATTTCCGTCCTCACACATTATAACAGTCCAAGCATATACTTATCCGGAGTATACCTCTCATGCCAAAGCATATGCTCAACAATAGCATACAAATCGTGGCATCACTCTCAACAATATATGTACAACATGCCCAACAATGGCAACATGACCGATAGATATATCTATCTCAGCTCAATATATCAGTGGCTCAGCCTTCACGTCCCATATTGGCAGCACATATCATATAACCGTCCTCACATGTATAACAGCCAAAGCATATGTCCAACAATGGCATACATATCGTGGCATCAACTATATATCTCAATCACATCATGCCTCACAACACCAATCACATGCCTCAACGACATCGTGCCCCATAGCACCAATCACAACTGATATGCATAATAATCTCATATCGAAATCAATAATACATCATCATCATATATCAGGATATAATGATCATAAATGGAATATCATTACTCGTACGTCAAAGCGTACCTGTTGTGCTGTACAACATATATAAATGTAGGCGTCAATGAGTAATCGCATCTCTGTCCTATCCCCTGTGATGGTGCTATATGAATATCAACAATATATCATGTTAAACTTGGCTTCAACATCAAACTTTCTAGAAAATATAACATGTTCAACAATGTCCTCCTAGCGATCAATCAGTCGTCTTTAGCGATCGTTCGCTTCAATTTGAATACCCCACCGATCGATCGGGCACTACTAGCGATCGATCAGTATTTAAGTCTGAAATTTATAAGATGCTATGGCATACTAGCTATCGATCGGTCATTTGTAGCGATCGATCGCCTTACACATTCCCCTGTTTCACCGATCGATTGGTACGTCTTACCGATCGATTGGTCGACAATAGAATTTTAGAACAATGGCGATTTTGATGCTTATCCTCATAGTTCACCTCATACAACTCAATTTATATCATGAAAACTTGGTACAAGCATACTCTACCATCATATGAACATGTTTCTATAACAATACAACTCAAGTGTGTACATTATAATTCATATCAAGACAAGAACTACCAATTTCCATGCTTCAACTCCAACTCACCATTCACCAACATAAAACAAGTATATCAAGCACATAATCCTTACCAAGAAGTTATGAAGTCACTTTACACAACTTTCTATCTAGGTAAGGAGCTAGAGAGAAGCTTGGGTAGAGATTTGTGGGTGATAGATGGTGTTGTATGTGTTTATTCAAGCTGATAGTTGCTTATATCACTCCTCAACATGTCATGCAAATGCATGTGAAATCTCTCTCAAATTCAAATGCATTAAGCCGCTCATGTTCTCCTCTTGGCTAGAGTACCAAGGCATGTCCACATACCACAACAATGTCATGTAAGTGTATGGTTCACCATGGTCCAAATCAAGTTCCTATCATGGTTCATATTAACATGCCAAATCCATATGTTTCATTTTATCATTCATACTTGGTGCACTCGAGTCCACGTCAGTCCGCAATTATCATAATATCACGTCATAATCATATTCAGCAGATATGAGTCATATCGAGGCATTACGAATAATTATCCAATAATCAACTACAACATGAATGATTAATGTCTACGCATTACAGATTATAATAGGAAGCATGACAAATTTATGTGGATGAGATTGATGAGGTTATTGCTAAGATACTAATATTGAATTGATATGCAAAATATAGATGTTGTACGAGCCACCGGTTGTTGAGGATGTCTAAAATACGTTGTCGATCATAAGGTACGTGGGCATAGGAAAAAATGTTATTGTTAGGTTTAACGAATAATATATTCTTATTATGTTTGAATTAGTACGTAAAGACGTACAATCATCGGAAATGATATTTGTTTATATAATTATCAGAGGAAGGTGTAGACAGATGTTTGAGATCACCAATGAATGGTGTTATGATTTGTTGTTATGCCGCTATTGAGCGTGCGATGGATTATGGTGCCGCCGCTGTTGAGCGTGCGATTAATTCTAGTGCTGTCGCTATTGAGTGAGCGATGTGATGTGATAAGATATAATGATTAAATTGATAACTGATCCATATTTGGTTTCAATAAATCATTGTTGTAATTGTTGAGATGTTATCGATATTAGAACTGATGTTTTATGCATCTGAGTACAGTAAATCATTGTTATAATGATTAATTGATTTCGGATATTGTTAGAATATGAACAACATGAGAGATCTCATATGGTTGTGGTATACTCAAGGAGTATTTGCCTAAATTACAACATCTTATTCTGTAAATTATTAATTGTGTATTCAATGATATTGAGATTATATTATTGGTATGCTCACCCTGTGTGTGGGCTGTTTCTATTGAAACAGGTAGAACGTGTACGCATTGGTTCCGGAAACAAGTTCGAGTTATTGAATGAAGATGCTCCTAGGTGTGAGGTACCGATTGATTAGGGTAATATGTTTTATACAAATTGATACACATTATTTGTTAAATGCTCGTATGTGATCATTTTGATATGTGTATGTGGTTTGTATAAACGTCTTGAGATTTCTCTTTTCATTTGTATGTTGCATGCAATTTAATTGAGAGGAAATTGCATAATAAATTGAGAATATATTAGTTCATTATGAAGTGTATACGTATGTGAATCGTCTTCGTGTTGGGGGAATTTTGGTGGAAATTTTATAGACGTTATGTCATATTTACGAGGCATATAGTGAAAAATTCCCTAAAATATAAATGTATACATTAATGTAAAATGCACTAATGACAAGATTAGGAGTTTGGGGTCCTAAAACATAAGTCACAAATATAGTGATATCATTGCACATCTTTGCGCTCTTGGATGGTGGAAATATTTTAATAAGAATATTTGCATCATCCCATCCCAAGTGGTAAGAGATCTAGTAGGAAGTGAATGCAGCCAACTTTTAGCTTTATTATTAATAGAAAAAGGAAAGAGTCTTAACATGATGGTGTTATCAGTAACATCATTATGTATTTGATTTCTTCTGGTCGATTTCAATCTGAAACCCACGACCTAATTTTCTATGTCGTATCATAATATCATATGGTCAGCCTCAATTATGATGTATATAATCATTCAAAGGTGATCAACCCTTCAAAAGCATGGAAAACGAAAAATTATGCTCAAAGAATTGTAAGAAATCAATCAAAAACAATTAAATTTTCATATAATTTTGTACCGTGGTAAAGTAATCGACTTTATAGCTAACTGGGTTATAATTAAATTCTGGGTTCAAACGTGGGAACCCATAGTCTTGGTAAACAAACTTAACCTATAAACATAATCAAATAACAATACAAAAATATGTTTTCCAACAATTTAAACATCAAAAATCTGGAAAGAATAAAGAACCAAACCTAACCTATTGACTCATTGCATTGCTACGTCGTTCCTCTCCTCATTTGTATATTGCTCTTGAATGGCTTGAAGTGTGAGGAAGTGGAGGCTGATATCAATTGTTACAATATGAGCCAAAAGTCCTTTAGGCCGTGCAATTTGAAGCTTTAATGGAGGAGGGAAGTAGTTTCCTCGTTGACTTCAAAATCTTTAAAATGTATTTTTTTTTAAGAATTTTTCGCCTACCGATTGATCGATAGTTTCTTACGTAATTCCATGATTTTTCTTCTTCAGCTACATCTCGTACCAGTCGAACTGCTCAATCGGTAATTCCTTGAATTGCCCAACCTTCGACATGTACCGATCGACCGGTGCAGGGCCACTTCGACCTTGATTACTGAAACATCCAAAAACAACACAAAAGCATATATTATCGTCTAGGAATAAAGAAAAAAATTATATAATATACTAGAAATCTAAGTGTAAAAACCACACTTATCATTTGTATAGTAGATTATTTAGGAGCTTTCTTACCTTATCTCCATCTCTCTTGTAACATGTATTCATATAACACATATGAAAGACATTTGAGCCAAAATATACCAATTTCTACACGAGTGTCTTCGTCCAAGTGAAACCTCGTCACCTCTTCACCCTTTTCATCTGCATTACATATATCCTTCGTTTGAGACGACGAAATTCGCCCAAAAATTCTACACTGGATTACCTCTAGAGATTTCCGATTCTTCTATATATCTCCATCTCAATTTTTGTTCTGCGGTCAGTTTACAATTAACATGAGGGTTTCTGAACAAATGAGTTTCTCTCTAATCAATTTTTATTAGTTTAATGTGAACTAGTTAAGAATGACGGGGGATCTATAGAGGATTTAGTAAATTTGTGGATATGATTTTCTTCTTTCTAAAGTATGTGAAATTCAAGTGATGAGTGAGATTTTTTTCTTCTGCATTAGTAAATGTTCTGTTTTTGAAATGAGTAGATCTCTTTCAGATTATTGATGAATGAAATATTTATTTTGCATTATTTTCCTGAAATGAAACTTCCTTTATGCTAGTGATTTTGACTTTAAAATCTTTTATTTTATGTTGAGGCAAATAACATTTTTTGGTCAAACCACCCATAGTGGTGCCTATATATGTTACTTGTCGTTTCAGGCTTATATATATATATATATATATATATATATATACACGAAAGCTTTGTGAAAGTGGTGTTCTTGGTACTTCTTGAACGTTAATGTATTACAAGGTTTAAATTATAATGATGGGGGATGTCAAGTTTTTTCAGTCAAATCCATCACATTTTTGGTTAAAATATATGCTCGACTGATTTTCAGTTGTTTTGTTGTTTTTTAGTTATTTAACTTTTTCGGCTTAATTTCTTTATGATGCTCGGAATAATTTATATAGAATTTTTTTTTTGAATTTAAATTGTGTTTGGAATTTAAGTAAAATAAACGTGGGAATGTGTTGAACAAATCAATATACGGGTTTTAGCAAATAATGAAATGATTTTATTTTTAAATTTAAACTAATAAAAGTATAAATGAGTTAGTATTTGATTGTGGAGGGAAGGGACACTACTTGTCCAAACCGAAAGCCCCAAAAAACTGCCTCCTCTCCCATATTTTAACCGATAACCAATTTCAATTTCCATTTTTATTCCTATTCTTCGATTGCTGCTGCCACAGAGGGATACAACTATTCACGAAAAAACATGCTTCCTCTCCCATATTTCAACCGATAAAACTTCATTTCCGTGAACTGGAGAGCGCGGCCTTTGATTTTTCTGACGACGATTTCTCGTGGGCTTGTGTAGGCAATCCTCTGTTGTTCTTCAGTCATCTTCTCCCCTTGGAAGACGTTGGTGTATGGTCGATTTTCCTGCTGTTTTTAGGCGTTTTTGGTAATCGATTTTCTGTGTTATTTACAGTGGAACTTTTGTTCTTGTTTCAGCAATTTTATTCCATGGGTTTGTGTTTAAACTTGGTTTAATCATTAATTGATTGGTTCCACAAAATTCATGGGTTGGCATTCTCATTTAAATCATCTTATGACGGTGGTTTAGATTCATCCCATTCCTTCGGATGTTCTTGATCGAGCCTTTCTGTTGTTTACTATAGAATTTAGCTGTTGTTTAGACCAATTTATGCTGCTATATGATTGAATTATGTTGCTGTTTGAAAAAAAAAATTGATGTTAGTTTACGGAAATGGTGCTGGTTTAGGTTCAGAAAACTGCTGCCTGTGGTTCGAAAACTTCTGCTATCTTGTTGTTTATAATTCGAAATTCTACTGCTATTTGGACTGAAATTGGTTGCTGTTTTGGACCGATTATCTTTACTCTCTTGGGTCGAATTTCGCTGCTGTTTTGACCAAGTTTTTACTGCTGATTTGATCATGTTTTTACTGCTGTTTTGTACTGAAAATTGTTGCTGCTATTGACAGAATATAGCTACTGGTTCGGCTCGAAATCCTTACTGTGTTTGGATCAAATTTTGATACTGTTCTTGGTCGAATTCTTTTTGCTGTCTTGAGGGAAGAATTATTGCTTGTGATTTTGAGTTCTTAGTTAATCGATTTCTAGTTTGAGAGTTTGTCTTAGCTTCATTAATTTTGAGTTAAATATTGATTCATTCTGATGTGTGTGTGTCGTGAATATATGTGTGTGTTTATATGTTCATGTGTATATATGCTTATTCATATTGAAATTAAATGTGTCGTAGTGCGGAACATTTTATTCGTAATCTATCTTTTAATCATTCGGGTTTTGCGTAATTATCTGTAATCTGAATTAATTAGCAACGGTGTCTTACATTTCTTTTTGCTCGATTTTAAGGCAAGACTTTTCCTGAAATTCAGGATCCATAATTACTTTGTGGCTGTTACTCTCTTCTGACCCCGAGTTTGATCAACGTCATAGGTACTTACTGGTCAAGTGGGAGTATTACGGAGACCATGTTTCTCTCATCTGCAACAAACAAATAACATCATTTAGGAGCAATCTTCTCGACTCCAAATGACTAGAGAAGTGGGTGGGAGTTCCATAAAGCGTGAGGAAGCAGACTACATATGCAAAGAAGCTTCCGAAGCAATTGAGCATCTTGAATCATGCATCTCATATTTGAAAATAAGAGCAAATCAAGTCCATATGATTGGGGAATTTTCTGGTCAAATTGCTCAGAGCTCTCCAAACTATCCATATGATCGGAGTGTGTCAATTGAAGAGGCAAAGAATGACGGATGTGCATTGTCGTTGATGTTATTTGTCTTCGTCGTCTTCATCTTCATCACCATCACCTATATGATCATATTTATGTGCTATTACAGGACAAATAGATTATTTATTCTTTGGTTTTGGAAATATATTTATTTGTTCTAAGCCAAATGATATCAATTTGTTAATTATCATCCTTGGGATCCAAAAGTTTAAGGATTTGTAAACTCCTCGATCATTATATTTACCAATGCAATGAGTAATAAACAAAATGAATTACATCACAGTTATACTCAATTTTATATGCTCGACATTTTTATTTCATCTAATATCTTACATAATTTATTATTGGCATTTACATTAAACATATAAAAATTCACGCTTGGTGATGTAACTTGTACTCAATGTAATTTTGAAGTATTCTAAAACTTTATATAAAATATGACTACATTGCAATAAATTTTTTATCAATCGTGTTTAAATATCTATTTTATGATATTTTGTTGTAATAACAATTATGTGTAAGGACTCCAAGCCCTTAACCCATTATTTGTGTATTTAATAATGCATTCAATGTATACAATCATATATCAGGGGAATTAGATTACATACAATCATGGCATCACATATCATCTATAAAAATTTCTTGCATTTTCCATTCAATTTACCGGTTTTCCCCAACCAAGTTCACGTAGACAACATGTGTCCTTATAATATACTAACATGTCCTCAATTCATTTAGCAATTCATAAATAATTGTATGCAACACATAAATGAAAAGAGAAGGGCTCTTGCCTTCTTTATACAACCCATATACACATAATAGTGCTCACATGCGAGCATCAAATAAGCATGTGTATATCTAATGTATAAAATACCATGCAAGATATCAGCTCCGGTACATCGATCCTGGAAGTACCTCCAATCTACAGCTCGATTTCAACTTCGGAGCTACCCTTGTACCTGTTCCACCTGCCCCAACAGAGACAGCCCACACACGGGGTGAGCATACCAATACCACCAAACCGATAATCACAATAATACAATTCATAATTTACAAAAATGTAAATGCTATGAAATATAAAAGATGCTCCCTGGATGGTATCATCCTCATCCGGGATTTCCTGTATTGTCCATGTTCTCAAAACAACCAAAACCATCAAATTCCAAATAGCCATTAATCATTACATTGATTAACTGTCCGTGTTCCTAATTACCAGTTTGCAATATTAATAGAATCCAAATCAAATACGAATGGCTAATAGATATCACACGTATCTAAACATTAAAGCCATAGTTCAATTACCACGCACGCTCAACAGCAGCGGCATCCTAATTGATGTTCGCTCTGTAGCGACGACATCCTAAATATTGCTCACTCCATAGCGGCACCATACATTTCATAATGTCCATCGATTCGTCACAATCATATTATATCATGCACCACAATTGCAATAATATATTACAGCTATGCTCGTACGTCATATGTACCTTATAATTTCGTAGTTCGAATCAACCCTGCTTGAGTTCCGTGACCAGAAGAATCATGTGCTAAACACATAAATAACTCGAAATTAAAAACAAGCATGCTACCACGTGCCCAAGCACATCTACAATCCCGAAAAAAATATCATCAATCAATGACGATTAACCATTTAAAAAGACCCCGGGCGAAGCATGCATCGATTCCATAACATCAAACCAAAATATGCCATGAAACCAGGCCTCTCGATAGATCGGACATCAGCTCTCGATCGATCGAGAGCCACAGCAAGATTGGCACAAAAATTTCCCCCGCGCTCGATCGATCGGCGAGACTGGCCAATCGATCGCCACGCGCCCGCGATCGATAGGTAGTCTCGCTTGATAGATCGCGAATCACTGTTCATCTTCTTCCATTTTCTGAAATACGCACGATCGATCGAGCCCCTGATGCCGATCGATCGGCGAGCTCTGAACAAGCCCAAAATGGCGTTTTATGGCTTAAAACCTCCAAATAAACCACCCCAACACCCCTTACACCATTAATCCTCAACATGGACACTATAAAAACTCTTCAAACCAACCAACCCAAAATCTTTAAAATTTTCAAAACTCAAATCCAACACAATACTAAACCAAACTACAATCAAATCCAAGATAAAAGCGAGGGGGATGAGATTATCAAATTTTCTTTGAGAAATCCGGCTCCCGAGCCGAGCTTTTAGCCATTTTCCTCCAAGCGAGAAATGAAGGGGTTTGGCGGGGGGGGTGAGGAGGCGTGCGGGAGACAGAGGGGAGAGGGGGAGGGTTTTCGTATAATAACGAAATACCGAGTCCACTTGGTATATATAGCACCAAGGCTCCAAAATACCAATTCCTCCACAATACATCATGATTCATTAAAAATCATATGTTTTCAATAATTATCTCTCCAATCTCAATTTTCAATACCAGCCCCAATATAAACTATCCCAGACCCCAGATACCACCAAAAACCCAACTCTAAGGTTTTTCACCACGATGAGAATACAATCTCAACCTTTGGATCCAAAGATCCCAAATGCTTGATTTAACATCCTCGGGTGTTCCAACACCGTAATTAATTCATAATTGTCATAATTACAATCCATTAAGGATCATTACCACTCCAGGATTAACACCATTAATTCCTGGGCATCACAATTATCCCCACTAATAAAATTTCGTCCTCGAAATTTGCACGGCGTACTCCAAGTATTGCCGAGACCACACAGTCCAAACGGATCTACATCGTCGAATCATGAACATATCATGAACGACACACCAACCGCGGGGATACCGACCTCGTACCATAACCTGGAATGGAGTAAACCTCCCTAACCATCACAATCGCCAAAGAACGTCAGCATAACTCAATGCTAACCATCTCGAAAGCGGTCAGCCAAACATAACTGCTACTCAAACAAATCATTCGTGATTTCAAAATAGATATCGCCTCAATGATATCTCTACTATTTAGCCTACGATGTTAAACATACATCGTTACCAAGGAAATCACCAGTACATTACCGTGTACTTATACAAATGCGGTTTCCGCTCTCCAAATCCATCTCCATCAAAGGAGTAGTTGCAAGAAAACACATCTCCAAAGATGTCTATATCCGTATGTTCCAAGAAATCACATCTTGGTCCAAACACATCATCGAGACTCTAAGGTCTCAAGTTCCCAAAAGGACATGCAAGAAAACCAATTGCATTCTCGCCACACGTGTCAACCACGACACCTAACAAATCGACACATGGCCATCCCTCGTTTACCCTAGGATTCAACAATCTTAACAGGGAGGCTATCGAATTATCCAGTAATGAATTTCCATACCCCAAAACACGATAATTCCCTCTTCAGAGGGAGTCAGCCGCACTTCACGATCATTCTTCAGAATACATCGTGCCATCGAGATCACCAATCTCGAGGTACCACAATCTCTCACCGGAGATTTATACATCCAAGCATACTAACCCGATGCTCGACGAGTACCAAGTAAAAGCTGGCATTCATATACACACACCGGCATACATGCCTAAGCACCAATATTACCTGCATACTCAATGCAATCGACTCGGGTATCACCAATCATACCCAAAAGTCCCAAACTCAACTGTCAATCCTCCATCATTCTTACTCAACGGAGAATGATGATTGACAAATCAATGACTAATGGTGTGATTCCCAGATCAACACCATACAACCGACTCGTTGAATCTCCCAAAGATTCCCAACCGGTAGGTATATCAATACTGCTTTCCTCATAAGGAAAGTGTCATGAATCCATGACCCTCCAACCTCGAACCATCGTTCGAAAAACTGGATATATTTATACCAAAATATATATCCCGGAACCAATACATACACAACCGATTCAGAATAGTGCATCCTTGCAGCTATTACCAATCCGAAACCCGTATACACAACGTATATTCATTCTAACAATGCTCTATACTAATACCATAGTACTCCATAGTCTCGAGCATTTCCCCGGAGACGTCTCCTCAAACGTCTCACCGAAAGGTAAGAAATTCATTACTTGGTCCAACACCAGTAATGCTTACCATGGCTGATTTACAATCAACCAACGATCGATACCAGCTGTATCCATGACAGTATATTCAAATCTCTCCAAGAGATACACCAACATAGTAGTGCCACCCCACTAATTATATTTCGCGATTCCAATCGTGTTTCCCCACTGCATTTCATATGCAAGGATTTTCCACCAGAACCAACAATGACTTGTCGACACTCACGTTGGTACTCCCAACAGAATTGAATTGTCCCAGTACAAGTCCCTTAAACATTTGACGTACAAACGTCTCGGTGAGGTATTTCCTGCCTCAAACCTTATATGACATTGTGACTACTAGAGTCCACTATAACCCTCACCGTATCATCATATGATTTACCAATCTCAGTTACGACCAGTATAATGGCTACAACAAGCACACTATATCACTGCCACAATACCTGACTAGCAAATCGCTGCCTCCATAAGTTTATACCAAACCTACCAACGTATCATACGTTCCATCCCGGTATACCATACCGTACAAACCATTAGACTAGTGGGTCATCACCCAACATTTCTCTAATCATTAAGGCACAATGTATATTCCAGTGCCCTCACTCAACCACAAATCAATCCTAATCCCGTAGGATTTACTCCACGCCCTCATGGGTGGATGTGATCATGTCTACCACATGTCACCTTGGTATAAGAAAGTAGTTTCTTCGCTAACTACTCCTACTACCAGTCACTTGGCCATAGCAATTTTAACGAGTATATCCAAAGATACTACTACTCGTAAAACATTTACCTCAAATATGTGTTGCGGTACACTTCCTGTACGGCACACCCAATAATTGTGATATCCCCGAAAGGATTATGTGTAAACATGCTTTGATGTGCTAATGTTATTATGTGTTAAAGGTATGATTTAATTTGGGGTTTATGGGTTATGCTTTATGTGATAAAATCATGTAATTAAGTTGGGGAATTAATGTATGTGGTTGGTGTTATATTTATTTTGATGATATGGTTTAGGAGGTATGTTAGGTATTTTTTGAATGATGTATTGATGGGGTAAAATTATAAAATATCAAGGAGGGATATTTTTATACATCGTACGAAATACCGGGACACAATTAAACACCACAAGGCCACCCTACAAGCAACCCCCCCCCCCCCCTCAATCAGCTGAATCATGCCACTTGCCCCTGTTTTCTGGAAAGCAGATTGATCAACCATGCCTCTTCCACCACTTTTTTCCCACTCTCTTCTCTCGGTTTTCTCCTCCTTCTTTCCAGAAAACTTTCGTCCAACATATGAACTAAATATAGGAGAAGATTTTTGGTGTTTTGTTGATCGGAGTTTGACGAAAATCGAGGAGTAAAAGTGGTGAGGAATCATGCTGGTTTACCAGTTTTTTCGTTCTTATGTATGTGTGTTCTTCATAGCAGATTCGGCATGCTAGTTTTAGGTTCGATGAAATCTTGCTATGAGTGCTTGCATGTGATTTTTATGAAGCCCCTAGCATACTTTGTTAAGTAACTTACATGACTTATGTGTTAGATTTCGATTTGTGAAAAGTGTTCCTCGAAAATCTGGGCAGGGGGAGTACCCTGTTTTTATGTTGAGTAGGGGTTTTATCATGAACATTTTAAGCATGTTAGCTTAGGTTTTGAATAAACATTTGACGTGAACACATACATGGTAGTTTTGTGATGTTACTAGCATGTTTCCTTGAGCATGGGTTACGGGTTATGTGGTAGTTTTGGTGTTGTGAAGATGCATGCTCGAGAATTCTGGGCAGAGTTTTATGCCCTGTTTCTCGGGAATTTTGGGTTGAGTGTTGAACTTTTGGGGTTACTATGATGCATGCTAAGCTAAGTTTTTATTGAAACTTTGGTTTAAGCCCTTTCATGGAAGTATGGTGAAGTCCCTAGCATTTTTATTCGAGCATTTTATATGTGTTATGATGTGGTTTTAAGTGTATGAAATGAGGTGCTCGGAAATTCTGGAAATCGCGCAAAGGAACAGAGTTGGCGATCGATCGCCAAGAAGGCGCGATCGATCGCGACGTTCCAGTGGGTTTTGGCGATCGATCGCCAATAAGAGGCGATCGATCGCTGATTGTATATTTTTTTGGTATACGAGGCAGTAACATCTCGCGATCGATCGGGGCTAAGGGGCGATCGATCGCGAGATGACATATTGGGGCAAATGTTGAATTTTGTCTAGTTTTGGTATTGAATTATTATTGGGTGCCTAATATGGTGTTATGTGGTTATGTAGAACCATCGCAGGTACCAGCACAGTCGAGGAGATAAAGTCGGTTGACTCCTCTATCTTTTGAAAGGTACGTAAGCGACGTACGGGCATCCCAACGGTAACATGTATTCGTGTTTATTTATTTAACACAAGGTAAAGTAAAGTATGCATAAGATGGTGCATTATGATATGATACATGTTGACATGCATTATTTCTGCATATGAATGCTGTGGAATATAAGAGGTGTATTCCACGAGTCAAGGTTATCCCAGTGAGGATTTTAATGCTTACACTATAATTCCGCTGAAAATGTGGAGCGAGAGGTAGAGGACCGTTCGCACATGGAGGCGTGAATTTCCATAAGAAGCGAGGAAGAATACCGCTTACGTGGAGTTCCATAAGAAACGAGGAAGAATTCCGCTTACGTGGAAAAGTAAGAAGCATTGCAATACACTAATGATAAAATGACTCAAGATTGAAGTAAGGATTTAAGAAGTAAAGATATGTCATGACATTATTAAGGAACCATAATATCATATAATGTTTTTATCATGAGTTATGGTACAGGGACAATTAATGGGCGTTTTAAATGCATTGGAAATACAGGAAGTATTTTATGACTATGATTATGCATTTATGCTTTACATTCATATTATGTTTGATATGAATTACGACATGCTCATGTGATAGAGGTTGTCATTGTAGGTGCTTTTGCTAAGGAGAACCAGGGTCAGGTTGATAAGCTGAGCTGTAAGGAGTGCTACAAGATAGCAAGATAAAGACTTATTTTGTATAGTTTCTACTAGGAGTGCAGTAGAAGTAGCCTTACCCAAATTTGTTAAAGAATGTAACAAATTTCTTTTGGCATGTCATACATACATGTAAACCTTAAGCTCAATTGTCAACACGACTTACAACTCTGATTTGATATGATTAGTTCTCTTAATTGCACCTTATTGTATGTTGAGATAACGGGGTCTCACAATAATTCTTCGAGTAGCCTGCTCGGCATAATGGTCTCGTCAACTAGTGACCTAGACACTACCATGTGCTCACCATTGGCACTCAAACCAAACGACTAAATGCATATACATAAATGTATTATTCATCGAAACGACGCTACGCGTCTACATAGAACATCCACTATGTCATCGTCATCCCGTGACGGTACATGTCAAGATATGACACCCCAGATAACATCGTCAACTCGTGACGGTACATGTCGACACACAACATGCATAATCTCATCGTCAAACACGTGAAGGTAGATGTATATCAACGCATGGCATCCACAATAATGCTAATAAAACAGTAATATACCATACATCATCGCTAACAAGATAATAGTATAACTGTATCCATTGCCCAACAGTGGTATGCAAGCAGCACCAATCGCTCGAAGGCGGCGTGATCCCGTACTACGTACATAGCGGCATAACCCATCGCTATAGAATCAGCGGCATAAATCATCGCTATTGATATCCGGCGGTATGAATCATCGCCATAGGATTAGCGGAATGTACCATCGCTATGTAGATGTCCGACGGTATGAACCATTGCCATAGATGTAGCGGAATGACCGATCGCTGTGAATACCCGGCGGCATAAGCCATCGCCAATAGAATAGCGGAATAACCATCGCTATGAATACCCGGCGGCATAAACCATCGCTTAACCATCGCTATGAATACCCGACGGCATAAACCATCGCCAATAGAATAGGGGAATGAACCATTGATATGAATACCGGCGGCATAAACCATCGCCAATAGAATAGCAGAATGAACCATCGCTATGAATACCCGGTGGCATAAACTATCGCCAATAGAATAGCGGAATGAACCATCGCTATGAATACCCGGCGGCATAAACCCTCGCCAATAGAATAACGGAATGAACCATCGCTATGAATATCCGGCGGCATAAACCATCGCCAATAGAATAGCGGAATGAACCATCGCTATGAATACCCAGTGGCATAAACCATCGCCAATAGAATAGCGGAATGAACCATCCCTATGAATATCTGGTGGCATAAACCATCGCCAATAGAATAGTGGAATGAACCATTGCTATGAATACCCGGCGGCATAAACCATCGCCAATAGAATAACCGATCCCTAGTCTTGTTATAGTAGTGTATTTTAATGCACCTCGCTTATCATGACCGCGGCACTAATACCCCTCGCTTCGACATATCAGCGGCATTGAATGACCTCGCTCAAATGCGACATGCGATAATACCCTCGCTTCAACATTTGGCTGCAAATATTCTTTCCTCGCTACGATATGACAGCGGCAAGTATTCCATCATCGCGTCAAGTGACAGCGGCAAAGCATTTAAAATCATCACTCATCCATAATAACGACTCATGGGATATCACCAAGCATCCCATCTATACCTGTAACACAATGCATAATCCATATCCCAATATACATCACCATGAGTGTATTTTAATGCACCTCGCTTCAATTGTGTCATGCGGCAATACCCTCGCTTCAACATTTAGCGGCAAAGCATTAAAATCATCACTCCAATATATACAACCACAATGAGTGTCTTTTAATGCACCTAGCTTCAAATGTGTCATGCGGCAATACCCTCGCTTCAACAATTAGCGGCAAAGCATTAAAATAATCACTCCAATATATACAACGACAATGAGTGTATTTTAATGCACCTCGCTTCAAATGTGACATGCGGCAATACCCCGCTTCATCATTTATCGGCAAAGCATTAAAATCATCACTCCAATATATACAACCACAATGAGTGTATTTTAATGCAACTCGCTTCAAATGTGAAATGCGACAATACCCTCACTTCAACATTTAGCGACAAAGTATTAAAATCATCACTCGAATATATATGCAACTGCAATGCATAATCCATATCACATATGACCCTGCAACCACCATGGTTAGCAACTACATATTCCAATTATGAACACATATCATAAAGCAAGATAAGCAATATAGTTGTGATATAGTTGTGTCACACAACACTAACTACCCTCATGCATAATTATGTGCTATTCATTTCCATCAATAGATTCATAGGCCTTCAACAGCCCCAAAGAGCAAATCACTGCTCTGATACCACTAATGTAAGGACCCTAAGCCATTAACCCATTATTTGTGTATTTAATCATGCATTCGGTTTATGCAATCATATATCAAGGGGAATTAGATTACATGCAATCATGGCATCACATACCATCTATAAAAATTTCTTGCATTTTCCAATCAATTTATCGGTTTTTCCCCAACCAAGTCCACGTACACATCATACGTCCTTATAATACACTAACATGTCCTCAAATTATTTAGCAATTCCTAAATAATTGCATGCAACACATAAAGTTTGAAAAATGACCTAGGTCATTTTTTGATTTGTGACTTTATTTAAATATTTGTTTTGTAAAATGACATTTAAACACGTACACAAAAACAAAGACCAAACAAATGTCAAAAATTTAAAATGTTATATTTCAAAATCATGATTAAAGGTTATTTGTTTAGATAATCCTCTAAATGTTCCTTCACCACAAAAGGTTTTAGGACTCCTGGCGTTTCCATATTCCCTTTGATGGCTGGCGACTATTGAAGAAGTGTTTCTTACGTGGATCCAATTTCTCAATACCATCAAACCAAATCAAGATTTTAAAATTTTGTAAAGACATGAAAAATAAATGAAAAAAGGTAGTATTTCACAGTTTTCTTGTCTAGACTTTGATCAACATTTCGAGCCACTCTCAATTACTCCTTTGCAAAGATCATTAGTCTAAAGATTATTTTTCGAACCAAAAAATTACTGGAATCATGCATTTGTCACCAGAAAATTGAACCATAAATAGCCATTGATTAAACAATGCAATATTTCTTTATTTTTTTTTCCTAATAAAATTCAAAGTTCAAATACCCACTAAAATTAGTAAAAGTTTAGGTAATAGGTAACTCAACCTTATGGGTTATGCTTTCAATATGCTTGCCTCTAGGGAACACGATCTATGTGGAATGAAACCATGGTTGTTTTGAAGGATAATAGTTCCATCAATGCTCTGATCAAGGAGTGTGCAAGACTGAAACATTTAATTAACAATAGCATCAATGTTACAAAATCTCATATTCTCAATGTTATGAAATCTTGATCCTAATTTCAATACAAAACAACAACAGAAAAATTCCACAGCACCAAGAATGAATTTCAAGTATCACAGCAACAAATAATATCACAACAAGTTGTTTATTCAATGCCGCAAGAACTGAGACAATTCCGTAAACCAAGATTGCTCAATGTGAACATGAATTTCCTCTTCATTCACGCACATATTATCATATTTCAGCAGATAATCCTCAAATCTATTAACACATGAGATTTACTGTAAATCACGTAATGCACAATGATTATTATATTGGACAAGAGCAAGATCACATAATACGCATGAGCATTATGTAAACACACAACAAATCAATTTCTTGGTCAAGCATGCAGATTAAAACAACTGACAGATTATGTGCAATGATGTGGATATGAAAATGACGCAAGATTTTTCGTGGTTCGGCCAACAATGCCTACTTCCACGGGGAGGACGATATTATTGATATTTCACGTCTCAAGATACAGTCAAATACACAATTACATAACCTGGAATTCACCCAAGATTCACTTCTATGGCTTCCAATGAATCTACTTTGAATTCCCTCGTTAATGCCTCTAGTGTACCCCTTCTTGTTCTTCGACTCTTCTGGTATCTATCCGTGAATCAATCACACAGCTAATTCTATTGGGAAAAGCTCTCTCAAATTTTTCTTCTCGTTCCTCTACTTCTGAGCTTCTGTCCCCTTTTATCTTTCTTTTCTTTTCTTTTAACCGCTTAATAGAATACCAAGAAGGAATACTCTCCAAGCTTCCAGAAGCTTGTAACCGATTGCATACCCTCCTCACGTGACTTTGAATAAGTTGAACAAAATATCTTTACACTCAACGTTTGAAAATATACTACGAGCTTGACCTACAATAGACCATGCCTCACTGACCACATGAGTATGTGCTACACATGGTAGATTTGGAGAATCAGTGTAGAAACAAATGAAAAGGAAGCACAACATGTTGGACGGTGGTTGTTTAGGTGGCTCCTTCCAGAAGATGTATTGTTGCTATGGTGGCTTGGACGGTGGACGGTGGAAGGTGGCACACCATAGAATTCAACAATGGTAGGAAGAAAAGTTGGCTTCAACTTGTTCACCGAAGGGTTTCTACGCCTATATAAACTCATCATCCCTCACTTCTGAAATTCATCCCTCAATCTGAAATTACTTCTCAATATTAAGCTATTAAAGTCTCTGTATCTGTTTCTGTGAGTTGTGAGGTGATCCGGGAGAGTTTGTAATTCTCGTCAGAAATTTCCAATAAATTGTGTTTGCTTCCCGTGGATGTAGGCAATTGCCGAACCACGTAAATATTCGTGTTCTTGTATATGTGTATGATTTTTGCACTTTATTTTGGGTATTCTGGCACAACAATTGGTATCAGAGCCATGTGTTCGTGAAAATGCCCGAAAATTGGAAGTGTCCGAAATTGTTTTTTGATCATACTACTAGATTCGTCTCGTCGACGGGAGTCCGGAACAATTTTCGGTTCGCAATTTCGACTTCCGAGTCAACGGGAAATTAAATTTAAAGTTTTGAAAATATTCTGAAAAAATTTTCAGAGTCTGTACGTACATACATGTTGGATTGGAGAAGAAAGGATCCGACCCAACTTCAAAATCGGATCCGGGTCGACCCAAAATCCGGCCCGACGAACCAGCCCGCCCGATTCAGGCCCGACGAACAAGCCCGCCCGAACCAGGCCCGGCCCTCCGGTTCAGCTGAACCAAATTGAACCAGCTGGTTCGAGCGAACCGTCTCTGAACCGGTCCAGACCGGTCTAAAATTGAAATAGCCCGTTTTTGCTCGTTTTACGTCCGATTTTGTTGATCCAAGACTGGTTTCCTACTATTTCGACCCTTCCGGACGCAACGGTAGCATCGGTTTCTGCTAAAAAGCTACCCAAAAGGACGAAGTAATGGATGAAGAAGCATCCACTAGCGGTTCAGTGCGACGAACCATGTTATCCAATGCGAAGTTCGAGGTGGAGAAATTTGACGGCACCAACAACTTTGGCATGTGGCAATGTGAAGTATTAGATCTCTTATTCCGTGAGGGATCTAATATAGCTTTGGAGTCTAAGCCCAAGGACATGTCACCTGAGGATTGGAACTATGTCAACCGGCAAGCTTGCGGGACAATCCGGCTCTGCTTATCCAAGGAGCAGAAGTATTTTGTCATGAAAGAAACGTCCGCAACGAGTCTCTGGAAGAAGCTGGAAAACAAATACATGACGAAAAGCATAGAGAACCGGCTCTATCTGAAAAAGAAGCTTTTTCGTTTCCAGTATAAGAAAGGTACGCCAATGATTGAGCATCTTGATAATTTCAACAAAATTATTGCCGATCTGCAAAATCTGGAGGTTGAAGTTCAAGATGAAGATATGGCGTTATTGTTGTTAAATTCTCTGCCCGAATCTTATGATCATCTGACCACGACTTTGTTATACGGCAAAGACGATGTCAAATTCATGGATGTTTCCAATGCGTTGGTAAACAATGAATATCGGAGGAAAGACCAGTATGATCATAGAGATACCACGTCTGAAGTACTGATGGTATCCAGAGGGAGAAATAACAACAAACAATATGTCAAGGGACGAGGCAGATCCAGATCGAAGTCCAGAGGAGAATCAACACGGAGACGTCCTGCAAAGGATGAATGTGCCTATTGTCATCAGAAAGGGCACTGGAAGAAGGATTGTCCTAACATGGATAAGTCAAATGCGAATGTGGCACAACAAAATTCTAACAATGAAGATGATTCGGCGTTCTCGGTTTCATCATCTTCATTCAATTCATCTGATAGATGGATTCTGGATTCTGGTTGTTCTTATCATATGTGCCCACATCGCCAGTGGGTCTCAGACTTTGAAGAAATCAATGGTGGGGTTGTCCTTATGGGCAACGATAATGCCTGTCAAACAAAAGGCATCGGTATAGTCCGCTTGAAGATGCACGACGGTACGATCAAACAACTTACAGAAGTGAGATATGTTCCTGATCTGAAGAAGAATCTGATCTCACTTGGAGTCCTCGAGTCCAATGGATACAAGATAACTATGGAGGGCGGAATTCTGAAAGTTGTACGAGGTGCACTCTTAGCGATGAAAGGTACTCGAGAAAGAAATCTATATTTTCTGGATGGTCACACATTTTCTGGGAGAGCTGCAGTCTCCACTAGCACTGTTGAAGATTCAACTGATACCTCACGGCTCTGGCATATGCGCTTAGGACATGCCGGTGAGAAGGCTTTGCAGAATTTAGTGAATCAAGGTGTTCTGAAAGGTGCTAAAAGTGGGAAACTTGACTTCTGTGAACATTGTGTCTTGGGCAAGCAGACACGTGTCAAGTTTGGTACTGCTATCCATCGTACCAAAGGAATACTGGACTATGTGCACACCGACGTTTGGGGACCTTCTCAAAACGCTTCATTGGGAGGTAAACGTTGGTTCGTTACTTTTATAGACGATTTCTCGAGATATGTCTGGGTGTATACTATGAATCATAAGGATGAAGTTCTGGACATCTTCCTCAACTGGAAGAAGATGATCGAAATCCAGACCGGAAGAAAGATAAAGAGGCTCAGATCTGATAATGGTGGAGAATACAAGTCAGACCCATTTCAGAAAACCTGCCAGAAAGAAGGGATAGTCAGACATTTCACCGTACCAGGCACGCCACAGCAAAATGGTGTAGCAGAACGGATGAATCGTACTCTGATTGATAAAGTCCGCTGCATGTTATCCCAATCTGAACTGAGCAAGACATTCTGGGCTGAAGCCTTGTCATATGCCTCTTATATCATCAACAGGCTACCAACTTCTGCACTAGAAGGAAAAACTCCGAAGGAGGTATGGTCTGGACGACCCGTTTCTGATTATGATTCTCTGCATATATTTGGGTGTCCCGCATACTTTCACGTCAGAAAATCAAAGTTGGAGCCTAGAGCCGAGAAAGCTGTTTTCATGGGCTTTAGTGAAGGAGTTAAAGCATTCCGTCTATGGAACCCCGAGTCAAAGAAGATTGTCTTGAGCCGAGACGTTACCTTTGACGAATACGTAATGCTGAAACAGAAAGAGTCAGAGATAGAGAACCAAGATCCGAGTTCTCAGTTGCAGGTGGAGTTCGAGATTCCCACAACTCCAGACAAATCTGTTCAGAATGATGATCTTCCTGAAGAAGACTCTGACGATCAGATTGATGACTCTGTTCAAACGGAGGTACCGGATTCAGCATCAGTACCTGATTCTATTGCTACCAGTAAACCAAAGAGAATTATCCGGAAACCTGCTCGATTTACTGATATGGTAGCGTTCGCTCTTCCAATTGATCAAGATGGTATTCCGTACAACTATAAAGAAGCTATTTATAGTACAGAAAAGACCATGTGGAAGACGGCGATGGATGAAGAAATGAAATCACTTTATCAGAATAAAACATGGAAACTGGTTCCACTTCCTAAAGGAAAGAAAGTTATTGGCTGTAAGTGGGTCTTTGCAAAGAAGGAAGATGCATCAGGCAAAGACAATATCAGATACAAAGCTAGATTAGTAGCAAAAGGCTACGCACAGAAGGAAGGAATAGACTATGATGAGATTTTCTCACCTGTTGTAAAGCATTCGTCTATTCGACTCTTACTAGCTTTGGTTGCACAGTTTGACCTCGAGCTAGCCCAGCTTGACGTCAAAACGGCATTCCTTCATGGAATTTTGGACGAGGAGATCTATATGGCTCAACCTGGTGGATTCAAAGTTCCCGGTCATGAAAATTGGGCTTGTAAGCTCGACAAGTCACTCTATGGTCTCAAACAGTCACCGAGACAGTGGTACAAACGGTTTGACAGCTTTATGAAGACACAGAGATACACACGCAGTCAGTTTGATCATTGTGTCTACCTGAAAAAACTCCAAGATGATACATTTATCTATCTGCTCTTATATGTTGATGATATGCTGATCGCATCTAAAAGCAAGATAGAAATTGATAAACTAAAGGCTCAGCTCAGCTCAGAATTTGAGATGAAAGATCTTGGAGAGGCCAAGAAGATTCTTGGAATGGAGATCAAGAGAGAAAGAACAAAGGGCACAGTCTGTCTGACACAGACTCAGTATCTGAAGAATGTACTCCAGAGATTTGGTATAGATGGAAATACCAAACCTGTAAGTACTCCGTTAGCTCCGCATTTCAAATTGAGTGCATCAATGTCTCCTACTACAGATGCCGAGATGAGACAAATGGATAGCATTCCTTATGCAAATGCTGTTGGAGCTCTGATGTATGCAATGGTGTGCACAAGACCTGATATTTCTCATGCAGTTAGCATGGTGAGCCGATACATGCACAACCCTGGTAAAGAACATTGGCATGCAATAAAGTGGATTCTACGGTATATTCAGGGGTACCGTGGATGTTGGTCTAAAATTTCAAAAAGACGAAATTAATCGTCTAGTTGGATACGTCGATTCGGATTATGCTGGTGATCTTGATAAGCGTCGATCAACTACTGGTTATGTATTTACCATGGCAGGAGGACCAGTGAGTTGGAGATCCACGCTACAGTCTACAGTTGCTTTGTCTACTACAGAGGCAGAGTACATGGCAATCACAGAAGCATTCAAGGAAGGCATCTGGTTGCATAATTTGGTGAAAGACTTGGGCATCAGGCAGAAAAATACAGAGATTTTCTGTGACAGTCAAAGTGCCATATGTCTGGCAAAGAATCAAGTCCATCACAGTCGCACCAAACACATTGATGTTCGCTACCACTTTGTTCGGGAAATAGTAGAAGAGGGAGATATTCTACTCAGAAAAATCGGGACTGCAGACAATCCTGCAGACATGTTAACAAAGGTGGTGACAGGGATCAAGTTTCAACACTGCTTGAACCTGATCAACATCTCTCAAGTATCCAATGCCTAGGGCGTACTGAATGAGGCAGCACATATTAACTGGAAAATCGCCAAGGTGGAGATTGTTGGACGGTGGTTGTGTAGGTGGCTCCTTCCAGAAGATGTACTGTTGCTATGGTGGCTTGGACGGTGGACGGTGGAAGGTGGCACACCATAGAATTCAACAATGGTAGGAAGAAAAGTTGGCTTCAACTTGTTCACCGAAGGGTTTCTACGCCTATATAAACTCATCATCCCTCACTTCTGAAATTCATCCCTCAATCTGAAATTACTTCTCAATATTAAGCTATTAAAGTCTCTGTATCTGTTTCTGTGAGTTGTGAGGTGATCCGGGAGAGTTTGTAATTCTCGTCAGAAATTTCCAATAAATTGTGTTTGCTTCCCGTAGATGTAGGCAATTGCCGAACCACGTAAATATTCGTGTTCTTGTATATGTGTATGATTTTTGCACTTTATTTTGGGTATTCTGGCACAACACAACATACTTTGATGATTGTAGCCAACTTCCTCATACAACATTAGAGAAGCCATATCATATTGGCCTTTTTCTTTAATAACTGTCTAAGAAGATGCAAGGAAGAGTAATGGTAATCGCATATTAGCAAGAAAAAATCCCATCTGGCTCATTAGGTTGTCACTCCTACCACATATCAGCAAACTCATCAACTTCCAATGGATTTTCCAGCTCGTGCATCTTCCTCCTAGTTTTGGCTTTAACTTTCTTGGCATACTTTCCAGCCTTTTGCCTCGTCTCCAATGAGGGAATCTATATGCTTGTAACAAGACCGATAAATACTAAATAGTAAGGCATGCAAAATTTCATTTCACAATAATCATGTTGGGTCTGAATTACATCAGTTGAACTGCATGTAAACATTAGGGAACTAACCCAGTCGCTAGAAAAATATTGTGGCTTTCTAATTGAGCACCATCCTAATTTTTTCAATTTTTTTATTTTTCTTATTTTTGATCAAGACTTCAATTATAGTTCATGTCAAAATAATGTAATGCATAATTTATAGTTGATATGAATAAATAAATGTTAGTCTAAGTCAAATTTTACACACACATGTTACTTATTCAAAAATTATTTACCTAGTATAATTCATTGATTTCAGTAAATTAGTTTTCAGTTATGTAACTTTTTGGGTACAACTTGTACTCTATTAATAATATACTTACTGCCTGATAAAAAAAAAAGTAAATTGGTTATTAAAATGGATTTGCTACTTTAGTAAATCAATTACCTAGTTTTTTTAATAAAATGAATTTAGGGGGCAATCTTTTTCATCGCGGGTTCTAATTTGGTAGGTTTGACAATTTTGATTATTTAGGTTGGTTAGTTTTCATGAAAGTCCATTTCAGCTAGTTTGGTTCTTTCAGAAATAAATTTGGTTTGTTCGGCTAGTTAAAACCTGATCAATGAATTAGGTTGGTTAGTTTTCATGAAAGTCCATTTCAGCTAGTTTGGTTATTTCATAAATAAATTTGATTTGTTTTGGCTAGTTAAAACCTGATCAATGAATTAGGTTGGTTAGTTTTGGTTAGTTTTCATGAAAGTCCATTTCAGCTGGTTTGGTTATTTCATAAATAAATTTGATTTGTTTTGGCTAGTTAAAACCTGATCAATGAATTAGGTTGGTTAGTTTTCATGAAAGTTCATTTCAGCTGGTTTGGTTCAATCAGAAATAAATTTGGTTTGTTCGGCTAATTAAAGCCTGATCAATGAATACCCACCCCAAATAATAAAGAGCGGTAAAAATGATCTGCCATGGAACTTCATGTTTACATGTTAAGACTGATATGTTATACCAAAATGTGTGGACCACCAAAGTTTCCACCAAATATTTTTATTGGATTAAAACAAAATCTTGGACCAACTTATCATAGGAACAGTACAGAATAATCAAATACAAACAGAATATATCATGTAGTACACAAAACATAATTTTCAGGATTAAATTTGACTTAGACTAACATTTATTTATTCATATCAACTATAAATTATGCATTGCATTACTTTGGCATGAACTATAATTGAGTCTTCATCAAAAATAAGAAAAAAAAAATTGAACAAATTAGGATGGGCTCATTAGAAAGACCACAATATTTTCTAGCAACTCGGTTAGTTCCATAATGTCTGCATGCAATGGAAGTGAGATAATCCAGGCCCAACATACTTATTGTGAAATGAAACTTTGCATGCCTTTACTATTTAGTATTTATCGGTCTTATTAAAAGCACTAGTTCAGGTAGCACGGTGTCAGTAACCAAAGCGTCTGGAAGTCGGACAAAGAATTTTAGCATTCAGCTGTGGAGAAAAAATTAAGCACGTGAAATCATATGATAATATTGAAGACACCTAAAGCTTATCAATTATTTAAACATTTCTTTGATTGTACTTTCAAATGCTTAATAAGAAGTTGGAACAACATCCTCTGTTTCTTGGAGTTCTTCGTTTTTTGGTTATGCATCTCCATCTCACTATCATTCTTTACCCGCTTATAAAAAAAATAGAGTTAGGATAAAAATCACAACTAGGGTTTTTGTAAATTAAAGCAGACGTTACCATGAGGGCAGACGAATAAGCTCATCACATGACCAAATTTGACTTCAAACTTGAAGAGCTTAGCGCAAGTTCCACTAATAAATGCAACCACAGGCTTGCTGATTTCCCCCTGCTTAAGTGCCGCAACTAAGAACTATATATCAGGAAGTATAGACCCAGGAAACACATTCCCTCCAATTACAATTATTGTATTGTCACAATTATACCAAACAACACTAGAAAGAAAAATTAATCCTGTAAGTTCAAATATAGACCATTATGCTGGCAAATATTTAATAAAAGACTTATAAAAAGATCTAAAATACTTGTTGAGCGAGGTACACCTAGGTAAAGAAAGAAAAATAACAAAAGCTCTATATATATAAACATATATGCAATAGCCCCTAGGGGTGGTTACCGGATCAAACCGGTCCGGTCCGGTCCGGTCCGGACCGCAACCGCCCGGTTCCGGGCCCGTTATGGGCGGAACCGGTCTGATCCGGTAAGAAACCGGATCGGATCCCGTTCCACCGGTTCCGGGTTGGACCGGTTCCAACCCGGAACCGGATTTTTCTTTTTTTTTTTTTTTTTTTTTTTTTAAAAAAAGGAAAAAAAGAAAGGAATTATCGAAAAAAAAACTTTTTTTTTTTTTAAAAAAATGGATCCGGTTCCGGTTCAATCCGGAACCGGATCCGTTTGGTCCGGAACCGGTAAGATACCGGATCCGGAACGGTAGAACCGATCCGGTCCGGTATCAAACCGGTTCCGGACCGGTTCGGGACCGGTTAGTCCGGTTCCGGTTTCGGACCGGGTCCGGATCGACCCGGTCCGATAAGCACCCCTAATAGCCCCATGCCAAACACGAACACGGTATTAATCATCACAAATGACTGTTTATTCATATACGTAATTCTTCAAAATCCATGCATCACACATGATTAGCCTTTTGAGAAAGTGAGGAGAAATGGGATATATAACCATTCTTTGAAACTTTTCATGCAAATTTCCCTAAAATCAATCCTTTATAAGATGTCTTTTGATTATATACAATAAACACTAAGCATAGTTGAGCACAACATTAGCACGTTTCATAGGTGAGCGCGGACGAATTCGAGTCCCTAATAATACTTTCTCGATCGAGATTATCGCATCAGACTTACTTAGTACGGTTTAAATGGCTGACATGGTTTGCAGGGTTTACCCAATATGCACCCAAAGTATAGTGGTTGCGTGTTCCCCGTCATTAAAAAAAAAAGAAATAAAAGGCCAAGATTTGACCACATTATACGAGGTGAAAAAACCCAGTTGGGGACTGATCGCGTTTATTTAAACAATAAAATATCAAAGCAGCGCGATTATTCGGCAAGTGCACGGTTGTCAAGTTTTAGTATAGATTATGAAAAGTACGGATTGTCGAACCCAGAGGGAATAACAAGCAAATACCAAATAAGATGTTTTTAATTATATTTAACCTACGAAATTTAATTAAACAATTAAACTGCTAATTAATTAAATTAACTATTAATTCAACCAAGTCAATAAAAGTAAACGAGAAAAATCCACTAGATAAGATTATCGAGACTTCGGCTCACCAATGCAATCGCTTACAATTCTCGATCGAAAATCCAAATATTAAATAGACCAATCTTTATGTGCTTGAGTTGGACTCTAACAAGCAGATTCTGTGGAGAGTTTTGAGGCTGGAGGTGATCGGATTTATCAGTCCAAATCTTATGATATTCTTGCCTATGTTTATCAATAACTTAAAGAGAAACATATGAGGAGTTTTAGAGCAACCATTCTTCGAGAATAAAGGAACAAATCGAAGCAATTTGTTGTGGTGAAGATCAGAATCTGTTCGATCCTAAGCTGCTGAAATTCGAAGGTTAAAGGATGAGTTTGAGATGGATGAGGACTCCTTGGTGTATTGAAACTCTTGGCTAGAGTTTAGGAGATTTGGAACAACTTCTAACAAGAATTTGACACCCTCTAGGACTCTTTTTCTTCACTTCCTCGCATTTTCACAAAGATTCCTGAAACATGCAAATTAATATGAAAAAATGTTATATCGTTCAAGAATCCATAATCACTAGAAAAACATAGTAAAATAAGTGTAACAATGACTCTTATCAGGGACATGCTGATCATGCCTACGCGAGTCCGACAACTCGGGTGGAACCTGTGTTTCGGATTTGGAAGAAGAGTGCACATTGGAGATTTTGAGGGATAATTCGTCGAGCCGCCACATGAGATTATCCATGCTGGCCTTGTATAAGGCGATGAATTCGGACAGTTGTCGATTGTAAAATCGCCATAATGACTCGCTGTGATACCATTTTTTATGATTGTAGGATCGTGTTATGAGATGATTGGTTACTATTCACGAGTTACTACTCATGGGTAACTATTCACGATGAGTAACTGTTCATCTATGCTGTTGTGAGAGGGAGAGAGAGAGGCAGGAGTCAAGTCTATGATAAAAAATAAAAAAAATCCTAGATAACTTTTAAATAAAGATCCTATCAACCTAGATAAATTTAATACAAATCCTAACAAATATAAAAAAACTAACAATGATAATTATCCATGTAATCTCTCCTCAATTTATAATTCTGAATGTTTCCTTATCAGCATGCAATTGGCGCGAATCTCTATCCGACTTTTTTCAATATTTCAGAATATTAGTGGCGTTGGGCTACATGATTTTTCTTCTTTTCAGCATCAAATTGGATCTTTGTCATATTTATGCACTTTTGATAATCTTTTGACTTATTTTTTTTATTATTAAAAAAAAAATTCACATCATGATAATTTTTGTGAAAATTGAATTACGTGAATGTGACGAGTTGGAATGTTTGTGATAGTGACGTGGATATGCAAACTTTTTTCAAGAAGGAATTTGAATTCTAGTGACTTCACGTGATTATGGTAACATACGATTTGTCGGATTTTTTAAGATTCACGTGAATCGACTTCTAGTAACGTACGATTTGTTGGATTTTTTTTAATTTACAAGAATCGACTTTTGAGATTGAATATGTTGGTAACCTACGAATTAATTGGTGGGTTATGGGCCAAGTCATGTAAGACGCAAGTAGTATTAAATATGATGGATGAGATTTTATTTTATTTTTGTTTAATTGAAAGTCATGTTATTTTTTTTGTCTCTAGATGTTTTATATATTGAGCATGTAATTATGATTATAATTGAAGCATGATTATTAAAAGGAAAAATAAAATAACCCTCATTGTTAAATAACTAAGTAAGAGAGGGATTTATCAATGGAATCCCACGATCTCCGTTACTGGTTTGTTGATGATACAATTAGATTCGTGTATTGGATTTAAGTGCATTCCTTCATATCAGAAGGGCAGTGGTAATCACGGTGCACTGAATAAGTCTAAGGTCAAGTGTTTCAAGTGCAAGCAGAAAGGGCACTGGAAGAACAACTGTCCACTTATCAACAAAGTGAATAAGAAATGTATATCTCATTTGCTTATAGCTGAAACTTGTTTAGCGGTCGTATCTACGGAACCTGGTGCGTAGATACTTGAGCCACTAATCATGTATGCAATTCGTTGCAGGGGTTCCAGAAAACTCGACAGCTAAGTGATGGAGAGATTGACATGCATATATTAATTTGTGGTACTATATAACATAATTTGTAGTACTATAACAAAGAGGTACAAATTTTGGCTTATACTTCCTGTAGCTTTAAGAAGCATCACAGATATTCAAATTAGCCCTTCAATTGTCTAATCATCTTCTGGCTACTACTATAAGAAACAAATACATCGAAATCTTGATTAGTACAAGTTAACAGCCAAATGAAAAGAAGTGGTTCCTGATATTACCTTAGTTTTCATAACTCAATGATTTGTATAGTTTGAGTTATGTTGGCTACTTAGCGCAACCTGGATATGAAATAGAATTCTCACTGCTGTATTAAGGTTCGACCCTTTAGATTACATTTTGACCAGTATATAAGAGAAGATAAGTGGCGAGGAAGAATGGTATTTGCTCACATGCTATTGGAATTCATAGAAGAGCTTGCTGTAGCCTCTGCAATAAAATATTGCAGTGTCAGCGGATTCTCATTTTAGATGTAATCAATCATAAGCAGATGTTATCGTGAATCTGTTGGAAAATGGCTGGCTTTGCAAGTGAAGAAGAGACTCTTTTGAAACTCCGTCCTTCTTTGTGCCTAAACCCAGGCCAGTTTATGTTGAATCACTGCAAGTACTCACATTAGTTTACAGGGTAAGTAACTTTAACCTGTTAGCTAATTTCGATGTGAAACAACTCTGATTACATTCTATGAAACAAATCAAGGGTAGGGCAGGATGTTAGCTACTAGCAGGGTAAAGGTTTAACGTCTCTGATTGCTAAGGGAAGGAAAAATTTGAGAATGCATTTTACATTGCACCAAGCTTATCTGACTCAGATGTTGTCATAAAGCAGATATTATTGTGTAAGCAATGTGGAAAATGTCTGGCTTTGCAATATTATTATCTTCGGACCTAAAAACTGCGTCAGTTCATATGAAATCTTTTGATATACCACTATAAATTTAGTTTAGATTAAGGAACATAAGTCTGTTGGCCATTTTCTGTATGGAACTCCTTTGGTCAGCGAACATTTACGTAATTTTATGTAGATAGAAAAGGATAGAAAAGGATGTCGGCTACTACAAAAGGTAGAAGTTTAATAAATGTGATGATTGAGTTGTGAAATAATATTGAGGGTGTTTTTGTTACGTTGCTCGGAAATCATCGGGCTCTAGTAACTCTTTTGGTGGGCTTTGATCATAGTTATTAAAAGTGTTCGCCGGCGAGGCCAGGCGGCTGGAAATCGACCATGGGGCGCCAGAGTCGCTGCAACTGACGACGACTAGTCAGCGCTTCCCTCTGAAGCTCGCAGGCGTTAAATCGTCGACCAAATAAACGCTGCCTAGGGTTTATGGAGGGGCGACCGTGAATCTTAAAATTCCGGCATCCGACAGTTGAACCGTTAGCGGGGTTGTGGGCGCTAGGATAATGGAGCCATGGGCATGAGCCATCTGTGTTTGATTGACTAAAATATAGTAGGATTCACGGGAATTTTGAGGCATTTTGTTCATAATGAATTCGAAATTGTTAGGGTAAAATCAAACAGAATAGTGGGACGGATTCTTGAATTGAGTGAGACATTTTGTTCATCACGGCTTGGGTGATAGGATCGACAGTGGAATTTCCGGAAATAGTACCAACGGAGAGCAAAATTGAGCATCGAAGGAGATGAAGTGGTTTTTGACACTTTATGAAAATTGTTATGTTTTTGTTTTTATATTCTACTTATTTAAAAAGTATTATTTTGGTTTTGAAAAAGGAAATAACTAAACAAAACTTTTATTATTGGAATGACTAAAAAAAAATTAGTAAGCAATATTTTTTATTTTATGTATGTTGTTTCTAGAATTAAATAAAAATAATTTAGATAATAAAAAAAATTATGACAATAGAGTAGAATATTTTGAGAATAAATTGAAAACTAATTTAGTACGGAGAGTTAACTTATTGCTTCTTTAATTTTTAATAATAATAATTTTGATTTAATATCGAATATGCGTTTCATTTCTATCAAATCTCATGTACAGTAAATTTTTATATTAGAAATTGACAAATATTACAATATGAACATCTTCTTTGCTCTATAGTTTAGCCATGTCGGACAAAGATATTTATATCTAAATATTTGAAATTTTTCTCGACGCCAAAGGGTCTGCGTTGAGTCAATCCATGGTTCATCGCTTTTTGGCGCCAAGCGCCTTCGATAACTATGGCTTTTGATGAAGAAATAGTTCTCATCAAGTATGTCAATATAATCAAGGATATGTACGACGGAGTATCATCCAATGTTAGAACGTGTGGCGGGATGACAAATGAGTTCTCGATCACTGTTGGATTGCATCAAGGGTCTGTGTTGAGTCATTTCTTCTTCGCTTTAGTGATTTATGAGATCACGAAAGACATACAGACTGAATCACCCTGTACCATGCTTGTCGCTGACGATGTCGTGTTAGTCGACGAGACTAGTGTATACTAATGATAAATTGGAATTATGGAGAGAGACTTTGGAATCAAAGGGTTTTTAGATTAAGTAGGCTTAAAACAGAATAATATGGATTGCGAATTTAGTGTTCGTACGTCTCGGGATCCTGGTACGTAACAATTTTCGATACATAGGTTCTATTATGCAAAAGAATGGGGAGATTGATAATGACGTTAACCACATAATACATGCGGGCTGCTTGAATGGAAAAACACCACCGAGTTCTATGCGATCGTAATATCCTGTTGAGATTGAAGGGTAAGTTTTATAGAACTGCCATCAGAATTGCAATGATCTATGTGATGGAATGTTGGCGGAGATGTCTATGCTTAATTGGATGTGTGGTAAAACCAAAAGAGATAAATAAGGAATGATGACATTCGAGCTGAAGTAGATGTGGCTTGGATCGTAGATAATATGCAAGAAAGTCGTTTACGCTAGTTTGATCACGTACGACGTAGGCTCAGTAATACACTTGTTCACCGAGTAGAGTCCATGGATTTTGTCTCTTTCAAGAGAGCAAGAGGACGACCAAGAGGACATGACTCGAAGTTATGCACAAAGATTTGGAATCCAAAGGATCAACGAGTATAATCTAACCAAAAGGAGTACTTGAAGAAGATTGACGTATGTGCGCAATCCGACTTGATTTCTTCTGTGGTTCATGTGGCCTACCTCAAATATTGAGATTAAAGACTTAGTTGTTGTTGTAGTAACTATTTTGATGTTATAGTGTTACCTGAACAAATTATGAAAGCAGAAATGCTTATTTCCTTTTCTTTTTAAATAGAACATAGGTTCTTTAAGATTATACTTTTAAGCAGGATCCAGACTCCTTTAATATTGTGATGAAATCCTTTATCTGATGCTAGTGTTTGGATTGCCTAGTGATGAATGTTTTATTTACTTGCATTGTGTACCAATACTAAATCGCATTGTCTATTGATGAACATTTTATTTACTTGCATTGTGTACCAAAACTAAATCGCATTGGATTAAATAAGGTTAGTATCTTTTGCTTGGCTTTTGATTGTACGTACTTTTGGCTGCTACGATAACTTTGAACACGTGTTACGTGTATTGTTTTAAGAATTATCTTAAAAATGGGTTGTGTTTTTTTACATGTAGCTATTTTTGGTGCAGGAAAAGATGAAAGTTTATCTTGCTCCTTTTCTATATGGCATGCGATATACATCCTTTGGCCGCCATTTCACCAAAGTACAAAAGCTGAAAGAGGTTAGCTGATCTCTGGAACTACTTTTATCAAAGAGATTTATGCTTATTGCTTGAAGAAATCATTATCTATTTCAATATTAACAATTAGCACTTAAGAAATCACAATTTTAGGAAGTGTAATTTTACTCGTCTTTAAGGTCCTGCTGTGAAAACCCTCATATATGTTCTTCATAAATGTACGTACTTGTTCTTGTCTTCATTAGAAAGCAGCAGCTGTGTTCGTTGGTATTCTCTTTAAGCACAAACTATTAGAGCTTTTGTGTGGAAGCATGCGTGTGAATTTCCATATTTCTTGTTGAAATGCGTGTATGATTGTCCTTTACTCTCCTTTATGTTATTGAGCAATACTGAATCCTGTGGGTTACATTTTTCCTCCCATTTTATGTAGTCATATATTTCCCCCAAACGATCCATCGGTGCCTTTTATCTCGAATTTTTTAGATGGCATCTTTTATTATTTTTTTACTGGTCTGATTGTGTGATTTCGCCATGCAGATTGTTGACGTGCTCCATTGGTACATTCAAGATGGTGACATGGTAATAGTCTACCCTTTCTTCTGATTTGTTAAAAGTACCCCCACTTTTCTATGATAGTTTATTATAACGTATTTCTAGATGACATTGTTGAGGTTTCTATGATAGTTGAGGAAATTTGAATTCTATATTACCTCTGGAGGTACCGAAACATTCAATTATTTTGTTTTTGGAAAGATAAATGTGATAATTTATTATGGGAAAGAGGGGGAAGAATTTTACTTGGTGTTTCGATAGCTCTTCTCAGGTTTATTATTACATCTTTTCTGAAATTTCTGAGATTGGCTGCTTTGGAAAATTTGAAATGGTAAGTAAATTTTGCTTAGAAATGATATAATAGAATAATAAAGTAATATTGTATCATGAGAGATTTGGTAAGTTAAATATATGTTTCAATTCTTTGAAAAAACTAGAGAACAAATTGTGATTATATGGTAATTATGTTATGATATTGGTTTGTTGACCTGTGAAATGGTGTGGATTCAAACTGGAGAATCTTTAAAAAGTTCTTGATAAAAATTGCTCACACCAAAGATTGCTTCCATTTGATGGCATATTGAGATAAGTCATCTCAAGATGCGAACCAAGAGCAGCTGTATTGCAGTTATAATCTTGCCGTAACAAATGGATTCAGGTTTTTCTCTCCTTAGATGATGGTAAGGCCTGGCACATGTATGTCTGGTATCTTGCCTAATTGTATCTTAAATAGGATAAAATGAATAAAATTTGCATGGTCCATGAGGATCTATTTTAATATCTTAATATGGGTTTACATGATGCGGACCCTGTAAAAGTGAAATAAAGTTGGCTGGTTAAGTACAAGAACTTGTGATTTTGACTGAACTTTATTTAGGATAAGTTGCATGATTTGTTGTATTGTCATAAATGAATAGTAGCTGAAACATAGAAACTACCTTCTTCTAACCTGGATTTTGAGGAAGGAAAAATGTGATTTTGGAACTTTATTCTCAATAACCTAGCAGCACTAAGCATTAATTTGTCTCAACAAACCCAAAGATAGTGATTGATAACATCAGTAGGCGGTGGACAAGGTCATGAATTATTGAGAATTGCATGAACTTGAAAGCTCCAAGAAGTGTAGTTTGACGAAGTAATTTAGTTTGACAATGATTTGGGTGGGTGTATTGATGGGAAAGTTGTAATTTTTGTCCTCTAAGTTGGCGTCATTGCGATATTTGTAGTGGTCAAATTTCAGTCGTAGGCCGCTATCACTGCTTGTTATGCAATTTTAGCCATTTTATTCCTTTTTCAGCGGGAATGCTGACTTGGCGCTGAGAGTTGCATGACCGGTTTGCCTGCATTTTCATTTTTGTTGCTGTAATTTGAGCCTGGTAGTTCAGTAGCCTGCATTTATTTCTTATAATTTTGTTTAGTTGATTTGATGATATCTTCCTTTGAAGTTTAATTTTCTCCAAGTATTATTGACATATATTTGCTTGCGTTTCAGATTGTATATTTGCTTGCGTTTCAGATTGAGACAGAATCAATCCAATATCAGTTTTTTTACCTTCATTGTTTCCTAATAATTGTCCTGCATCTTGTTTCGTGTTTTGTTCTTATCAGCTGGTTGATTTCTGTTGCGGTTCAAACGATTTCAGCTGCCTTGCAAAAAAGAAGCTCGATGAGGTCGGAAGGAGGTGCTTGTACCAAAACTATGACATACATCAAGCAAATGTGAAGTTCACTGTCATTTTAACTTTTGAAAGGGATTATTAAAAGTTTAAACATGTCTCTTAAAGATCCATCAAGATTAACTATGTCCAGAGTAGGAAAGCAAGCTTTAGTTGTCAATGATCGAATGCCTTTTAGTTTTTTATTACAATTATTGTAATTATTTTATTATGGCCTATCTAAATTAAAAATAATTAATATTCGGAAGAAAGAAAGTCTTAGTTAAGTTTTATGATACTTTGTTTAGTGTGCTATTCGAAGAAATTAATACACATCACACTCTCCTTTTCTCTCTCTCTCACAGACATCATTACATGCCTTGGTTTAAGTTCCGGTTCTCTTACTTTACTTCAAGCTTCGATCCTTGATTTCTGCCAAGCTCTAGTTGTTTATACCCATTTGTTTAGTTTTTGCTAGGTGAAATATGGTGCAAACTTTACTTCAAGGTTGGATCCTTGATTTTTGCCAAGATCTGGTTGTTAATACCCACTTGTTTAGTTGTTGATAGGTGCAATATGGTGCAAAATTGCTTTGATTTTGGAACACTTGTCGGGGGATACATAGTATTATTGTGATTCCATTCGACTGTAAAACCAAATGTTGCTTTTATAAGTTTCTCTTTTTTCGTTTACCTTATTCCACCCTTTTTCTTCAGCACCTGTTTCCTTAAAGTTTGAGAAAGTAATAACTTGTGCACCATTATTACCTTTGAGGCTTTATCAGCATAAAGGATATTAACTTTGACGAGTCTTTTCAAAAGAATTTGGTACTCCTATCTGTATCGAATTCATCATTTGAATGGGCTCAAATTTTGGATGAAACTTGAAGACTGAGTTTTGTCTTTTTACTTTTAGAATTATAATAGTATTGCGCTTTTTTTTTTTTTTTTTGTGATGACTACTCCGGAGAGAAACATGACATTTTGGAAATTGAAGACAATATTGGCCCACATGATTTGTTTTTAGTGCGCTAGGAAATTTCTGAAAGATCTTTTATTTACCTTTATCTATCTATTATATTTTATGTCCTCTTTTTTTCTTTGCAGAATGATTTTTGTTTTGAAAGAAGGGATTGGATGGGGGTGAGACCAAATGAGTTGCCTGATGGATCTCGATTGGTGAGAAAATCCTCCCTCCCTGTTCTTACAAATTTCGATGCCTCTCAAAATATTTACTGTAGTCTCTCTCCTTCTCTCTCTCTCTCTCTCTCTCTCTCTCTCTCTCTCTCAGATCATGGGGCTGAATCCACCATTTGGAGTTAATGCTTCTCTTGCTAACAAATTTATTGATAAAGCTCTCGAGTTTAAACCAAAGCTTCTAATCCTTATTGTTCCACGGGAGACACAACGGTAATTTTTACTTTTTTGGCTAAGCTCAAAAGTCAAAACAAGTTGGGAAAGTTATAACAAATGTACATCACGGAGAAGGTCAATTATTTATCTGCTTTTTATTGATCAGGTTGGATGAAAAGAAATTCCCTTATGATCTTATTTGGGAGGATGATCAGATGTTCAGAGGCAAGGTAGTTTGTTATTTGTTGGATTATTATCATTATTTTGTATTTTTCATATTGATAATTTCTGACAAGGTAGTTTGTTATTTGTTGGATTATTATCATTATTTTGTATTTTCATATTGATAATTTCTGACGATCTTGTTTGTGAATTGCTCTGCATGGGTCTGTCTATTTTAGTCGTTTTACCTACCTGGGTCAGTTGATGTCAATGACAACCAAATTGAGGATTGGAACGTTACTGCACCTGTTATTTATCTTTGGAGTCGTCGAGATTGGACATCCAAACATAAGGATATTTCTGAACAGCGTGGTCACTCATCTGGAGCCCTGAAGAAAAATAGCTCGGAGGAAATTTATCACGAGACGCACTCATTTATTCATAAACAGGAATGCCATAATCTTGATGAATCCTTGGATAGGAAAGGGGAAGATAAAAATCCTGGTAAACAAGCACATCAGGAACAAAAAGCTAAGGTAACTCCAAGTCACCAGGTCGTTTATCCACACCACAGCAAAAGAACTAACGATGATAAGAAATATATCCAGTTTAAGAATCATCCTGAAGCAAACTCAAAGAAGCTTGATGGCAAGCTAGAAAAGAAAAGACGATCAAATGATAGGTTTCTTGTTGGCAATTCCAATACCAAACATCCCGTATCAGGTAATGCTTCTCCAAATTTAGCTGATGGCCGTCCACTGCACACATATTCACCCAGACACCTGGAACGAGCAATGCATGTTCATGGTCGACGAGCAATGCATGTTCATGGTGGGAAGGATGAGTACCAACATTCTGGTAGTAGGAATTCATATTCCCCATATTCTCAAACTGCATATAATGGAAATCAGGACGATTATTTGGTGAGAAAATGCAGCTTAAATACCGAGGATCTATGTCCAAGTAGGCGTGGAATGACCAGCAGACAAGCATACTCTTCGAGTCTTAATCCTGAATATGATCGCAGGGGCTTGAATGACCGATGGCCGGGCTATCCTTCGGGAAGAGCAAATCATCCACATGTAAATATTCCGGGAAGAGAGGTACCAATTTCTTGGAAGCAAAGAACCGAGTATCAGCCTCATCCAGGCCCCGTGTTTCCATCTCCACGTGGACGATTTAAAGCAGAAGCTGGCCCCATGTATGGTGGGAGGAATACCTCTGCAATGAACCAATATGATGCTCGATTGGATGAGTTTAATCATGCTCAAATGAATAACATGGTTCCTAGAGGGCCTGTGTCGGATGCACATGACAACTACCTTCCCCCGGTTCCAAGACCAGGATATCAAGGCTTTGCCCCGGGTCCTTACTACCCCTAGCTTCAGCCAAACACTTCAGGCCAGTTTAACATATTTGATCTCCTATTTTTGACCTGCACGGGATAATGGTCACCTAGTCGTGCACCTGTTTACTTAATTTTAGTGTTGCCTACATTTTCATTTGTGTGTTTTCTTACTGATACGAGTCTTTAATGCATTTTGTAAAAAAAGTTGTCTAATATTGTTTCTCGTGCATTAGTTGATACTTTATATCGATGGGGGTAAATTAATCTCGGATATTAATGAACTCTATGAAAGAATTCTATAGAAGAGTTATATCAGAATAATACTCTTACCGTAGATCTTACCGATCTACGAACAATCCAAAATTCTTGTAGACAGAACCAATCATTGGTTCCCAATCGTGGGCTGAATGAAAGCTTTTACTGTATCAATCATGTTACGTAGGAATTCTTGAGCCCAAGAGTTGAGAATATATTTACTACATCGTTTTGTGAATTGTCATTTTTTTTTCTTGCTGCACGATTTTTTGGTTTAGGGGACTAAAGATTTAATTGGGTGGGAACTATTTTTAATTAGCAAAACCCGTTAAACTGCATAATGCACAATCGGCTCGCCTTGTCGACTTTATTTCGGGACAGTTTTTTTTGTCATTTTTTGAATTACTGAACTTTTGATCAGAATAGTAAAGTCAGGTATCATTTGGATTGAGGGATGTGATAAAAATGTAATGATTAAAATTATAAAATGATGATAAAAAATAATGTGTGGTGTTTAATTGAAGGATAAGACAATTGATAATTTTATTATTTGACTAAGATACTTTCAGTACTATTATATATAATATTAATAATAATAATATAGTATATAATTTTATTATTTGACTAACATACACTTAGTACTATTATATATAATATTAATAATAATAGTAGTATATACAGCATTCCAGTAGTCTACATATTTGTTACTGTAAGTATTAATTTACATTGTTATTTAATTTTTGTGTTTATTAAATTCAGCCTAATGATAGGCTAAATCTATATTTGTGTTAAATTAGATCTATTCTTTATGATTATTTAGATCTGGTAGTAGTCTTTAATATGACTTAATACTACATTCATAGATAACTTCGTAGCCGGCATAATATTAGTCTTCAATAAACTAACATTATACAGTGTTACCCACTTAAGACGATGTGTATTGTGTTTCATGGTGTTTTATGTATACAATCAGGGGCGTAGTCAGGAATTTTATATTGGGGGGGGGGGGGGGGGGGGGGATGGGGATTGGAGGCAAATATACTGTGGGGTGTGAAGGAGGCGACAACCCCATTGTGGGGGGTTAGGGGCAGAGCCTCGAAATTTTTTTTGTATAAACACTTCGTTCGTATATTCGCTTTCTCTACATGCATAAGTTTTACTCACCATTTAATTCTCAATCTTCTGTATAAATATTTCATAATCCATTTAATTTAAATTTCAAATTAATATATACAATGGGTTACTATTAGATAGAAAAAATATATACCAGAATTTTTTTAAAAGAACTAGAGTTTACAAAAAAATGATGTAAATCGATATATTTTTTAAAATAAGCTTAAAATGGGACAAATAAGTATTAAATTCTTTTTAAAATTAAATTTTGTTTAAATAAATCAATACATATTATGTACTGAAAATCCAATAAATCAAGCTTCCTCGGTGTAGAACTCGCGACCTAACACTATCATATTAACATCTCTACAACCTGCACCACACTCTTTCGAGAGTTAGTTTTAGACAAAATATATATATAATAATTCTGGGCAGGGCTGGGTGAGCTGAAGCCCACCCCAGCCCACATTGTAGATCCGCCCCTGTATACAATGTTCTCAAAAGGTTAATTGTAGTGTTGAGTCAAAAGATAGAAAGAAGGAATTGTAGTGTTGTGTCAAAAAGATAGAAAAAAATGAATGGTATCAGACTTATGGTTTGCCGAACGCGATACATCGGCTTAAGTGGGTGATATTGTATAACGTTAGTTCCTTCTAGACTAATATTATGCCAGATCTTTTCTTCCTTCCTAATATTACAATATTCATGTGAAAGGCTATATGAAGTTATCTATGAATGTAGTAGTATTAAAACATATTAAAGACTATAGCTATAAAATAATAATATATGCATATATCTAATATCTAATATTATATAAATAATAATAATAATAATTATTATTATTATTATTATTATTATAACTATAATAACAATAACACAATAATAATAATAATAAGTAATATATAATACAAATATTATAAATAATAAGAAAATGATAATATATATATAATAATAATCATCATAATATAATAATAACTGTGTATATATATAGTAACTAATAAGGAAAAGTTACACAAGACATCCTATAGTTTGGTCTAAGGTGTTATGATTCATGAAAGTTGAGGATTGTAATTGTAATTGTCCAAACAATGGTTGAAAAATAAAATTTGGACTAAATTATATAATGGTTTTGGTAATTTTTCCTATTAATAATAATAATAAGGATGGTGGGAAATGATTATGTCATTTTGTTGAAAAATTAGATTAAAATGAGATAAATATGATGAGATAATTTTTGTTATACAACAAACAAAACATGGCATAAAAATATTATCCTAAGACTAGTAATCCTATTATGCAATCCAAACACGTATTATAGTATTGTTATACCGAGATTAATTACGCTGACTAATCATCATTGGAAAACTATTTACGAAGTGAAATATCAGTAGAAAGTTACAATAAATTCATTTTAACGAGTGTGATGATTACGCTAAATTGTTGAATTATTTTTATAGTTATTTCGCTGAGCATACAAGGAGAATGTGATGGTATGGTCCACTATCCAAGTGAAAGCCTTGTTAAAAGGTGTTTTAAGAAGGCCATTGTGACTATAAAATGAAATAATTGTACACTTGTAAAGTTACTTGTACCACGTACGTGCATCATACTTGAGTATCAATTAGATTACAGAGAAATTAAAAATCAAAAGTTAATAATATAATATTACTTTTTATGGTATGATTATTAAAATTTTCTATTTGTAATATTTTTCCAGTTGTGAAATAAATCAAAAGAAACTAAAATGTATATTTGTAAAATCTAAGATGATAAGGAGATATGTGGAAACTAAAATCAAATTTTTATTACGTTTTTTTGCTCCTACATAAATTCCAATGATAAATTAAACCAATAGAACTATTAATCATGTCCATTCCTCTCCCATAACTTCAACCGTAACTTAGTCTATTCACTAGGGGTGAGATCGGGTCGGGTATCTCAGGAATCGGAAAATTTGGGTCGGGTACCCCATATACCTCACCGATTCCCGACCCGAATTGTTCAAGTACCCGATATTTCAGGTACCCGGGTACACTATTTTTTGTTTTTTTTATTTAATCGTTTTTTTTTTTTGCTTCTACAATACATAACAAACAATTTTTTTTTTATTTCTTGGAACCCGATCGGGTACCCGAATCCCGATCGGCTTCCAAGAAGGTACCGATTCCCGACCCGAATTTTCAGGTCGGGAATCGGGTATTGTCCCGAACCCGAAAAATTATCGTTTTTCATTCTCGTTCGGGAATACCCGATCGGGTTGGGTCGGGTACCCGAATGCCCACCCCTACTATTCACACTTATGATTTTCGATTCTCCCCTCACACATAAATTTCATTACATTATATTGTATTGCATTTATAAAATTAATCTCTTTGCACAATTGTAACATTCATGCAATCAATATATATCATGTTTTAATGTTTTTTGATTAGTTAACCCTATTATGTACCTATATAAAAAAAAAAAAAGATTGTATATAAGTCAGTAAAATTTTCCCAAACATTTAAACCATTACAAGATCAGAAGATCTATATATTATTCTTGTGGTTAATGATCCATTATAATCAATGCATGTAACCTCAAATTGCCAACTTCAACTAATAAATTTTATCTCTGTTCACATTTTCAATTATGTTGAATTAAGAAATTTGTTGGAATGTAATGATTGAGCAGAGCGATCGAATCGTAACGCTTGAGTTGATCTATAGTTTAATTATTAGAGTTGCGTTGTTACCACGATCTATTATTTTGGTAAAGTGACATATACTTGATCCTACAATTGGTATCAGAGCTAAGATCAATGTTTGATTCTCATGAGTTGTAAGGTAATGCAATTATTGGGAAAGAGATTTTTGGAGTGCAATAATTGTCCCTACTCTGGAGAGCGATTTAAGCATGACGGTTGAGTTGTCCTACTGTTTAAAGATTAGAGTTGCACCGTTATCACAAGTCATACCTTTCGGTATTACGACAAGCGCTTGATCATACAAAATTAACTAAAAATTCAAATTGAAATGAGTTAGTTAACGGAAAGTTTGTCATGTTAACGTAAATATGAGACGAATAATGAAATTATTTTATAATTATTGAAAACGAACTGAAGTAGTCCTTATACTTAATATGAATGTTAGTGATAGGCTTAGATTTTAAGTGTTTTTAGCTGTAATTTCTTCCCATTTTTCGTACTTTTTCCTGGATAATATTATGCTTTTTGGTGTTTATTTGTTTGTTTCAGGAAAATAGGTCGGAAGTGGAAGAAATGAGCTAAAATGAAGAAAACGGGCGAAATCGAGGCGAAAAAAGAGATCAAATGAAGAAGTTGGATTTTTCGAAGTCTCGATCGATCGAGATTAATTCTCGATCGATCGAGCCAGGCAGAATGTTGAGCATCATATTCAAAGCACCGATCGATCGAGATTTTGTCTCGATCAATCGATCGAGGCAGAGACTTCAGCAACAACTTTTGAGAAATGTCGATCGATCGGAAAAATATCTCGATCGAGCGAGCGAGGCAGTGAGTTGAGAATGCTGAAGCGAACAGTGCACCGATCGATCGAAAAAACCTTCCGATCGATCGAGACGCGAAATCCTGAAGATTTTATTTTCCATGTTTATCGTGATCTTCGGGGGTTTTAAGGGGAAACTCATTCATTCTCTTAGAGATCTGATATCAGACGAAATTTCTCCACAAAAAAGAGAACCCTAGCCGCCGCCTAGCCGCCGCCAAGGAGAGCCATCTTCTCCCGTTTTCGTCCGAGCTTGAGCCAACCGATTCCGGAGTGCAAGGAGGAGCAAGAGAAGAAATCACGGTGCAACGCACGGATTCATCTGCCGTTTATTGTATTTCTAAACTTTGATTTCTTTGATTTTCAATTTTCATTTGATGTTTTTGAGGTCGAGAGACGATTAAACTTCTTATGTATTTGATTTGAATTAAATGTAGTTTATTTTATTGAGATTTAGTATCATTGTGTTTGATTTATTGATTCAATTGTGTTTGAGTGTATTGATTCCTATTGTTCATGAATTAATTGCTTGTTACGATCAAAGCCTAGCTAACTTTGATTGACTCTGAGAGTTATAACCGAGATCGAGAGATAATGTTATAGCACGCTCTATTAATTCATGAAGTATGTTTAAGATTGAGATCGAGAGATAAAATCACATACGTGAGGACTTTGAATCGAGAGATTTAGAGTAACGAGGTTTTGATGATTTATGCAATATTGAATTAGTAAATAGGTGCACGAGAGTGACTTGTTCTAGTTTGATATTAGTTTCTTTACAGCTCGAGAGAGTGTATTGAATAACAGCGAAAACCTCTCACCTTTAGAATCAATTGATTGATAATTTGCTTATTCAGATGAATCATTAAAGATAACACAGTTGAACGAAGAGCTTGATAAATTTCTCGAGCGAATTACCTTTGCATATCCGGAATCATTCATTTTATTGTTTCTTGTTTAATTTTCGTTCCTTAGTTTAAGTTTGCATTATTTAATTATTCTTTCTTTAATCGTAGGCTAAATATAATTTTATTAATCTTATTTGGTACTTATACATTAGTCCATGTGGATTCGACAACCATTACTTAAATTTCACTATACTAAAACTTGACAACCGTGCACTTGCGGTAGAATCGTGTTGGAATCGAAGAGGGGGGGTGAATGAGATTCCTTGGCTACTTTAGCTTTTTAAAATGAGTTTGAAAAATAAAAGAGTTTTGCGCTTGCGGAAGCCTTTAGTCAATCGATAAATAAAAAGAATAAATAAATAAATGCGTAATGAAAAATAAAGCAATAAATAACAAAAGGATTTGTTATAGAAGTTCGGCGATGAATCGCCTACGTCTCCTCTTCCCGGTTAGATAACCTCCAACTGAGGTTCCACTAGAATAAACGATCTTGGCCTTGAGGGCTCCAAGTTAGCCACAACCCAACTCTTCCCGAGTTTACAACGCTCTTCCCGAGCACACTACTCTTCCCGAGTACACAAGCTCTTCCCGAGCACAATACTCTTCCCGAGTATACAAAGCTCTTCCCGAGCTATCAACACTCTTCACGAGTCTTCTTGGCCTTAAGGGCTCCAAGGATAGCCACAACACATGCACCAACTTCACTTGTTGGCGACTTTACAATTTTCCAACTTGCTTTGGTGTTGGAGGACCTTTACAATAAACCAACAAACACCTTCACGGTGTACTCACACGAAGATAACAAGACTCTAACAAAAAGAATGAATTACAAGCTCCAATACAACAACAATGTATGGAGATTGCAATGCTATTTGAATTTTGAATGATCAAAGCTTTGTAGAAGTTTGTAGGCTTGTTTCTTGTCTTCAAAATGCTCCAAAGCATCAATATTTATAGTGTAGGAGGCCCCCAAGGCTCCTACTAGCCGTTGCTACACATAAGGCTTGAATCACGCCTCGATCGCCTCGGACATCGCCTCGGGCGATCTCCATCGCCACCCTTTAACGGTCAAATCTGGCCCAGATCGCCTCGGGCGATCTCCCCATCGCCTGGGGCGATCATCAATGATAAACAAGGTCGTAGGTAAAGTTCTGGATCGCCTCGGGCGTTCCGTGCATCGCCTGGGGCGATCGCCCTTCAAAAAAAATGGCCTATGAAGCATTCTGGATCGCCTGGGGCGAGGTTGACCATCGCCTGAGGCGATCTGATCGCCAGCGTGCCCACCGTGCCATCGCTTCAGTCGATGGTGCGCAACATGGCTCGGATCGCCTGAGGTGATGGCCCGGATCGCCTGAGGTGATCTGCCAGATTTCAGCACTCTCAAACTTTGCACTATTCGACCATCTTAAGCTCATTTCTGGGAAAAGTGGTAAACATGAAAGTTGTATCTCTTCCTCTTATCTAGGTTTGTACAAAATTTCATTGCATTTCATTAAGGTATGAAGAAGTTATGCCCAAAATTCTACAGTCGCTCAAACCTTGCTACAATCTGCACTTGTTATGACTTCCATGACATTTTGCTCCATGATGCAATCCGAATTGGACTGAGATGTTCGAATATGAAATCTAGAATATTGAGTTTGATTTCCAACCTCTTTAGATTCACCTTGTTCGGAGCATCGAGCCAAGAGATATAATCAAAACATTGCACTGCGCTCCAATTGGCTATCTATACGAATTTGCCCACCAACGAACCATTGGTTTGTGGGTCTTCATCCCATCATAAGAAATTGTTCCAACATCATTCCACACATGTTGAACACTTAAATTGGTTGTTCATAGATGTCATTCCTTCTCGTCCAAGCTCAATAGATTCCTTGATAAAAATCACCGCTTGTCCTATGAACTCGCATATGTTATTGTATAACTTGGGTTCTCTTCCATTGGTCTTCCCAACCAATTTATCAATATAACCCTGTACACTAAGTAGACATATTAGTATAACAAATGCAAGTTTTGTTGATCATCAAAACTCAAAGATTAACCGGGGATAATTTAACGCATTAAACGCAACCATGTGTTTAAGGCTCAACAAATCGCTTCACACTACACTTTGAAATATTTTCTGTTTAAAAATAAAGCGGTCAAGTTTTTGGCGCCGTTGCCGGGGACTAATCTGTATAATATCATAAGAGATTAGTTAATTGTAATTTAGCCAATTTTATTATTGCGTTTTTGTTTTCTTTTTCTTTTTGTTATTTTCGAAGAAAAAAAAATATTATTTTATTTAAGTATGTTATTGGTTTTTCTTGCAAGATACTTGTGATGCTTCATCAACAAGTCTTCACAAGTTTTGCCCAACAATTTTCAGAGCCGTTTTATTCGGCGTGGGAGAGATTCAATGAACTGGCAGACACATTCAGGTATCACAACTTTTCAAACTATACTCTTCTGCAACATTTCTTCAAAGGTTTGGATGCACAGACACGAGGATGGGTATTCAGAGGAGCACTGGTGAATGGGAGTCCCCTGGTTGATAGAGATGAGGACAGTGTATTACACCTGTTCAATGATATGGCGGACTTCGACTACCACTGGCATTGTGATCCTTCCTTGCAAGGTTGGAGTCACCAATACCCACCAGAGCCCCACTACCCTAATGATACGCACCAAACCTTTGAGCATCACGGCGAGAAGAAGGATAGTTTTGTAGAAGGAACAGCTCAATCAGAGAATATGTTATTTAGACTCATGGTATCAACTGAGCAACGTTTAGAGAACCAGACCAAGTATATACGTCATCTAGAGCAGCCATTAGCAATCCTAGTGGAAACCATCTCAATGAGCTGCCAAGAAGAGGAGACGAGATCTACAAATCAAGCATGGTTACATGATGATGATCACTCAACCAATCAAGTTTGGGGGAGTGATCCCACTCATGTGGAAGAATCAAGGGAAGTTGAGCCTATGGAAGTGATTGAGCCTACAGTGGAAAAGTCATCTGAAGAGATCCTATGGGAAAACAAGCCAAGAGTGATGTTGGAGGATGAGAGTTTCGAGAACCTTGATATGCACCCATCGATGGAGACATGTTATATGCCATATGTGGATACGTATTTCCCATCGATGCCACAAACTTCACCGCACTACGCCCCATATGAGATGAGTCAAGTAAAGAATCATTCTCCCATGCTCACTATGTCATGACGAAAGTTGTTGGAGCGACGAGTTTACACTGGAGACATCTGGCCAATCTTGAGGGCATACTGAATGAAGACCCATTAGTGGTATCATACGATACTTACTATGGGCGGCAACCGCTCTTTGATGGTTGCTTCTGATGGTCAAGCCGACGACTAGAAATCAGCGCTTCTTGGGAGGCAACCCAAGCGTATCCTTTTGCATTTAGCTTTGTTTTATTTTCAATTTTGCATTTAGTTTGTTTTTCTCTCTTGTCGTTTTTTTTAGCATCCTTCTTTTTCGAGGTACTCAAGTGGAGCGATGAACCCTTACATCAGTGGAGCTTTCAAAAGCCAAACTTCCTCAATCCTCATGCAAGCGTCTTGATCAGGGGAGTTTACTTTTTCCCTTTTGATTCTTTTAAACATTGAGGACAATGTTTCAGTTAAGTTTGGGGGAGTGGTTTGCGTGTTTAACTTGTTTTATCCACATGTTGTGTGCTTAATTGTCACTTGAATCGTCCTTGAGCACTATCAAATTTTTTTTTTTTAGAAAATGAGTCAATACTTGAGAAATGATGAGTTGGAATTGCAATGGTACTACATGATGAAATTAATCCTCATCTAGATAGGAGTCATGAAAATGTTTAACTTGTTTGTATATATCCTTTGTTAAGCATATGTCAAAATTGAGGAATAATTTGAGCACGTATTGAGTCATGATTGAGTGAAGTATGTATTGATTAAAGTGAAAATTTGTGTTAACTATGATGAGTCTTGAGCATCTTAGATAAGTCTACAATTTATTTGAAAGCACTTTGAGGCGAAATTTTATAATTAGGAACTTAACTTGGAGATGATTTAGGCATTCAAGCCTACCTTTTATTCATCATTCCTTAGTGTCCCCTCTTGAGCCTTATTGAAAAAGAATGGTATATGCATTGCATATGATTAGACCCCCATTCGACATTCTTGGCAAACTCATTATACCTACCTTGGACTGAGCCTAAAAGAAATTTTTATCCATCCCTAAGGGAGTATAATGAATCTCATTCTTTGCACGGAATTGTCATATGTAAATGAGTTCATTGTGAAAAATAAAATGAACAAAAGAATGAGCAAAAAGAAAAGATGTAGAGAAAAGCCTTGAAAAGAAAAATTCAAATAAGACCCAAAGTGGCCAAGGCTAGAAAAAGTTGAAGAGAAGCTCAATAGTGTGCGAAAAAAATTGTTGAACTGATTTTATTATACTCTCTTCTTTGCATTCATCCTACCTTTTCTTTGGAACCGACACCAAAAGGCCTAACACTATAAGCTTTAAAGACCTTCTGATCCAAGTCTAGGGAATAATTACATTAGTGGAGAAGTGCTGGATAGTAGATTTGTAGAGTAATCCAAAGTAATCTTGACTTTGAGTTTTTATGGCACATTTTGATCTTAAAGATATGTACATTATTCATGTTTGACAATAGCACACACGCACGTTCCAATGTTGCGATTTATTGTTTAACTTAGGAGAAATTGATTCTTGTTGAATTTTGAATGACACTTATCAATGTGTAAGTAGGATTTCTGAGTTTTTACGTGTGTTGTAAAGATGATTCATGCATAGTATTAAGTTTAACTCTTCTTTTTGAGCTTATTGCTTGCTCGAGGACGATCAAGTCTAAGTTTGGGGGAGTTGATAGGCTTAGATTTTAAGTGTTTTTAGCTGTAATTTCTTCCCATTTTTCGTACTTTTTCCTGGATGATATTATGCTTTTTGGTGTTTATTTGTTTGTTTCAGGAAAATAGGTCGGAAGTGGAAGAAATGAGCTAAAATGAAGAAAACAGGCGAAATCGAGGCGAAAAAGAGATCAAATGAAGAAGTTGGATTTTTCGAAGTCTCGATCGATCGAGATTAATTCTCGATCGATCGAGCCAGGCAGAATGTTGAGCATCATATTCAAAGCACCGATCGATCGAGATTTTGTCTCGATCGATCGATCGAGGCAGAGACTTCAGCAACAAATTTTGAGAAATGTCGATCGATCGGAAAAATATCTCGATCGATCGAGCGAGGCAGTGAGTTGAGAATGCTGAAGCGAACAGTGCACCGATCGATCGAAAAAACCTTTCGATCGATCGAGACGCGAAATCCTGAAGATTTTATTTTCCATGTTTATCGTGATCTTCGGGGGTTTTAAGGGGAAACTCATTCATTCTCTTAGAGATCTGATATCAGACGAAATTTCTCCACAAAAAAGAGAACCCTAGCCGCCGCCAAAGAGAGCCATCTTCTCCCGTTTTTCGTCCGAGCTTGAGCCAACCGATTCCGGAGTGCAAGGAGGAGCAAGAGAAGAAATCACGGTGCAACGCACGGATTCATCTGCCGTTTATCGTATTTCTAAACTTTGATTTCTTTGATTTTCAATTTTCATTTGATGTTTTTGAGGTCGAGAGACGATTAAACTTCTTATGTATTTGATTTGAATTAAATGTAGTTTATTTTATTGAGATTTAGTATCATTGTGTTTGATTTATTGATTCAATTGTGTTTGAGTGTATTGATTCCTATTGTTCATGAATTAATTGCTTGTTACGATCAAAGCCTAGCTAACTTTGATTGACTCTGAGAGTTATAACCGAGATCGAGAGATAACGTTATAGCACGCTCTATTAATTCATGAAGTATGTTTAAGATTGAGATCGAGAGATAATATCACATACGTGAGGACTTTGAATCGAGAGATTTAGAGTAACGAGGTTTTGACGATTTATGCAATATTGAATTAGTAAATAGGTGCACGAGAGTGACTTGTTCTAGTTTGATATTAGTTTCTTTACAGCTCGAGAGAGTGTATTGAATAACAGCGAAAACCTCTCACCTTTAGAATCAATTGATTGATAATTTGCTTATTCAGATGAATCATTAAAGATAACACAGTTGAACGAAGAGCTTGATAAATTTCTCGAGCGAATTACCTTTGCATATCCGGAATCATTCATTTTATTGTTTCTTGTTTAATTTTCGTTCCTTAGTTTAAGTTTGCATTAGTTAATTATTCCTTCTTTAATCGTAGGCTAAATATAATTTTATTAATCTTATTTGGTACTTATACATTAGTCCTTGTGGATTCGACAACCCTTACTTAAATTTCACTTTACTAAAACTTGACAACCGTGCACTTGCGGTAGAATCGCTTCACACTACACTTTGAAATATTTTATGTTTAAATAAAGCGGTCAAGTTTTTGGCGCCGTTGCCGGGGACTAATCTGTATAATATCATGCGAGATTAGTTAATTGTAATTTAGCCAATTATTATTGCGTTTTTGTTTTCTTTTTCTTTTTGTTATTTTCGAAGAAAAATTTTTTTTTTTTAAAAAAATATTATTTTATTTATGTTATTGGTTTTTCTTGCGAGATACTTGTGATGCTTCATCAACAAGTCTTCACAAGTTTTGCCCAACAATTTTCAGAGCCGTTTTATTCGACGTGGGAGAGATCAATGAACTGGCAGACACATTCTGGTATCACAACTTTTCAAACTATACTCTTCTGCAACATTTCTTCAAAAGTTTGGATGCACAGACATGAGGATGGGTATTCAGAGGAGCACTGGTGAATGGGAGTCCCCTGGTTAATAGAGATGAGGACAGTGTATTACACCTGTTCAATGGTATGACGGACTTCGACTACCACTGGCATTGTGATCCTTCCTTGCAAGGTTGGAGTCACCAATACCCACCAGAGCCCCACTACCCTAATGATACGCACCAAACCTTTGAGCATCACGGCGAGAAGAAGGATAGTTTTGTAGAAGGAACAGCTCAATCAGAGAATATGTTATTTAGACTCATGGCATCAACTGAGCAACTTTTAGAGAACCAGACCAAGTATATACGTCATCTAGAGCAGCCATTAGCAATCCTAGTGGAAACCATCTCAATGAGCTGCCAAGAAGAGGAGACGAGATCTACAAATCAAGCATGGTTACATGATGATGATCACTCAACCAATCAAGTTTGGGGGAGTGATCCCACTCATGTGGAAGAATCAAGGGAAGTTGAGCCTATGGAAGTGATTGAGCCTACAGTGGAAAAGTCATCTGAGGAGATCCTATGGGAAAACAAGCCAAGAGTGATGTTGGAGGATGAGAGTTTCGAGAACCTTGATATGCACCCATCGATGGAGACATGTTATATGCCATATGTGGATACGTATTTCCCATCGATGCCACAAACTTCACCGCACTAAGCCCCATATGAGATGAAGCCAAGTAAAGAATCATTCTCCCATGCTCACTATGTAATGACGAAAGTTGTTGGAGCGACGAGTTTACACTGGAGACATCTGGCCAATCTTGAGGGCATACTGAATGAAGACCCATTAGTGGTATCATACGATACTTACTATGGGCGGCAACCGCTCTTTGATGGTTGGTTCTGATGGTCAAGCCGACGACTAGAAATCAGCGCTTCTTGGGAGGCAACCCAAGCGTATCCTTTTGCATTTAGCTTTGTTTTATTTTCAATTTTGCATTTAGTTTGTTTTTCTCTCTTGTCGTTTTTTTTAGCATCCTTCTTTTTCGAGGTACTCAAGTGGAGCGATGAACCCTTACATCAGTGGAGCTTTCAAAAGCCAAACTTCCTCAATCCTCCAGCAAGCGTCTTGATCAGGGGAGTTTACTTTTTCCCTTTTGATTCTTTTAAACATTGAGGACAATGTTTCAGTTAAGTTTGGGGGAGTGGTTTGCGTGTTTAACTTGTTTTATCCACATGTTGTGTGCTTAATTGTCACTTGAATCGTCCTTGAGCACTATCAAATTTTTTTTTTTTTAGAAAATGAGTCAATACTTGAGAAATGATGAGTTGGAATTGCAATGGTACTACATGATGAAATTAATCCTCATCTAGATAGGAGTCATGAAAATATTTAACTTGTTTGTATATATCATTTGTTAAGCATATGTCAAAATTGAGGAATAATTTGAGCACGTATTGAGTCATGATTGAGTGAAGTATGTATTTATTAAAGTGAAAATTTGTGTTAACTATATGAGTCTTGAGCATCTTAGATAACTCTACAATTTATTTGAAAGCACTTTGAGGCGAAATTTTATAATTAGGAACTTAACTTGGAGATGATTTAGGCATTCAAGCCTACCTTTTATTCATCATTCCTTAGTGTCCCCTCTTGAGCCTAATTGAAAAAGAATGGTATATGCATTGCATATGATTAGACCCCCATTCGACATTCTTGGCAAACTCATTATACCTACCTTGGACTGAGCCTAAAAGAAATTTTTATCCATCCCTAAGGGAGTATAATGAATCTCATTCTTTGCACGGAATTGTCATATGTAAATGAGTTCATTGTGAAAAATAAAATGAACAAAAGAATGAGCAAAAAGAAAAGATGTAGAGAAAAGCCTTGAAAAGAAAAATTCAAATAAGACCCAAAGTGGCCAAGGCTAGAAAAAGTTGAAGAGAAGCTCAATAGTGTGCGAAAAAAATTGTTGAACTGATTTTATTTTACTCTCTTCTTTGCATTCATCCTACCTTTTCTTTGGAACCGATACCAAAAGGCCTAACGCTATAAGCTTTAAAGACCTTCTGATCCAAGTCTAGGGAATAATTACATTAGTGGAGAAGTGCTGGATAGTAGATTTGTAGAGTAATCCAAAGTAATCTTGACTTTGAGTTTTTATGGCACATTTTGATCTTAAAGATATGTACATTATTCATGTTTGACAATAGCACACACGCACGTTCCAATGTTGCGATTTATTGTTTAACTTAGGAGAAATTGCTTCTTGTTGAATTTTGAATGACACTTATCAATGTGTAAGTAGGATTTCTGAGTTTTTACGTGTGTTGTAAAGATGATTCATGCATAGTATTAAGTTTAACTCTTCTTTTTGAGCTTATTGCTTGCTCGAGGACGATCAAGTCTAAGTTTGGGGGAGTTGATAGGCTTAGATTTTAAGTGTTTTTAGCTGTAATTTCTTCCCATTTTTCGTACTTTTTCCTGGATGATATTATGCTTTTTGGTGTTTATTTGTTTGTTTCAGGAAAATAGGTCGGAAGTGGAAGAAATGAGCTAAAATGAAGAAAACGGGCGAAATCGAGGCGAAAAAGAGATCAAATGAAGAAGTTGGATTTTTCGAAGTCTCGATCGATCGAGATTAATTCTCGATCGATCGAGCCAGGCAGAATGTTGAGCATCATATTCAAAGCACCGATCGATCGAGATTTTGTCTCGATCGATCGATCGAGGCAGAGACTTCAGCAACAAATTTTGAGAAATATCGATCGATCGGAAAAATATCTCGATCGATCGAGCGAGGCAGTGAGTTGAGAATGCTGAAGCGAACAGTGCACCGATCGATCGAAAAAAACCTTTCGATCGATCGAGACGCGAAATCCTGAAGATTTTATTTTCCATGTTTATCGTGATCTTCGGGGGTTTTAAGGGGAAACTCATTCATTCTCTTAGAGATCTGATATCAGACGAAATTTCTCCACAAAAAAGAGAACCCTAGCCGCCGCCAAAGAGAGCCATCTTCTCCCGTTTTTCGTCCGAGCTTGAGCCAACCGATTCCGGAGTGCAAGGAGGAGCAAGAGAAGAAATCACGGTGCAACGCACGGATTCATCTGCCGTTTATCGTATTTCTAAACTTTGATTTCTTTGATTTTCAATTTTCATTTGATGTTTTTGAGGTCGAGAGACGATTAAACTTCTTATGTATTTGATTTGAATTAAATGTAGTTTATTTTATTGAGATTTAGTATCATTGTGTTTGAGTTATTGATTCAATTGTGTTTGAGTGTATTGATTCCTATTGTTCATGAATTAATTGCTTGTTACGATCAAAGCCTAGCTAACTTTGATTGACTCTGAGAGTTATAACCGAGATCGAGAGATAACGTTATAGCACGCTCTATTAATTCATGAAGTATGTTTAAGATTGAGATCGAGAGATAATATCACATACGTGAGGACTTTGAATCGAGAGATTTAGAGTAACGAGGTTTTGACGATTTATGCAATATTGAATTAGTAAATAGGTGCACGAGAGTGACTTGTTCTAGTTTGATATTAGTTTCTTTACAGCTCGAGAGAGTGTATTGAATAACAGCGAAAACCTCTCACCTTTAGAATCAATTGATTGATAATTTGCTTATTCAGATGAATCATTAAAGATAACACAGTTGAACGAAGAGCTTGATAAATTTCTCGAGCGAATTACCTTTGCATATCCGGAATCATTCATTTTATTGTTTCTTGTTTAATTTTCGTTCCTTAGTTTAAGTTTGCATTAGTTAATTATTCCTTCTTTAATCGTAGGCTAAATATAATTTTATTAATCTTATTTGGTACTTATACATTAGTCCTTGTGGATTCGACAACCCTTACTTAAATTTCACTTTACTAAAACTTGACAACCGTGCACTTGCGGTAGAATCGCTTCACACTACACTTTGAAATATTTTATGTTTAAATAAAGCGGTCAAGTTTTTGGCGCCGTTGCCGGGGACTAATCTGTATAATATCATGCGAGATTAGTTAATTGTAATTTAGCCAATTATTATTGCGTTTTTGTTTTCTTTTTCTTTTTGTTATTTTCGAAGAAAAAATTTTTTTTTTTAAAAAAATATTATTTTATTTAAGTATGTTATTGGTTTTTCTTGCGAGATACTTGTGATGCTTCATCAACAAGTCTTCACAAGTTTGCCCAACAATTTTCAGAGCCGTTTTATTCGACGTGGGATAGATTCAATGAACTGGCAGACACATTCAGGTATCACAACTTTTCAAACTATACTCTTCTGCAACATTTCTTCAAAGGTTTGGATGCACAGACACGAGGATGGGTATTCAGAGGAGCACTGGTGAATGGGAGTCCCCTGGTTGATAGAGATGAGGACAGTGTATTACACCTGTTCAATGGTATGGCGGACTTCGACTACCACTGGCATTGTGATCCTTCCTTGCAAGGTTGGAGTCACCAATACCCACCAGAGCCCCACTACCCTAATGATACGCACCAAACCTTTGAGCATCACGGCGAGAAGAAGGATAGTTTTGTAGAAGGAACAACTTAATCAGAGAATATGTTATTTAGACTCATGGCATCAACTGAGCAACGTTTAGAGAACCAGACCAAGTATATACGTCATCTAGAGCAGCCATTAGCAATCCTAGTGGAAACCATCTCAATGAGCAATTTTTTTATTAAACAAATTTGGTCCTTAAACTTGTATAGAAGATTGTAAAAATAGTCATTACTTTTAATTTGTGGTTTATAGTTAACGGTAGAGGCCATGCGTTACATTTTTTTACATCTAAAAACATGAAAATATTTCAAATGATAAAAAAAAATATATACTTATATATTTATACTATATTATATTGTTTAAACCTCTTATAAAAACTAACTTGGTATTACAATTTTTACATTCCAAAATTACCCTCATTTTCTTTTAAAATTACAATATCTAATTACACTCATGCACTTACCAATTTAAAATAATATCATCATACTTGCTATCTATGTACCAATCAATTTACATTATGACATTCACAATCATACAAATTACCATCATACCTATTATACAAATTATCATATTATCCTAAAAAATTTATTAAATTCTAAAAAAAATTAAATATAAAAAAACTGTATAATCATTTTATAATTTAAATTAAAAAAGCTAAAACCAAATAAAAAACGACTTTACAAATCACAATAATTTACAAAAAATATATATATATATGCACGCAAGACGTGCAGAATGAGACTAGTTAAAATAAAGTCTTTTAATTGATCAATACTATTTAGGCAAAAAATGTACGTTAAGTCAAATTGAAACATATCAATCAATCTAATAAAGAAGATAATAAATGATATAGTCACTCTTAATTTTTTAAACTTAATTATTATGGATACTAAATTTATAATTTTTTGGCAATTGTTTGTAAAAGTATTTTAATTACATAATTATATAATATATTAAATTCTACATAAAATATTTTTTCACTCAAACATAAAAAAAAAATCAATAACATATTGATATATAAAATACTTCGATGGCTAGTTTACTTATTAAACAAGATATATTTTTGACTTCATTAAATTATATATATCAAATATGTCATCAATTTATAAATTAATTATTTTATTTTTGATAAATTAAATATTTTTTTTGATAAATTAAATAATGATTTTTATAAATTGATGACATTTTTATAATTATTTACAATATGATATAATATATTAAATTCTACATAAAAATCAAATTTGTGAAATTTTCACAAGATAAATTAAATAGTTATAAAAAATGTCATCAATTATTAAAAAAAATTATTTAATTTGTTTAAAAAAATTATGTAATTTACCAAAAACAAAATATTTTTTTTATATCATATACTATCCTAAATAAAGTTGTCAAGGTTGACTAAAAATCTAAATTTTAAATGGGGGGGACTAGTGGTGCCTAGGAATGGCAACGGATCGGGTATGTGACGGGTTTGGCCAATCCCACGACCCGCCCCGCTACACATAAAACTCAGGACCCGCCCCGCTTAGACCCGCGAACCCGGTGGGTTTACCCGCCCCGCCCCGGTTCCAGTTTTTTTTTTGTTTTTTTATTTTTTTAAAAAAAAAAATTTAGCTAGAAATCAATTTTGAAACACAAAAGTTGAGTTTTGTGATTAAATTTCATGTTTTCTCTAGTAAATATTTATAATAAACATTGTAAAACTATCTTTAAACTATTAAATATTTATTAATTTGCTCTTATTTCCTTCAAAATGCCCAACTTTTTTAACATGAACACATGAATTTTGATATAAAATTAAATAATGACACTTTATTGTTCAATCAAAGAAGTAAAATGTATAATCAATATCATAATTTTTTTTTAAAAAAATTAAAATATATAGCGGGACAGGTCCGGGTCGGGTTCGGCCAATCCCAGAACCCGCCCGCCCCGCTTCCAAACCCGGTTGAAGCGGGTCCAGACGGGGCAGGTTCAATGTGGATCCGGGTTTGGACCCATCTCATTACCATCCCTAGTGGTGCCCCTAACATCGAAGGAACCGTAAACACGGACAAAAAGAAATGCATTAAATGAAGAGGTATTCAAATGATATAGAACGTTAAATGGAAAAAACTTGCAAGTTTTATATAGTAAGAATTGTAAAACTCCGATTATTAATATTGAATTAATAGTATTGTGGAATTAAAGACAACATTATAATAAGGTTATTTCACTTCTTTTGTCAAACTACTATTTGCTAAATATAATATTATATTTTTTGTTACATGATATTTTAATATTTATTTATTTTAATAAATACCCTTATATTACCACACAACACACTTTGACGGCCAAACTATTAATTTCATGATAGTCGAGCCGTTGTACATAAGATGCTAACTATCTGAGTCAGCTTACTGTCTGAATGATCACATGGATGATATAAGGAATGCCAATCTGCGGTCTCATTTCTATACACCTGAACTTACAAACACCAACATATATACAAATAGTGTATATATAAATATATATTTATGTATTTTGGTCTTTACAAACACCCGGTGTATATAAGTATTTTCCGCCAACCTCCTATCAATTGCCAGCCATGGTTTCATACGAGGAAATAATTGGAATTGTGGAAGGAGAATAAGCTTAAGTGCAAATTATGGTTGGGAATAGACGCCATTAATTATCCAACTGATTATAATTATTAATAGAATTTAACTGGGAGAAAAAAATTAATTAGAAATTTGAAATCCAAATGATAAAACTCTTGTAAATCAGTTCAGTGATTGTATATGCATATGATGCCGAAAATGTACTGATTAGGAGTCAAAGCCACTACCATCATACCGTAGCAGATCAAGTATATCAGAGTGAAGAACATGAAAAATATATACCAAAAGTAATATGATCATTTCTTTTTTTTTGAAGACTCGGTATCCGGCCTGAAGACCGACTAATCTGGGGGACCAATCCCACCGTCCATTAGCGGGGGGCCCAATTGAAGCCGGGTCTTTACGCCACCGTATGGACTGGCCCCACAGAAATTGATAGCACCGTAGAGGTTTCGAACCTGAGATCTAGAGAGGAGCAAGACTCCTAAGTCCTATGTCTCTACCACCAGGCCAACCCCTGGGGGTTAGTAATATGATCATTTCTTAAACAACTGTTCCATAGATGATAGGTTGAAGGAAACTGAATAGAATTTCAATGGCAGCCTGTGATGTTGAAATCAAAAGAAATATGCAACTTCTTTGGCACTACATGGTATAACACAAGGATGAACTCTAGAATTTACTCAAGCAGCACGAAGATACGAAAAAAACTTTTTACAAAATAATGCATTTGAATTTGAGTGTTTTTTCCCTTAATTACATAGGGTTGACTGCCCTTACACCACAGGCTGTACTGATGAGGAGTACTGCATCCCCAAGAAAACACAGAAGCATAAATAGATCCCATTACAGTTATCTTCTTCGGTAGCTCTGAAATCAGTATATGCTTTATTTTTCCAATCACATGAGCGAGCAAGGGCGGACATGACACAATATATATTTCGATGATGTGACAACATCCCTGCTCGTGTTTGCTTCATCAACCCCAGATATGATATCATAAAATAGTTTGTTTGCCACTTACTTTTTGGAACCAAGATCCCCAGATCATTGAACCAAAGACGAGAGCTAGGAAGACTGTGTAAACAAATCTTACTGCAGTGCAAAGAGGATTCTGTGAGTAAGACCAAGGTTGTTTCCATAAGAAAGCCATGCATTGAGTGAATAAAGGCTGTCAAAAATGAATTTAATCATAATAACTCTACTCTCCATTTCCTGTTCAAGTATTTTCCCTTTTTTTTTTTTTTGACAATGGGGGAGGGGGATTGTTGAGTAAATAAATGTGTTAAAATGCTTAGTCAATTGCAAAAACAATTATGGTCATTCTCATGAATTTATTTCCTCAAATTTAAAATCAAACCTTTTAATTATGGATGATGGAATCATGGAATCAATCAAAAGATTTGATTTTTAAAATACCATTTACTATGAAGCATGCTAAAAAGATGAACAATGTTCTTGTATAATGATGCTTTAGATTTTTTTCTATTTTTTATAAAAAAATCGGTTAATTCGGTTACAGACCGAATTAATCGATTTTTATTCGGTTTCGGTTAAATCGATTTTAGCATGATAATCGATCGGTTTGATTTTCTCCAAAATAATTCAGTTATTTCGGTTTTGGTCTATTCGATTCGATCAGTAACCGAATAGATCGAATGATCACCCTAGTTTTAGGTGAGTGATTTTGCTGTGCAAAAAATCTTCGTCCGCCAACTACACACTGCTGAGATCTTACTTCCCGCGGCCATGGTTTTTTGTCTTGCTTGATCATCGCCATCGATTCGTAGAACAACGACATCCGTCAGCCATGACTTGCAGAAACGTAGATTGTCGTCCTCTTCACCTTCACCTTCACCTTCATCGGCTTGACCCATCGGACCAAGAAAATGAATGCCGGTCGTATCCAAGTCGTCATTGACTCTGTCAAAGTCCGAAAGCTGTCACCTCAGCTTCGTGGTTAACGCAACTGTCGTGTGATTATCGAGAAATCCTTTCTAACCATTTGCTCGATTTTGAGTTAGTTTTTTTAATTTCTGCAATTGCTCGAAGGATATTCCAGGAAATGATGTTAATTAAATTTGTCTACTAACAAAAGCCCGATTTTTACAGCTGCTTTGCTTGAATTTCCTTCTGTTGGCTTCTGATGATTTTGGGTTTTCTTGTTGTTTATCTTTTTCAGCTGTTGCTACAGATGGCGCAAGAGATTGTGAAGGCTGGTGAAGAGGTGATTTACAGTCTAAGCTTCAGTCTCTTAGATTTACAATCTAAAATAAATGTTTTGTTGTGAATTCAAAATATAATTAAATATGAGAATTACTACAGAAAAAGAAGAGGTGTGAGAGAGTCATATTAGCAATTACGGGATAGTGAAAAAAATCAAAGTCATCTTAGTAGAATAACCTCAATTAATTATGCAATTGATATATATTACTATTAGAATTATGTGAGAGGAAAAAAATAAAAAAACATTCTACAAGTTTTATTTAATTTTATTATAATATTTCATAGAATTAACTAAGATATATGTGGTCTTTTTAATTCACACGCCTTGCTATTTCTCACTTTATTTTTCATCAAATAATTTAACCTATAAGTTTCTTCTACTTATTTAAGTAGTATTATCCTAACTTAATTAACATCTCCAATTATGAGGCACTACTATTAATTATACTAAATAATATTTAATTCCATTTAATTCACTTAGTATTTTGTAGACGTAGCTTCCTATATTTTTTATTTTTAGCAGCTCCATGGGCTCATTGACAAATAGGGGTGGATCTACAGTGTGGGCTGGGATGGGCTTCAGCCCACCCAGCCCTGCCTAGAATTAATATATATATATATATATATATATATTGTCTGAAATTAACACGTGAAAGGGTGTGGTTCTGGTGGAGAGATATTGATATGTTGTGTTGGATCGCAAGTTCTAAATCCAGGAATGTCATTTTATTATTACTTTAAATTTTATATGAATTTTTTAAATTCTTCACTGTCCTATATAAACAATGGCGAATTCATCATTCTTTACGTTAATCAAGTATCAGTTTGTCCATAATTGATATTACTTATATGTTATTCATTTATATTAATTAAAATTATTTTTATATTATTCATTTAAGTGTATTCAACCTCTACATCAATAGTATTTTAATTTCATTATAATATTTCATATTATTAATTGAGACTTTTGGAGTTCATATTAATTTATTAATCCACATTTCTTACCAGTTTAATTTTCCTATTTAAGTGGAATAAAATTGCACAAATTGGCTAATAAACATTAAAATTTTAATATAGATTTAGTCTTTCGAAAAGAATAAATTGACCTTATGTTGATATATCCATATCATATATTCGTGATTAAAACAAATAAATAATATTGATCATTATAAACGAAAATAAAAGATCAAGCAACCAATTATATATTTTCACATTCGATAAAATCAATGGTAGAGACTATATTGAGCTCCATCCATTATTATTTTAGTGTATTGTCATTATAACACTAATAAAAATTGTAAGATAGTGGAGATGAAAAATTATATGGATGAAGGGTTTATTTGGTCATTTCAATAGGAAAACAATCACAGAATCCACACTTTTATAAATACTAGGAAAATGCACGTGCGTTGCACGTGGGATCCCATTTACTATGGTACATTTTGTAATTGGGTTTAAATAAAGATATATATGAAATTAGGTTATATATTTAAAAGTGATATGAATATATGTAAAATAATGTAAATAAGTACTATAAATAAAATAATGTAAATAAGTACTATAAATAATTTGTGTAAATAATGTGCATGAAATCACAAGCATGAGCACATAACGTTAGATTTATAACCGAAATCATTACACCGATAAGATCCATTCAAACTTTTTTCTTTTTTAATATCAGCAAATACTACTTTACCTATTTCTTTTATTTATTTTCATTTGTCTCTTTCTCTTTGTAAAAGAAGAAAGCTTATCATTATCTTCAATATGGATGTAAGCACTTTCATCACCATCATCAATTGTTTTTATCTCCTTTTGTTTTGGCTTCGAGTTTTGGTGGTGGGAGTTTTTTTGGTTGTATGTGTCTTCTGAGAAGTAGTACTCATGCCACCATCTTCAATAATATGGATATCTGTACTTCCATGATAATCATCAATAATATTCTTCTTCTCTGTTTTCTTGCTTCGAGGTTTTGTGGGATGACTTTGTTTTCTTGAAATTTTGTTTTCCACAATTTGGTTCGAGTTTTTTTTGGGTGATTTCCTCTTTTTGTTGAACTCATGCAAAGGCTTTTCAAAGGCTTCAATTAGAAGAGATAAAATTCCATGACGTGTATCAGAACTCCTATCAAGCTTGAAAAGGAATTTATATTGACCAATGTCTGGTATTTCGAGAGCCTTGTAATAAGGAGAAGTATTTATGTCCTGCAAAAGAAATATCACATGGTGGGTATTATTTTTTAAAGTACAGTGTTTGTCATTGAAATTTTAATTTTTACTTACCTTACTAACTGAGTTGATATAATCAGTAACTGGACAACCAATAAAAGTTGTAGCCACATCTTCAAACAATGTTATTCGTACTTTGTCATTGTCATTGACAACAATTATTGTTAAGCGATACCTATATGTGTATATGTAATGTTCGAATAAGCACTCAAGAAACGTTATATATGCATCATATTAAATAATTTTACTGTGTTTGTACCTTGGCACTGCTTCCACGAATAAATCAATGCAATTCCTACAATTTGGTGCATTTGTTGTTTTTATAATTGCCCTCGAACAATTGTTACAAGCATCATACCAGGGTTTCGATATGTTCTCCACTGCTTGTATAAATCCTTTGAAGTAGTAGTTTGTGTTCTACATTGATTAGTTAATAATATATGTATTTGATAATGAGATAACATTAGTATTCTGGATATGTAATAAAAACATTATGAATTAAACAAAAGTAAAGTGTTGTAAATAATTACTTGACCTCAGTTAACGTGTCACGGGCATTGATCAATTGTTTTAGTGTGACTTCTTTGGATTCTTTGATTCTTCTAGCCATCCATGTACCCTCTACATCTTGTTCCATGGAACTTTTCTTCAACCTGTTTGTAAATATGGATCTTAAATATTAACAAACTTTAATAAAGTTACTGTACAATAACATTATCATTCAGAAACTCAAGAAATTAAATCTTATTACTGCATCCCAACAAACCAGAAGTGCATATGAATATTTTGTTATAATTCTGTTCATGAGTGCTTTAACTGAACAGATGGAATTTCAAAGCATTAAAGAATTCATTTATTTGTCATTGTTTACCTCGGGCAACATAGACCATTCTTAATGTGAAAACGAACATTAACAGACCTATTGAGCATCATTTTCCATAAACACCGATTAAATTCCATTCTGGCAAACGAAAACATATTTCAACCTCTTCATATAGTGATAATTTTAAGGCTGAAATATCTAAAATTCGTTAAACCTAAGCTTGAATTTCAAGATTTTGTGGATTTTAAATTTTCATCCATCATTTCAAAAAGCAGATTGAGTTTACACTACACTAAGTAATTCATGATATCCATTTGGGTTAAAATGCTTTGAAATTTAAAGGATTAGTATAGAAGACAGTGAATTTATTAAATGTTGGCCAGTGTAATGACGGCCAATTGTAGTGTCAAGTTGAAGCTTGTCTAACTAATGTGGTGGAGAGTTCTCACCATGCGGTAATTGTTGTTGATTCAGTGCATGGTGGGTTTAGAAATATTGCAGTAATAGATGTGGATTTCAACTGAATTACTTCTGCAAAAAAAGAACATTGCATTATATTTACCTACTAATTCAGAAATATTTAAATTAATAGGTAAAAGTTACCTTGATAAAGATGTTTTTCATGTTTGTGAAAGCAATAATTGGCTTATTGTTCTCGATTTTTTGTAACCATTGGCCTTCGTTGATAGCTAGATCGTCCCACAGATTTATTGTAATTGTATCAAGACTACGAGGGAATGTGTTAGTATAAAATATATGTTAAAATGATTGTCTTGTAATAATATGATGTCTACTCACAGTAGGTTCATCTGTTGAGCCTTAAACGCATGGTTGCGTTTAATGCGGTAAAATATCCCCGGTCAATCTTTGAGTTTTGATGATCAACAAAACTTGTGTTTGTTATACTAATGCATCTACTTAGTGTGCAGATTAAGTGATGAAAAGTAGATTGGAATAAAGGATTTCAAGTGTGCATAATCTGGTCAGGATCGCCCCAGGCGATGGTGATCATCGCCCCAGGCGATGGGTGCCAGGAGGGGCATCGCCACGCACATCGACAGAGGCGATGGCTAGGCGAGCATGCGAGACAGATCGCCCCAGGCGATGGTGATCAACGCCTGAGGCGATGGCAGCCACAAGACACTTCGCCCCGCACATCGACTGAAGCGACGCCGAGGCTTGGCGCGGGCATGCGCGCAGGAAGTTCGCCCAAGGCGATGGCACGATCGCCCGAGGCGATGGGCTGGAACGCCTGAGGCGATGTGGAGATCGTTTGAGGCGATGCATGATTTCAGGGTGCTGAAGCTACGGCATTGGGATTTGACTTGGATCGCCTGAGGCGATCCAGCGATCGCCTGAGGCGATGCGTTGATTTATGGTGTCCGTTGGGGCGCGGCGATGGAGATCGCCTGAGGCGATGGCTGAGGCGATCCAAGAGTGATTTCAGCCTTTTGAAGTGCAACGGCTAGTAGGAGCCTTGGAGGCCTTCTACACTATAAATATTGATGCTTTGGAGCATTTTGAAGCTAAGGAACAAGTCTACAACTCATACAAAGTGTTGATCAATTGTTGGTTCAAATTATATCATACTCTCCATACATTGTTGTTGTATTGGAGCTTGTGATTGTTTTCATTTGTTGAGTCTTGTTGTCTTCGTGTGAGTACACCGTGAAGGTGTTTCTGTTGGTACAATTCATTGTAAAGGTCCTCCAACACCAAAGCAAGTTGGAATATTGTAAAGACATCAACAAGTCTTGTTGGTGCAATTGTGTGGCTATCCTTGGAGCCCTTAAGGCCAAGAAGACTCGTGAAGAGTGTTGGTAGCTCGGGAAGAGCTTTGTATACTCGTGAAGGGTATTGTGCTCGGGAAGAGCGTTGTGTACTCGGGAAGAGTAGTGTGCTCGGGAAGAGCGTTGTAAACTCAGGAAGAGTTGTTGTGTGGCTAACTTGGAGCCCTCAAGGCCAAGATCTATTGTTCTAGTGGAACCTCGGTTGGAGGTTATCTAACCGGGAAGAGGAGACGTAGGCGATTCATCGCCGAACTTCTATAACAAATCCTTTTGTTATTTACCGCATTATTTCCTTTACGCACTTATTTATTTCGTTCTTTTATTTATCGATTGACTCAAGGCTTCCGCAAAGCGCAAAATATTTTTTATTTTTCAAACTCATTTTAAAAAGCTAAAGTAGCCAAGGAATCTCATTCACCCCCCCTCTTCGATTCCAACAAGTGGTATCAGAGCCATTTGATTTTTGTTTTAAATCAAAATTTTTATATGGCTAATCTAGCAAATGAGTTTGCTCAAGGTCAATCGACAAATCGCCCTCCGCTTTTCACGGGTGATAACTACGGTTATTGGAAGAATAGAATTTCTCTATACATCCAATCCGTAGATTATGATCTATGGAAAATCATAGTGAAAGGTCCACATATTCCTTTAAAGGAAGTTGGGGGTAATTAGTGTTCCCAAAGAGATGGACGATTTCACTAGAGCGGATATGATATTAATTTCTCAAAATGCTAAAGCAATTAATATTTTACATTGTGCTTTAGATATGAAGGAATACAACCGGATCTCGATGTGCTCAACGGCAAAGGAAATTTGGGACAAATTACAAATTTGTCATGAGGGCACCAATCAAGTGAAGGAGACCAAGATAGATCTCCTACAACTCAAATATGAAACCTTTGAGATGGATTCCGGAGAAGATGTGGATTCAATGTTTAGGAGGCTCACTCAAATTATAAATGAGCTTGCTCAACTTGGAGAGAAGTACCCTCCAAAGCAAATATGGAGGAGAGCTCTAAGGGCCTTACCAAAGGAATGGGATGCCAAAAGGACGGCCATCATAGAGTCCAACAAAGGGGAGAGTGCTTCCTATGATCTTGATGAGCTCCATGGCACCTTGGTGACTCATGAGCTAGAAGTTGCAACAAGAAGAGAAGTAAAGGAGGAGGATAGATCCAAAAGGAATGGGATCGCCTTGGTTGGTAGGAAAGACCAATCCGATGATGAAGAAGATGATGATGATGAAGAGATGAGGCTATTTACAAAGAAGTTCAAGAAGCTCTTCACTAAGCATAGCAAGTCAAAAACATCAAATGCTACCAAACAAGATTCCAAAAATGAGGTAACTTGTTATAATTGTCAAGAATTAGGCCATTATGCTAACAAGTGTCCTAGGAAGAAGAATGAGGACAAAGGCAAGAAGAAGGCGTTCATAGCAACATGGAGTGATAGCGACTCCGATGAAGAAGAAGCCAAAAATCTATGTCTAATGGCTCTTGGAGATGAAGATGAAGAGGAGGATGATGAGGTACCTTCTTATGATGATTTATTAGATGCTTATAATGATATCATTGATTGCCTTAGTAAAACCAAAAAGAGCAACAAAGTACTTAAGCTAGACTTGGCTAAGAAAGAAGAAGAAAATACTATTTTGAAAAATCAAGTGCTTGATTTAAAGACTTCTCTTGCCAAGTTTAGTGATAGTAGTTTAAAGATGAATGAATTGCTTGGCTTACAACGTTGTAGCTTTGACAAAGCCGGGTTAGGCTATTCAAGCAAATCAAAATTCTTTTCTAGCTTGTTGGCCAAAGCAAAGCATGAATCTACTACCTGTCACTATTGTTGCAAAAATGGTCATACCAAGAACAAATGTAGGTATGCTAGAATCCAATACCTACCTAACAAAAGGTGGAAGTGGATCCCAAAGGTGCCTAAGGTAGCTAACCATCATGGACCCAAAAATCAAATGGGTACCAAAGACCCCCCCTATTGTTAATTTATTTTGTAGGGACAACCATGAATTGGAGGATGAAGGGCCAAGCAACTCAAAGGAGGAGTTTGTTTTGTTCACAACCATAGAAGAAGCAAGAGGCATTGGTCCAATGACAAGAACTAACTCTTGTCATAAAGGGTAAAATTTATTTTACAAGAGCAATTTCAAAATTCATTGGCACAAATTAATTGTGTTCAATAAATATTGAAGCTCAATATTAATTTGAGTAAAATGCATAACCCCTTAGCACAATTGTTAAGTGCATGAAGTATGCTATCTTTTTATAGTAAGTGCTTGATATGCTTTGCATTCAAATTTGAATAGGCTATTTGAAAATGTGCAAGTATATGATTTGTTCTAATGCATTGATATTCCTATTATTTTGTTTTGGGCTTGAATGCATGAACATATGCACACTTTGCAACTTTTAGAATTAATTGTTGTGTGCCTTAAACACATGGTTATAAATCATCTCTATAATTTAATCTTAGGATTGCTATGCCTATTATATGCTTGATGATGGACATGTGAAAGTTGTTATAATTATGCCATGATTATTTATTTTTTTTATGCTTTTTGATTATCACAAAAAGGGGGAGAATTTTGTGATAAACTTGAACCTTAATATATGCATAGTTTAAAGGGGAGAGCTTATGTATGCATGGTTTGAGGGGGAGAGTTAATTGTTTATTGATTTACTTGATAACTTGTTTGTGTTATGCAATTGTTAAGGGGGAGTTATTTTTACTCACATTTCATGCATATTACTTATTCAAGTTTATCAAGTTTTGTGATCATCAAAAAGGGGGAGATTGTTGAGCCTTAAACGCATGGTTGCGTTTAATGCGGTAAAATATCCCCGGTCAATCTTTGAGTTTTGATGATCAACAAAACTTGTGTTTGTTATACTAATGCATCTACTTAGTGTGCAGATTAAGTGATGAAAAGTAGATTGGAATAAAGGATTTCAAGTGTGCATAATCTGGCCAGGATCGCCCCAGGCGATGGTGATCATCGCCCCAGGCGATGGGTGCCAGGAGGGGCATCGCCACGCACATCGACAGAGGCGATGGCTAGGCGAGCATGCGAGACAGATCGCCCCAGGCGATGGTGATCAACGCCTGAGGCGATGGCAGCCACAAGACACTTCGCCCCGCACATCGACTGAAGCGACGCCGAGGCTTGGCGCGGGCATGCGCGCAGGAAGTTCGCCCAAGGCGATGGCACGATCGCCCGAGGCGATGGGCTGGAACGCCTGAGGCGATGTGGAGATCGTTTGAGGCGATGCATGATTTCAGGGTGCTGAAGCTACGGCATTGGGATTTGACTTGGATCGCCTGAGGCGATCCAGCGATCGCCTGAGGCGATGCGTTGATTTATGGTGTCCGTTGGGGCGCGGCGATGGAGATCGCCTGAGGCGATGGCTGAGGCGATCCAAGAGTGATTTCAGCCTTTTGAAGTGCAACGGCTAGTAGGAGCCTTGGAGGCCTTCTACACTATAAATATTGATGCTTTGGAGCATTTTGAAGCTAAGGAACAAGTCTACAACTCATACAAAGTGTTGATCAATTGTTGGTTCAAATTATATCATACTCTCCATACATTGTTGTTGTATTGGAGCTTGTGATTGTTTTCATTTGTTGAGTCTTGTTGTCTTCGTGTGAGTACACCGTGAAGGTGTTTCTGTTGGTACAATTCATTGTAAAGGTCCTCCAACACCAAAGCAAGTTGGAATATTGTAAAGACATCAACAAGTCTTGTTGGTGCAATTGTGTGGCTATCCTTGGAGCTCTTAAGGCCAAGAAGACTCGTGAAGAGTGTTGGTAGCTCGGGAAGAGCTTTGTATACTCGTGAAGGGTATTGTGCTCGGGAAGAGCGTTGTGTACTCGGGAAGAGTAGTGTGCTCGGGAAGAGCGTTGTAAACTCAGGAAGAGTTGTTGTGTGGCTAACTTGGAGCCCTCAAGGCCAAGATCTATTGTTCTAGTGGAACCTCGGTTGGAGGTTATCTAACCGGGAAGAGGAGACGTAGGCGATTCATCGCCGAACTTCTATAACAAATCCTTTTGTTATTTACCGCATTATTTCCTTTACGCACTTATTTATTTCGTTCTTTTATTTATCGATTGACTCAAGGCTTCCGCAAAGCGCAAAATATTTTTTATTTTTCAAACTCATTTTAAAAAGCTAAAGTAGCCAAGGAATCTCATTCACCCCCCCTCTTCGATTCCAACATCATCAATATGACTTCTCTTCGGTAGCCAATACTTTTGTCAGGCCTTTGAAATTGGACTGATTGTTTTACCTTCATGATGACACCTATGACATCTAATAAAAAGTATTGATATTATTATAAATATGAAGGTTGAGAATTACCAAGTGGTTGATCTTCCGAATTTATTATCAAGTCACCAAACTCTGTAAATCTGAAAGTGAGGCCGGCAGACTTGAAACTCTTCTCTGTACTTGTGATCGTTGTATTGGTTTGGAGAACCAACTCTATTTTGTCATTATTGTTAATTTCCCTAATATTAGGATTTGATATGAGATAGGTTCTATTCGTTTTTAGTTGGTCTTGGAAATACTGGATCGAATTAGCGAATATAACCCCATATATGAAAGTACCCTGCAACAAATAAGACACAATTAGCGTGTTAAGAAGACAATAACATATAGCATGTTTTTGGTGCATAATATGTGAATGTTGTTTGGTTAGCCTTTTGACAATTTCATAAAAAAATACATTTTATTTCTAATATGTTTGCAAATAAATATAAACTCTACAAACATCTCATGATTTAAAAGTAACAGTATCAAATATCCTGGAGTTGCAAACTAACATAATATCCAGTGCATTATTAAAGCTATATAGTTACCTGCTTCATCAATAAAAATCACCTTCCTTATTGATTTTGAGTTTTGGTTTGGAAGAAACCCAGTTCCTTGGCGAAGAACCTTGAGGATGAGCATAACATCATTCTGATTTGGTTGCAGGGCGCTAATAGAAGTTAATTTAGAACTATCTATTGAGCTCATCTTATTGCAATTGCAAGACAAAGAAGTACAGGAGTGTATTGTATTCTCTTATTGCTATTACACTTTTGTATAAGAAATGGACATCAATAAACTGCGTTATTGTTGTCAGCTGGTTTTAAACATGGATGAGCAACAAATATATATAAGAAACATCAAGAAAAACGTTAAGTCATAAGTAATAAAACTCTAATATTATATTATCATTTATTATTCTATATTTTATATGTTTTTTTGCTAAATCCGACCTTTCATATTTCAGTACGAGGTAATAACTGAAAACCAGCAGTAAAAGCTATTCACATTTTATTTATTAATTATAATTGTGATACTGAACAATCCATACATCAACCAAATATTGTAACTGATGGAATTTAATTACTGGTTGTTTGAGATTCCAAGACAAACCGGTCGTATTCCACAAGATCAACAACAATACATGATTATCCCTCAATAGCGTAAGGTCATGATCTCAAGTTAGTGCTAATGTAATTGTTTAAGCATTCATGATTCAACCGATCCTTTAGTTATCGGTAGTTACTGCACTATAATAATGGAAAGAAGAGTTCAAGCCCCATCGTATCCACCCAACTGAATCTATAGCTCGGCCAGTACTTGTGTATTTTATATGCATGGAATATCTCATTAGAAGTGTTTCAGTATATTTCAAGTCATTTCCATTATTTGAAGTTAAGTAAATATAGGAATATCCATGAAGATCAAGAAAGATGCAATTGAATCTCATAAAAAAAAATAAAAATTAAAATATCAGACTTCTGGAGCAGTAACTACTTTGAGAATATGAGATTTTTAAAAAAACTATTAAATAATAAAGTGCTTATCTTCAATTTCAACTATTTAGGAAGGTCGTTGAATATCATGGTTATAATGTTTGGTTCATAGAATTCGATAAATATCTATTGAACATTAATTAAGTAATTTGGTTATAAAAAAATCAATTAAATATTTATGAAATTGTTAAAATATCTTGGAAGTTTGATACTCAACCAAATGTTATTGAATAATCTTATCAATTCATAATATACCAAGTGTGCAAGGAACATAATGTGTTAATGAGGGAAATTTATGGAATATATTTTGATGCAGAAGTAATTGACTGGATCTTTGAACCTGTGTGGTGGAATGGGAAACAGCATCTTTAAGGTTGTACTGCTACAACTACTTGAAGTCCATTGGCAAATCATATCTGATAAAAAATTTAAAACATATATTGCTTAGATATGTGTGTGAAACAAAGGTAGATTTAAATAATTTCATATTCACCTCAATGCCTTGTTCAAATTCCAAGTGATACATCATCCTGATCTTTCTCCCCTGTTTCTGTATATTAAAAACAAAAAATATACGTTGCTAAAACAATGTGAATTTAGATTTTCACATTTAATTAAGAAAATAATTAGAATATCTCGAGCAAAAACCTCATGATACACAACATTTCTCGTCCATGTCTCGCCAATGTTTCTTATTGTGTTCGGCTTAATTAAGATTTTTGTGTTGGCCATTGAAGTACCTCGAGATAGTGCAACATACAATTGTCCATGTGAGAAGACAGGTTGGGGCAAATATACACCGACGAATGGTATGGTTTGCCCTTGTGCCTTGTTAATTGTCATTGCAAAACACAATCTAATGGGAAATTGTTTTCTTCTAAATTGGAAAGGGTATCCCTCATTTTCCACAGGAGATAATGGGATTCTTGGAATGAAAACATGTTTTCCAGAATGATGACCAACTGCAATTTCAGCATGGATGACATTATTCTCAAAGCCTCGACAAACCATTCTTGTCCCATTACACAAGCCATCTGATGGATCAAGGTTCCTCAACAACATAACATGAGAATTTTTTTTTAAACCAAACGATGAGGCGGCATACCATTTGGAGTTAATGAGTTTAGGAATTCACGTGGATAGTGTAAGTAATCCAACAAGCATACAACGCAGCGGAATTTAAAATTTTGGATTACTTGAACCGCGGATCTATACAAAGTTGTCATATCGGATAAAGGATTATAAGAGTCTCACCCTTGTAGCGTGTTTGAGCAGATTCCACGAAGCACCACGTTCAACGATTCCGAGTCACGAGCAACACCTCCAAGGTCTTGCCTCAACGGTATCCACACGATCAAATCGAACAAGGGATAGTTTAAGAACAAGGTGCTAGATTTGTTCTTAAACCGATACAAGAAGCACACTCGATTCACAATCAAAGGATGGCACGAAACTCACTCTTCCTCACGTCGACTATGAAGAAGTCGAGAGAAGCACGAGAGATGGCGGCCGTGTGCTATCTTGCTAGGTTCGAATGGAATGAAAAATTGTCCCCCACAATTAATTATAACCTTGTTATTAAAAGGCTTAATTAAAGTTCAAGACTTTCTCAAAGTCTCATGGGCCCAAACCCATGATTTAATTAAGTTCTTTTAATCATTTAATTAAGACTCCTCTTAATTAATTAATTCATCCAATATTCCAATGAATTTAATTTCCCTTCTCGATTTAATCTTTTGTGCGACCCGATAGGATCTTGCAATGTTGGCAGTGACATAAAATCTCATTTTATGTCGCAAGCAATGAACGGTATCTAGTAACACATCAATGCTACCCAAATTACAAGAATGTCATTGACTCGACATAACCTAGGAACCGTGATAATATTAATCATGTAACTTAATCCCTTTGTCCATGTGTTTAGATTGAACACGAGTCATGGAATAGTCATACTCGTATATTCAATCTCTATTTCTTGATCCCCAAGTAGAACTAGAATAAACGAATAAGTTCGATATCACATATTGACTCATTCGAGAACGGCCATGCATTTTAGTCTTACTTGATCAAGGGCCCAAACACTTCTCCTGTTATATAGGAGGGACAAATCCTATCTTGATCAATCAACATCCCTCTACATAATTCGTAGTGTATCCAATAGTTGCCTTTATAGTTTACCCTACAGGTAACGTTTGACAATATCAAGATACATAACTCCTTATGTTGGGATCTCTGATGATCTCAGGTCGTAAGGATTACATACATTATTATCACTATGAGAATTGCTTATGACACTCATATAACTATCCATGTAGCATTCTCATGGTGGGTCTGTCCAGTACATCGTTCTCTAACATGTACCCATGTGTTGATTTGATATCTCATATCAATGAACAATTCATCAATCAACATATACTAGTCTCTACGTATTATCATTATCCCGATTCATGATAATACTTGACTAGGGACAATCTTTAAGAATAATACAATATTATTCTAAGGACATTAACTTATATATCAATTCATATTGCACAGATATTCGAATAATATATAATAATGATTTGCCATTTATAAAATCATAAAACATTGTATGTCTTAAACAATCATCTAATGACTTGTCTTAGGGCATATCCCAACAGATAGTAATTTTGAGTGTCATCGACAGCCTCATCAAACTTGTGAATGTTCTGACCTCACCAGGGAATGACTGGATTATCTTCTCGTTCAACTTGTCAACATAATCATTCTTTGATGCAAGTATAGCTCGATTTGTCATGTAAACAGATGATTGATAATTTTTTTCTCTAAACTTGCGAAAATATGATCAATTAGCTTTTGTTCAGAGGATTCTTCATCATTGTCATCATATTTTATGACCATATTATCAGGGATTTTGATATTGCCCTCTGTGTCTGTAGGTTCAATTCCTTTGCCTACCCAAAGTAAAAAAGCATTAAATAAAGGATCTGATCTTGCTCTCATTTTTTCAGATAGAGTTAAATTACATATTTGTCTATATAAATATGATTTAACCAAACTCGCACTGATAGTTTCTTGGACAGTGGCTCTTGGAACTACTGGTAAAACTTGCATGAAGTCACCACCAAGAACGACGACTTTTCCACCAAACGGTTCATGGATCCCTGTTATATCTTGTAAACTTCTGTCAACTACTTCGATTGCTAATCGTTTTGCCATTGGGGCCTCATCCCATATAATTAAATGTGCTTGTCGGCATAACTCTGCAAGACCACTTTGTTTCGATATATTACAAAAACTTTTATCATGTGTTGGGGATCAACAATTGCCTCTGCTTTGTGATCGGTCGAACACGTGGCGCTTGTGCCAGTGTATGGTTGAAAAGATTGATGTTGCGCCATTACCCTTAACTATAGTTATTGGTAAAGCGGTAAGCGCACGATCCTACAATTGGTATCAGAGCCAGGTTGCGTGTTCGATTCCCATGAGTTGCAGAGAGTGCAATTATTGGGGGAGGGATTGTTGGGGATCAACAATTGCCTCTTGCTTTGTGATCGGTCGAACACGTGGCGCTTGTGCCAGTGTATGGTTGAAAAGATTGATGTTGCGCCATTACCCTTAACTATAGTTATTGGTAAAGCGGTAAGCGCACGATCCTACAACATGCAAGTCAATCGGGATTTTAAATCGTGAATGGGCTGTGCGGCCACCAGGCAATATAGATGCCGCCACGCCCGAAGTTCCTGTAGCTAGGGCAATCATTTTTCTTGACCTTATGTTGGCCAGTAGAGCACGGTATAAATAAGTCCTTTGGTTCCTCCCGGCCCATCAACAAAGAATAAACCATCTCTCCTTGCATTCAAACAATCAATTATTGTGGAGAATGCCTTTTGTTGTGCTGTATTGAGGTTGGATTGAGCTGAGAAATCATCATCTGGAATGTGAATTGACAGCTCATCAAGAATTTCTCTGGGGATTATTTCACTTGGTTCATCTGTTTGAATAGTAAATTTCGGTAAGTCATAAAGTTCAATACTTTGCCCATACTTTCAAGTATAAAATTAAGAGTTTGTAATGTTTTTGATGTTAATAATCCCGAGGATCCATAGAATTTTCTTTTGAAATCTTCACACATTGATGCAAAGTATGTTCCCCATAGTTTTCTAACATCAATTGGCTCACAATATACCAGAATTGTTGCGAATAGCCTTCGTAATGCGTGCGGCATTTGGAAGCTCACAGCTTCATTTAAACACTCGAAAATGCTTTGATCTGATTCGAGCAAAATGTTTCATACCAACTGCACGTGTGATAAGTACCGAAAATAGTATATGTTTCATACCAATTTCATGTGTAACTAATATCAAAATTGTATAGGATTCATACCAATTTCATATGTAACGTACCAAAATCTTATATATTTCATACTAATTTCACGTGTAATAAGTATCAAAATTCTTATCAATTTCCTTTGTAATATGTACCAAAATTGTATAAGATTCATATATATTTTATGTGTATTTAGTACCAAAATTGTATAGGTTTCATACCAACTACGCGTGTAATAAGTACCGAATATAATATATGTTTCATACCATTTCATGTCTAATTAGTACCAAAATTGTATATGATTCATACCAATTTTATGTGTAATTAGTACCAAAATTGTATATATTTCATACTAACTTCAAGTGTAATAATTGTTCTCATACCAATTTCATGTGTAATAAGTATTAAAATTGTATATGATTCATACATATTTTATGTATACTTAGTATCGAAATTGCATAGGTTTCATATCAATTTTATTTGTAACTAGTACCAAGTTTGTATAGGTTTCATACAAATATCACGTGTAACTAATACCTAAACTGTAAAGATTTCATATCAATTTCATGGACAATTAGTACCAAAATTGTATAGGTTTCATATCAATTGCATGTGTAATCAGTACAAAAATTTTATAGGTTCCATACAAATTTTATGTATACTTGCTACCAAAGTTATATAGGTTTCTTACCAATTTTATGTATAGTTAGTACCAAATTATATAGTTTTCATACCAAGTTCACGTGTAATAAGTATCAAATTTTTATAAGTTTCATACCAATGTTATGTATACTTAGTACCGAAGTTGTATAAGTTTTATACCAATTTTATGTATATTTAGTACCAAAATTGTATGTATTTCATACCAATTTCATGTGTAATAAGTACCAAAATAGTATATATTTCATGTTAATTTAAATGTAACTAGTATCAAAATTGTATAGATTTTAAATCAACTCCATATGTAACTAGTACCAAAATATATAGGTTTCATACAAACTTCAGGTGTCAGAAATCAATTGTATTTTAGTATTTTTAGGTGAATAGGGAGTTAGAACAAATGAAATTTATGACTTAGGGACTGATACAAAAAGTTCTCTTACATAGGGACTAATATTCAAATTTAATTTGACTTTGTAGAAATTTTTTAATAACAGATGAAAAGTTAAATTATGATTGATTTACAAATATAATTTGAAAAGGCGAATAAAAATAAAGTGATATTGGTTAGTAAGATACCAAAGAAATCTGGGGTTCAACCGTTGCGGTCAATGGAAAAAATCTTCTGGGGGCTCATTTGCACTAACGGAATCAAAATTTAACATGAATTGTACTTCCAAACTTTTAAACAGAATAATTTTAGTCCCTTAAACTTTAAAATATATTGTGCAAGTTTGCAATTCCAAACATTTAAACATAATAGTTTTTGTTCCGAAATTTTAAAAATATCGTGCAATCCCTTATCGCTGTTAACTTTATAATTAAAATTAATTGCATGGTTTAATTTCATAGTTTTTTAAATTAGTGGTTAAAATGTTACATTAAAATATTCAGGAACTAAAAATTAAACGACAGTGATGAGCGTAATATAATTCCATATCATCAATTTATTTATCTTGTTATATTTTAAAATTATATTTATGAATAAAAATTGTTACTTTTTTTTTATAAATTTATACAAATGATTTAAAATTATTAAAATTGATAATAGCAACAATTTGTCTTTATTAGAAATATTTATGTCTATAAGTTTCATTTTAAATAATTTAGTTATTTTTAATATAAAATATTTAACAAAATTTATTTCGAAAAATAAACTTGTAAGCTTGATTGAAATTTTATTTTGAGTTTTCATTTAATATGTTATAATTTTACATTAAATTTATTACAAAATATTGGTGTTTCTAAAATTTTGCTGAAACTTGGGATAAAATAAAAATTTAATATTAAAAGTGAGTTTCTATGTTAATCTATACTATTTTAACAGAACAATGGTGTTTGAACAATGACAAAGAAATGAGGGAATATTCTCGATGTGTGTTGGGATCTATCTCATAGGATGGTGTTCCATGAGATAGGTAAGACAAAATCGAAATGGCAGAGAAAAAATCTTTTACGTAATAAATGAACAAAATGACAGTAAAAATGTGTGATGAGGGGTAATTTGGACAAAAAAATTCACATACATGTACTTCAGGCGCGTGAGAGAAGAATAAAGAGTGGTGGGGCACGTCTGCACTTAGTTAACAAAACACAAAAAAAAGAAGAAGACATGTATGAACAAAAATTGAAAGTTCTTGAATCTCAAGTTTCTATTTTCCCATCTCTTTTATCTATTTGTCAAATATATTATGTATGTGCTTGTTTTTTTTAAGAAATTTTCAATCTTTACTCATTGATAAAGCAAAAACATGAGAATGATGAAGCTGCTAAAAAGTTACATGAGGAATTGCAATGCATCAGGGTACAGAAGTCATATACTTTAACCCATTTTTTGCGTAATTGTCATACTTTTAAACATTCAATACCTTCATATTTGTTGCAATTGTAGTTTCAATTGCGACAAATGAGTAAACAAGAAGCCGAACTATTTCGTCAATGAAAGACATCTCGAGAAAAGGAACTGATGTAGGTAATTTTACTTCCATCTCCAAAGTGGTAGGTTAAATTATGCTACTCATATGCGAAAGTGGTAGGTTAAATTTTGCTACTCCATATGAAGTGGCATGTTATTTTGTTTCGTTTTTTCTTTTTATTTTTTATTTTAATTATGACTAAAATTGAGAATGAGTGTAAGTTTATGCCAGAGGTTTATGTTGTTATTGCTTGTTATATGGGCCATAATTAGTTGCGTTACTTGTTTGCCTGACTGTGTTGATCTCGATTTGCTTTGTAGTGTGGATTTTGTAAAGAGTGGATTAAGTCTGTGCAGAGTTGGGTTTTGTGTTGAACTTTAATACCCATGGGCAAAGAATTGTGTTTCAGTTGATTTATTTTAGTGTTTCTTATTTGTTAGCTTTTAAATGGCGTTGTTTACTAGAAAATTTCCAAATGTAGCAATAGCATTCGTCTTTTTTTGGGCGCTCTTTTTTTTTTTTTACCTAATTGACGCATTAATACATGTAAAGAACATCAACTTTGGATTCATGAGGTAGTGTTGGCTTTTTTTGGCTCGTCTCTTGCGTGGCATGAAACCATTATTTTTAATTACAATTTGCAGCAAATTTAATATTGCAATCAATATTATTTGACTGGATATTTAGAGAGTTTATTATTATCTATCTCTCCTCTTATCACTTTCCAAAAGTTCTGATTTAATTGGTTATTTACATGTCAATGATGATGAATTTTTCGCATGTTTTACAGCCACAACTATTATTCTGTCGTGCGGTTAATAAGTGTATTGGCCTTCTACATAAGAACTGTGTACACTAATAGGGTTGCTTACAAAATGGCACAGTGGGCTAAGTTTTTTCTGTTTGGTCAGACAGACAGCACGCTCGTCTATAAGTCATGATAGAACAAGATAAAATATCAACATAACCTGTTCACTGGCGCGGTGCAAATTATAACTAGTGTAAGAATTGTAGTTTGTGATTTCTTCTTGAATTGATTTCTTCCTTAAGAAGGGAATGCCATACGATCTGCTTATGCAAGTGGTTGTGATTAACAGGACTTTCAAGAAATGATTTGTTCCTCAAGTTCAGACCTATAGATATTCAATCTATTTCCCATAATTCCCATAATTCATATTAAATCTCAATCCATATCTTCTCCCTGAATTTTGCTTCTTAACCTTATATTCTAGCACTGCTTGATTAACAGGGAGAACATTCAGCTACCTATTACATTCGGATGAAACAATAATTTGTGCTTAATCAATATTAGTTTTAACCATTGTAAATTGGGAACACAGGCTCAATGTGCCCCCAAAACACTTGTATGAGTAGGGAATCTAGTTTAAGAAAACTATAATTTTCACGAACTTAAAAGATTTCAGAATGGTATGCAGTTCTTGGAAAAGCAATACCTTTTTAACCAACCCCTCATTAGAATGCCCAAACAAGACGCATGGTACCCCTGGGTTCTCTAATTTGATCTTTTCCAGAAATGCACCCTTTTAAAATCAGGAAAAGACACATTTCAACCATCGTAATGTGTTGTATAGAATATTAAAACAGTAGAATGTTTCCACTAATGCGAATGCAACAAATATTTGCAAGAGATCTCGAAGCCCTGACAGAGGATCTCATTCACATACAACAGAGAAAAATAAAATCAGTTATAGTTAGTTGGAAGAGAATAAAGCATAGATTCATGGTTAACAAACTGATTATGATGTACTTCATACTTCAATTAGAGATAAATCTTTGTGCGCTTTCCCAGTTCCCACAAAATCTAGCAAATAGAGTATTTGTGCTTGCAAATTCCTTGTCCCAAAAATTTTTAAACTTTGCACCAATCTTGAACATAAAAGTGAAGGGTCAAAAAATCGGGGGCGGACTCGCTGGAGTTGTGTATGAGGTGTTCTTCATCAGCCACACGCACGAGCCGTTGCCGGATTTCTGAGAAACGACCGGCGGTCCTTCTGATTTGATCCGTGCTTTGTTTTCTGATCACGAGAGGGTTTGATTTATTGTTTATGTTAAGTTTTTTGCGATGGACTTGGAATTGGTCAATTGTATCTCAATCATGTATTTGCAATCAAGTGATCTTGTTTTACTATTAACAGAATGATCCATCTAATGTGGAAAATAATCGGTTTTTAAATTCGAGTTTGGTAAATTAAGTGTTTCTTTGTATTTGTAAAGATGGAGTGTTGGCTTTTTAAAACCTTTTCAAAATGCCAAAACAACCTATTTAATCCATGGACGAAACCAAGATTTAATATTTGGGTGGACTAGACTAAAATTAATATTAATAAAAACTTTTATTTGATGTTATAATAGACAATTTACAACAACTTTTATTAATAAAATACATTTAATTCAGAATCTACTAAATTAACAAATTTTTATTTGATGTTATAATATAGAGTTTACATAATATTTATTAATTTATTTATATATTAATTAAAATTAAGCATAGGAATTATAGAGTAATTTTCTATGTTGCACGGATACGGATACGTGGATACGCAGATACGGGTGCGATTGCACGGGATTTTTGAAATTTGTAGGATACGATACGTCCGGATACGACAAATTTTATTAATTTATTTATATATATATAAATATATAATTAATAATATTTGTAAGAAATAAAGTTTCAAGCATATAATCAATATTAAACACATTAGAAATCAGAATAAAGTTGCAAACTTACCAACTTCACGACAAATGGTAAAATATTAATCCAGGACATCTAAAAATTTCAAGCATATAATCGACATAAATACATTAAAGTGGTTAGGAATTAGGAATTTAGTTAAATAATTTAATTTTAATTACAGTTTCAACCCTATTTTTAAAAAAATTCCGAAAGTTCCCGTATCTTACCCGTGTCGGATACGACCAGCGGCGTATCTTGACCGTATCCCCGTATCCGAAACGTATCCGAAATAAAAACTTAGTTTTTGTCCCCGGATACGCCACGTGGCGTATCCGATACGTATCGGTGTCGTATCCGTGTGTATCCGTATCTCAAAAGTATCCGATACTTGACCGTGAAATTTTTTGGAGTATCGGCGCAACATAGGTAATTTTTAAATCAAATAAGATTAAATGTTTTTATTGAAAATCGTCGGAAGGCCTTGCTTTTCAGTTTTTATACTTCCATTTTCTTGTCTTGAAAAATACACACACTGACACGTCTTCTTCTTCCCCACCTTTTCCCCGTTAAAATCCCACCTCAAGACCTTATCTTATGCACACAAAAAATCATAAAAATTAATAAATCAAGACACTGGTCTTAGTCCATATAATAGGGGGTCCATGGGATGTAGCATGGTCCGGCTCCCGATGCACTACCCCCGGCTCTTCAGTCCCCCATAATGAAAACCAGTTACTACTCTTCAATCCCCCATAATGAAAACCAATTACTAAGAGCATCTTAAAAAGATCGCAAGTTACCACACTGGACAATTATAAGTTTAATATGGCAATTGCAATCCCAATTGTATTATTAAAAGGATTGATTCCAAATTTGCAAGATTGCAAATGTTGTAATTACACTTGAAATAACACAGTTACTTCTTGGCTACTTTATAGGGCACTACCTCATAGGGTGGATTAGTTACCCAAATTTATCAATGTATTTGATCCCATATAAAAATTTGGACATTGATAAACTTGGATCATTGATCCAACATTTGAGATAGTTCCTTATGTGGTAGCCAATAATTATTTCAATGTCACATAGCATTGCTAAGGGCATTTTCCTTTTCCTTTATTTTTCTTAAAACTCTAACATTGAGTTAAATATTATATTGATAATAATTATAAATATTATATAAATATTATTATTATTAACTATGTTGGATATAAAGAGAAGAGGTGACTTGAAAATTGTAAAGAATAGTAGAGAGATATAGATTAGGGGAGAGTAAGTAGTATATTGTAGATTAGCGAAAGAGTACATAGAACGAGGAGATAGAAAGCTAAAGTATAAGGAATAATAGAATATGATTTATAAAATATCAATAGTATTATTAAATCATATAAATAGTTAATACATATTATATAACTAAATAGATATTATAAATATTATTATTTGTATTTTTAATATTTCTAAGTTTTCGATAACTTTAATTTAATTTTAAAAATAAATTATGAAATGATGATAGATGTCTTCAACATCCGTTGTATAATTTAACTAAATAAATAATATAACTAATGTTACCATAACTAATACATTAATACATAGTATAACTATTATAATTGATATAAATATAATATATATAAATATTATATTTTTAATTAAAGTATAAATTTGAAGAATAATGTGTAAATAATGCCCATGGATTAAATATCTCTTTTCTTATTTTATATATAAATATTATATTAAATATTTATATTCTTATTTATATATATTGTCTTAACTATTTTTAAATAGTCTTTAATTTTTTTTTATTCATAATGAAAATTTTATTATAAACTAATACCAACATCACGAAGAAAAATGATTGGTTGTATATTTCAATAATATGGAAATATAATTTCTAATTTTTAAAATATTTTATAATTTTTGAATTACTTGAATTGATTTAAAAAATTTAAAAATCAACTTACGAAAGCTATATATAAATAAAAAAACCTATACTATGTAAAATGTTTATTATAAATATGAATAGAATCTATTAAAAATATGAATAAAATATAATAAAATACAATACAATATTGAATGTATCCCATTAATTAAAACTAAAGTGAATTGCAGGAATAAAGATAATTTTGAAATTGTTGAATGTAGTAATTGTAAAAATTATTGATGTGACGATGAGACCTACTTTTATAATTGTAGTGATAAAGATGGCAATACTATATCATAATACTAATTTTGGCAGCTCTTCAGGAGCCAAGAATATCCTAAACCAAGAGTTATTGTATATTGACGTTTCTTTAGGTCTAAAAAAAATATAGAAAACAGGAATTTTTGGCCATTAGCCCGTGTACAGGCCCATCCAGCATCATATATTCCATCCTTTAAATTTGCACAGTTTAACCAGAGCTCATTCTGATCTCCTCAGCTTCATATTGAGAGGCCTTTCCTTGTAGGATTGAACCTTTTCAGCAGCTCTACGGGAAGGTCTCCCAAACGAAGATCGTCGTGATTCATTGCTATCATTCATCACCTCTTTTTGGGCTGATGATCTTGATTGGATTATATGGGTTGGAGTATTTGATGCTATCGAAATTGGAAACTTGTCATCATCAACCTCGAACTTGTCATCATCAATCTCTTTATTGGCGGACGATCTTGCTTGGATTATATGGGTTGGAGTATTTGATGCTATCGACATTGGAAACTTGTCATCATCAACCTCGAACAGATTCTCAGATTGTTCTTGGTTTTGAATTCTTGAACTAGGGGATTGTCTCAGCAGACAACGCCTACGAAAACTTGGTCATGTTAGCGTGTTAGCAAGTCATGAATTCTTGAACTAGGGCTAACACTTGCGAACTCAGCAAGTCATTATTTCAAATGAAAAAAGTTCCATATTCTATTCATTATTTTCCTAAAAATCTTAACTTTTCCCTGGTTAGCCCTCAAAATTAATGATACTGGAGAAAACCATGAAGATGAGTTGGATGTGAGTATGTCAAACCTTTTGGCTCCTACCGCCTCTTCTTCAGCATAATGTGTGGATACTGCAGAACTGCCCAAAGCTGCATGTTTTACTCTAGTTAGACACATGTTCCTCAAAACATATTAGTGTGGGATATTGAATCGAATAAAATTCTTAAATTTCGTGTAAATATTCTGGAAATGTACTTATTGTTCCAAAAAACACATTGTCAAAAATTTGCAACTAATTCCTGAATTCCCAATGACGACAAATTTCATTCAGGAGCATCAGGTCAAGAACTTACATGGACTTCTTGAAGAACGCCTCCTGTTGGCATTGCATAGATCAATATCATTGTTAAATACATTTTGCATAACGACCATCTTTGGTTCCTACATACCAGATGTGACCTGAATATTTAGTGCCAATGTAGAAAAAAACTGGGTTTTTTCGAAATGACAACAAAATAACTAACAAAAGATGCTCAAGTGTCACACCTGCAACTCATTCTTTTGAGGATTGGTTTCACCATGCCCCTGCAGAAATCAGCTATTGAGGAATAGAAATAACATAAAGTACCTCAAAATGATTAAGTGTAACATCTCTTGGACCTATCTTCACATAAGTACAGTTAACATTAATATACAACAACAATTAAGGCTAAGCTAATCATTAATATGCCACCTTAAAATATAAGCCAAAAATTGGAGAACATGGGCCCGAAGTTAATATTCCAAATATACATGCATGTTGGTGGGGATTGGATGATAAAGGCGGCCCGACAGAAAAAAGCACATGAAACTAATTTAATGAAATATAAAGAGGATAACAACCTAAAGATATTGAATTCCTAATAACTTATGTTAAAAGCTGGGACTCATGAAACAGTCAATAGTTTCCTTATTTAAAAATTTGGCAAGTTCAACCCATAAATAACTCACGTTTAAGCTTTATTTAACAACTAAAGTGACTGAGATTATGATCAACACACATTCTAAGATTTTGGATGATAGGAAAACTGAGCAGCATCTCAAAGTCAACATTCATTCTAACAATCAACTAAATTCCAACTTGATAAGAAAAAATTGAGAAAAGAATTTGAGTATAATAATAGGAAATGTGAATGAGTATACCGCTAGTTCTAAATTCTTCGTCTTAAGAAGTTCTTCCTTACACAAAAGCTCATGCTTTATTGTTTTTATCTGTGATAAGAAACAGAAAACGATGACAATACACAATCATAATTTTGAAAACAGAAACAGGGAATCATAAAAAGTAGTTCACCTTCTCTTTACCCAAATTAAGTTCCTGCACATGTAACACAAAATGCAAGAACTCGATAAACCTTCTGATTATAATCAAACAAACTGCAGTATGCAGGATCGGAACAACGGCCTACAGGACATCGCAAATGATTTTTGTTGCAAATTTTTAAATCTAAATGAGAAACTGACCGCTAACATTTGACTGTTTGCTTGAGCAAGATTCCAATTCTGCAGCTGCATCTTCTGAAGAAATGTCCTTAAATTCTGAAGCTCAATCCCGCTCAACTCTAAAATTTTACTGTTTACAAACATTCAAACTACACCAATTAGAAAAACATGCAATCAGCCACTCGCGGAGACGCAATACAAAGAAGAAGAATGTACTTTTTTTCTTGGATAAGCTTCACCAAGCCCAAGTTTTCCTGTACAGAATTCATGACATACGGAAGAAAAACAGTAAACATAAGACATGAAAAAACTCAACATAAAAGAGATCGAACAAAGTTGGAATATTTATACCTTGACAAGTTTGTCTATGTATTCTCTGTTAGAAGCGGCATCCAGAGGCAATTTATCAGGGATTACCGGAGATTTAGGCTGTGGCGGAGAATTACTGATATCTGAAAGCCCCCTTCTCATCATATTTCCAAAAGAAGATCTTTTCGCCATTTTATCCCCCTTTCCGAATAGTGCAAAATATCTAATTCTACAAAAATTCTTGAAAAATTTACTCAGGAATGTGATGAAACCCTTGGGGATTTTCAAGAAAAAAATGTGTAAGAAATTCTTCGAATTGAGTTAAATTGGTTGTTCTTTACTCGAACAAGAACATGAAAATTGCCAGAGAAATTGGACTCAAAATATTGAGTAAAGAGGCGCATCCGCTTCAATCCGTTACGAAGGGAATCTTCGGACAGCGAAAAACCGATTAAAGCGAGGAAAAAGGAAAGGGTAAAATTAGGGCAAATGAAATTTTGAACATTTTTAGATTCAACGGCATCCCGAACCAGTGATAAAAACGGGTTATTATTCGCCGAGCCTCGCTTTAAACTGTTGGGCCAAAACCGAACCCGATTTGAATAGTCAGATATAATTTAAAGAAAGTTACACCTAGATATCACTTTTAAAAATATCTTTAAACTAAATTACTAAAAAAATCTTCTTTCCAACTAAATCCATATTCCAAAAAATGTTTTTCAAATAAGTTCATATTTTATTTTCCTTTATCTACAAGTCTTTTCTCATTCATTTATTACCTATATACCTCCATAAATATATCCACATTGGTTTTGGAATACATCGTCAATTTCGTTCGCTTGAAAATATTTCTCACAAATTCAACTTATGTGTTTCAATCGTTTCTAATTTGTTTGGAAGATTTCAAAATAATCCAAGCACCAATGATATATTTAATTTTTTCGACGGGTTTGTTTGACGAATTGATTTAGTTATGTTTAAGTTCGTCTCTATTCAACGTTTTTGATGGTTTTTGCAGTTTTATGGGATTTTTGGGCTTCAATTAACATTGATGTGTTTTTTTTTCAATTATGATGCACACAATCTGTTTGTCAAAATGTATCTTTAGTTAAAGAAACATTTTCTAGCAAAATTCGAAATAGACAATGCTATAAACGGAGTCGCGACTTCATTCTAAACTTAAGCCCAGTTTTGTCGCCAATAATTACACCATTTGGAATTCAAAGAAGAGTTCTGCGTTTTCAAATATAAATATTAAAAAAGTGTATAAATATGTATTGATGCATGTAAAGAGTCTATCAGTGCATATAAATTAAATGCACCGATAATGGTATTGGATTAATCAATTAAAGCGTGATTATCTACTAATTTCTCCATGTAAGATTGGGAGAAGCGTCATACGTGCTTAGCATACGGATCTATAGAGATAGATCTAAAGGATGCTTGAGATCTCTCAATCTACGTACATAAACACTGTGCTAAAAGGGTTTAGCATAGAATAGTCGAAAAATGAGTTACTTCATAATATGTCATAGTATTCATCTCTCGAGTCAATGGGTCTTAAGATTGATGAGAAGAGAGAAAAGATGACATTGGTACCCTATATTTCTACTTTTAATAGCATATTGTATGCTATGGTATGTACTTGACCTGATCTATGTTCTTAGAGTAATGGGCAGACATCAAACAGATCCCGGTGAAGGTCACTGGAAAACTGTGAAAATAATCATCAAGTTCTTATGAAGAACTTATGATATGTTCATGGTTTTTGGATCTGTAAGTGGAGAAATAAAAGTTGAAGGCTAAGCTGATGCTGGTTTTTAATTTGGATGTAGATGATACCATATCGATGTTCGGATTTGTATTTAAACTCAATGATGATGATGTCTCTTGAAACGTTCCAAGCAAGACACCACATTGGATTCCACCAGTGAAGCTGAATACATTGCAGCATACGATGCAACAAATAGGCAGTTTGGATAAGAATTCCATCCAAGAGTTGGGTGTAATTTATAGTGCGTTGACACAGTCTCTGTGTACTGTGACAACATTTGAGCTATTATGAATAGCCAAGATCTCATCAGGATCCAAACATATATTGAGAAAATACTGTCTAATGAGAGAGATAGTAGACGCGACATTATTATCGAGAGAATCGCTTCAGCATAAAAATATAGTGAATCCACTGACAAAGTATTTACAATGATTGGTGTCTGTTAGACATCTTGGGAAGATGGTCTTAAGACACATTAGTAGTTGGCTTTGGGAAAGTGAAAGATATTATTATCATACATGATTAAGTAAATCAATAGTTGATTGATTGTACTTATAATCTTATTATGACAAATCTTTGTTTGAATATTAATATATATGGCACTTCTTCATCTGTTTACCCACACATCTTGATGTATTGATGAAGTCCTTGAAGTTGTTATAGTCCATAGAATGTGGTTACGCATTTGATGGTGACCATGAAATACATTCTCGACTGCGATTTCAAATGTTCCTGGTCGATGAGCCTTCGAGAATGGGATATCGATATATGCTCGTTAGAGACTGGTATTCATGATGTGTCTAGTGTAGTGCGCCGCGTTTCATCGGCGTTGGCTTGGAGAAGTCAGCACACATGAATAGGTGCTCATTAGGAATGAGTTCACTGAACGACCCTACTCGGAATTCTATAAGTGGTTACCATTTGTCGAGCATAGAATTTCTAGTCATAGTTGTGCACCATTACTCCTCATGACCCGAGGCGTCATTGAGGTCTTGATAGATAGTTGTGTACTTTGATTTAATGACTGATCACATGTGGGTCATAAAGTCATTATTTTGGGTATTCAGTGATGCTGTCAGAGGCCTATGATTGTTGTTGGGGATTCACCACTGGTCTTGATGAACCAGGATGTCCTATGTGTTTTTCTATATATGATTCGAGGAATCTCTGGCCAGAGTGGGTAGTGCTTGTGAAAAATGAGTTTTTCATATACGCACACAATGAATCATATAACGTGAAACAAATACATAGTTATTGAAATCATAATGGGTCTCGATCAACCAATGCCCTAGATTCAATCGGGACATATTGAGTGAAAGGAATGTACTGCACGCTAACTATGGCTGACAGGTTCTCGTACGTTGCTAGTCATTTGTATCTAGGTCTTCGTGAAGCGCAGATGCTAGACGCTACCCACGATCGGTAGGTTCATACTGGAATTATATTTCGGTAATTGTCTATTAAAGGAGTTTAATTGACAATGAGGCATTCAGGGTAAGCCCAAAGAAGTTGTTTGACTTCTAAAATCACAAAGGTTGTGATCCTACTGCTATGATACACTTGAGCCTCGCTGGGTCACAATCAACCGGCCGCCGATCTATCGATGAGAATTGAGACTTAAATGTTAAGTGCTCAAACTGAGTGATTTAGAAGAGATGGATTTAATTTTTTGAAAGCTCCTCAATTTAGTGGAGTTCTATATTTGAAATTGTTTCATTTATAGAAAGTTCTAAAATTAAATCATTTGATATATTTATGTCTCATAATTATGTATATTGGCAGTACATCAAGTTGTTCAATTAGATTGAGTTACTTGGATTATGAGTTTGTAGTTTTGTGTTGGCTTTTGGGCAAGTGGGAGATTGTTAGCATAAATGCCCAGCAAGCCAAATGTTGGCCCGATGGGCTTTATGGACCCTAGCCCAATTACTTAACCACTATAAATATAACCTTGTCTAGGGGTAAAATTCATTTTCATTCCAATTCCATTCACTCTCATAGAAACGCTAACACCAAACTAGCACTAGTTTGGCTTGTAGATCTGGTCAGGTTGATTGGACTCGAGGATCACCGCCATCAGATTGATTTCGCTGTTATCGGTAATCCCTTTTTGTGCATTATATTATGATATTTGCATGTTTATATATGAATCAGGCGCGATCGACCGTCCCTGGGTCAGATCAGTTTATTGTATTATTTTCGCTGCGTTAGGATCTGACGCCGGGGTACGGAAACCCAACAGAAGACCCAAAAAAAAAAGAACACTCAGAAAAAGAATAGAGCGTCATTTCACCTAAACCAGTGCCTCGTTACACCAGCAAGATGAAGGAACTAGTGCAATCATTACACCAACAGGATAACGTGCAATCATTGATAACGTGCAAGCATTTAATGTCGGCCCAAAGAAAAATGACATCAACCTCTGTTGCACTGTCACTATATCATGGATTTAAATTCAAATTCATTTGATTATTTAGATGAATTTATATTTAATGATTTTAAATTCACCTATTTCTTAATTTTTGTAGATGTAGGTATAATTATGATGGATTTGAAATATAAATAAAATGGATGTCATTTTAAATAAATTATTCAAATCCTTCTCCAAATCAAATAACATCCTTCAAATCAAAACAATCAATCCAAAAGTTTAGGCTCTTATTCTATAGTAGTAAAAATACTACCACTACTATATATGGACAGTAAAAAAATTAGCTTTTACAAAAATACCTCTTACACAATTTAATAAAAAAAATTATAAAATATTTTAGTAAATTTGTAAATCAAACTACCAAATCTAATTCATTTTCCAAAATTTCAAATTAACTAATTTTAAGTCAATCTAAAATCTGAGGATTAAATTAATTATTTAAGTTAATATTAAATATACTGAGGCGTGTACTTCAGAAAATAAGGAAGTAAAATCAAAATACTCGCTCATTTGCACTGTTTTATAGTTGTTGAAAATGAATGAATAATTTAAAGAAGATACCTTTTGGTTTGCAATATATATATATACTAGTTAATTTGGCACCGCCAGTGAGCTTATAACCTGGTATATATATCCAACAAAGCGTCCGACATAAGTTCAACAGACAGTTCTAGAGAATAAAAAGATGGTTCATACGCATTGAACATACATAATCGTATGTATATAAAATCAAATAGGTTGGAGTAAACAGAAGTCTTCCCCAACAGTACACCATAGTAATAGTTGGCATATGATATCATTGTAGGGCCCAATATACTCTCTAACCAAAAGTCATCTACGAAAGTGCAGTAGTAGATTACACCAATCACAATAAAAGTAAATCTCAACGAGCTCAAAAAAACCAATCAAAAGTTGTTCGCAAGAGTTTTCAAAATGACGATGGCTAGAATTATAGTTTATATTTATTGTTGTAGTTACATTGTTATTTTAGGACATTTCTCTTATTACTTGCTATGGCCTCAAGATTAATTAATCATCTTACTTTTATACTTATTTATATACTTTCTGACAAATAATGAATATAAATGTGACGTCCCAAATTATTATCAAACAGTAATATATAATTATCATAATTTAATTTTTCTAATTTTTTTGATATAATCTCCTTATACATGAAGGGAAAATTTGATGTCAAACACCATAACAAAGGTAATCGAGAACAATCACATATTAGCAACGGGTCGTAGGTAAGCCAAAACTCAAAATGTATACAAACAAGCAAAACTGACGACCTATAATCTACCAAAAATTCATCATGCCGAATATTTTATAAAAAAATATGATTAAAGTTTGCCACAACGAAAACTTATTTTTAACTCTTTTTTTTTAAAATAAGTTCATATAAAAATTTATTATTAAAGTTTTCCACGAGAAAAATCTATTTTGAACTATCTGTTTTTTTTTACTTACAAAATCAACAAGTTTTTTTCTAAAAAAAAATAAAAGATAACATTTTAAATTTTAAAAATTGAGATAAGATGGATGCACTGTTGGGTCAAGGGTTTTGATATAATCTCCTTATATATTAAGGGAATATTTGATGCCAAACATCAGAACAAAGGTAAATAGGTAATACCGCATATTAGCAATGGGTCGTAGGTAAGAAAAAAATCAAAATGTACATAAACAAGCAAAATCGACGATATGTGATCTACCAAAAATTCATCATACCGAATATTTTATAAAAAAATACAAAATAAAAGAAAAAATAAAAGAAAAAGGAAATAAAAAATTTTAAAATAAAAAAATAAAAAAAGTGACGTAATGGTTACTGTTCATGGGAACAGTAACCATTACGCCGCTTATTATATATAGGTAATATGTGTTCAAACCCTGTTGTCTCTCCCTTCTCTAAAATTTCATAATTCTTTTTGCATTGCTCCACAAAAATTTATTTTAAACCTGTCATTCAATAAATTTTTTTGATTTCCTTTTTTATCCAATACATAATTATTTTTAAAAATTATTAAAGTAAAAAAAATTGCATACTTATCTCATCTCATCTTTTTAAATGTATGTTTTTAAAAATATATTTTCCTACATTATTTTTAGTAAAATATTATTTATTTTAACAATATTTTTTCTAGCAAACTTTCTATTTCAACTTAAGCTTCGTTATCTATATTAATTCAAAATTTAGATTAAATAGATTATGAATAGTTTATACAAGATAAGTGGCGAGTAAAACTTACGTAGAAAGATATTATTAAATAATTGCTAATAAATATGCGAATGAAGTATTTACACAAAATAATTATGAAATATAATATATTGTTTTTTTGTATAAAACAGTGTGAAATTTATCTTTTAATATAATTACACATATTAAATAATCTTTATATTTTTTATGTCCAGCCTTCTCCCTTTATAACAATCCTAGCTACGACCTGCGTCCATTCGATAGACAGCAACATTTAGCAGTTGTTTCTCGTATGGCATCTTAGACAGCCTTGCTTGAAGAGTATTAAATTTATCTTCAACCTCACTCAACCTTTTTAGGACAGAAGGTCTCGGGTCGGTGAAGGTGGTCTACAATCCTCCTTGGCGATTCTAGGTGGTATTAAGGTCAAATTATTTTTTATTAGTATTAACAAGAAATTTTTTTAAAAAAATTATGTTTTGCCTCACAAAATTTGCATTTTACGCCCTTAAAAAACTTTTACCCTCATTTTTTAGGTTATCATTTTTTGCCCCCTCAACTTTTAGGTTAGATTCGCCCTATTTACAATTGTGTCAAAGTTAACTTCCTGATTTTTTGACTCATTATGCTGCGACGATGGATAAGTGAGCCTTAGGGCATGTACAATGGGGGGCTTTGCCAGCTCCCCAACGTAGCCCCATTCACACAATGCCAGCCAAGGGGGTTGAGGGTCCTCAGCCAGTCAGCTGCCCAGTCAGCATTTTATGTTGATTGGGAAGCTGTTTTACATTTTTTTTATTTTTAATATTTATTTAAATCAATTATTAATATATTTAAATTATTTAAAATTTACATTATAATTTCAATTATTAATATAATTTTAAATTATTAATTATTTTCCATTTAATTGTAATTTTAATTTTAAAGTATAATTTTTTATGTTTTCTTATCTATTTAAATAATTATTTTAGGTATATATATTTTAAATATAAATGAATAATGACGTGGAAATAGATATTGATAAATGATATTATAGGTGAGCCCAAAATAGAGGTTGACCCATTGTACGGAAGAAGTATCTATAAAATTATAATAATAAAACACATATTAATATCTTGTAGAAATATAAATTTATATCGTGAGGGGCAGAGTACGGAAGAAGTATCTACATTCAAGTTCATCAACCTAACACAATACCAAGTTTGTCTGCCATGCTTAACGCTACAGAAGCATCCGAATCAAGTTTACTAAAAGATGTCATCAGCAAAGTAATAAATGAGATCGAGAGTTAAACTAAGAAAATTCGATACTGACGAGAAAGTGTGAAAAAATATTCCTAATAGCTTGCAACTAGGATACACGACGCTTACACAACACGATATGGACCCGGCGACACGGATTTTCAAAATTTTCAGGATACGATACGATTGTGTATTTTTATATATATATTATACATATATTATATTACAAAATACTAAAATTCACATTTTTTAAATTCTAAAAGCATGTGAAAGCAAAAAAAATATTCTTATCAAATTCAAAAGAAATATAAATAAATACATGTCACTACAATCATCATAGTATCACGCATACTAACAACAAATGTATGTTATTTTAATTAACATATAGTTTAACTAATAAGTCCAAATTTCCTTTTAGCCACAAAAATATTTAAAATTTTTACGATTAACCCTCAAAAGTATCATCCTGTGTCGGACACGCTCATCCATCGTGTCCGACACGGTGTCCGATTTTAATTTTAAAAAAAAGTTAAGGAGATTTCACGTGTCGTATCCGACACGACTCCAAGGATGTTGGTATCCTAGAAGTGTCTGACACTGCATCAAATGATTTCTAAGAGTGTATGTGCATCATATGCTTACAAGTAAAAAGAGAATTAAGATATATTTATTTTCTTCTCCGGTCGTTAAATCTACTACCTACTAATTTGATCTTTGAGACTGAATCCAAATGAAAATATGAAGAAAATTAGAAGATTATACCACACAACTCAGATAGAAAGACCTAGATAAAGCATTTACTGTCTCATATGGCACTAATTTTTTCAACGAAACAAGATTGGCAAAAGACATTGACGTGTCGTAAATTAATTTAGCTGTGAAGTAGAGTATATTTCAAGCATAGACCCAGACCTATTCACAACTTACTAGCATAAGTAGGGGTGCCTATTGGCTTGACCTGTTCCGGTCCGGATCGGAACCGGCCTGTTCCGGGTCCGTTAAGGATGGAACCGGTCCGATCTGGTAAGGAACCGGATCGGGTCCGATTCCGGGTTGGACCGCTTCCAACCCGGAACAGGATTTTACTTTTTTTTTTTTTTAAAAAAAAGGAAAAAACGAAGGTATTCATCTGAAAAAAAAATTTTTTTTTTTATAAAAACGGATCCGATTCAATCCGGAACCGGATCCATTTGGTCCAGAACCGGTAAGATACCGGATCCAGAACGGTAGAATCGATCCGGTCCGGTATCAAACCGGTTCGGGACCGGTTAGTCCGGTTCCGATTTCGGACCGGACTAACCGGTCCGGTTAACGGGCCAGGTCCGGATTGACCCGGCCCGTTAAACACCCCTAAGCATAAGTGATAAAAGAAGCCCATTCTTATCGGTGGGTAACGACCTTTAACATAAGTAACTTCCAGACACATATGAGATGTCTTGCACTCCATACTGTTGATTTTTATAATTTACCAAGATATATAACCTTCAACTCTTATTCTATTCTCATATATTTTTTATACTCATTATTTTTCAGATTTATTTTTAAAATTTACTTTATAATGTAAATATTTTGAAAATAGAATTTTTGGTATTCTAAATACGTGAATTTTTTTAAAATTAATTGATTTTTTTATTTATAACGGTCTTTTCAGCTATAATTATTTAATTTCTATGAGGTAGACTTTTTGATGAATTATTTTTTAGTTTGTGTCATCCACGGTCTAAGGTTTAATAAATCGAGTCTATTAATATCCATATGATGCAGTCCTTCATGTCGACCCCTCACTTATTTCGGGGACACTTTGCGCTGCTCATTGTTTAAGAAAATAAAGTTGCATCTTTATTATCAACTATAAATTTTATCATATTGATAAACTCTTGATTTAACAATTAATATCAGAGGGAGATCATTATTTTTGAGCCTCTCGGGAAGCAATTCTGGGTGTATTGTTGGGCATGATATACCCAACAATTCTTCTATGTGCTCATGGACACCTATATGGTCTAATCCCTCATGCACATGTCGCTTTTGCATTATATGATAAAATAAAGTTATATCTCTGTTATAATATATAGTTTTTAGCTTAATGATAAAGATTTGCTTCTGACATATATAATATGACTAAAATAATGTTTCCTTTCCTCAAATATTATATTATGTTATTTAGGCTAAAAACTTGTAGAAGCCACAAGTTTACAAAACACATCATCATCATGATTTGTGTCATCATCATCATCATTATTATTAGGATACGCTTGGTACGAAAATATGATAAATGATAGATACATTAAAAAGTAAATAATAGGTTGATAAGTAATTAATGAATAAATAATATTGTGTTTGATTCGTATGATTAGTAAAATATGATAAGTAATATTGTGTTTGATATATTTGAAAATATGTGGTATAAATTAATTTCTTTCTCATATTGACCACAATACCCCCAATCATTTTTTCATAACTCTTTTTTGTACATTAAAATTATAATTTTAAATTAAAATTAATCTCATAATAACTAACATACCTCTTATTTTTTTCCCAATTATCTTTTTTCATGTTCATTAAAATAATAAAATTAAATTACAAGAAGGTAAAAATAACTTGTTCATTAATTAATAAATTATAATGCAAGATGAATTATATAAAATATCAAATTATTCTAGGGTTATTTCTTCAATAATTGATGAAATATTGCCCAATAGGAGTAATTTCTCAACAAGGGATATAATTTTGATTGAAAATATTACCACACAACAAATGAATTGAAACACGACAATGTAGATAGTTAATTTCTGCGATTTACGAAAGTATTTGTACATGTCATAAAAAAATAAACTTTCTCATGCCATGAAGGCAAAACAATAGACTCTCTATTCCATATTATTTTATTTATAATAATTTTTTTGTTCTGTAAAATATTTACTAGTATATATACATATTAAACATTTTAATTAAATTTCAAACTATTATTTTAATCATTAAATATGAAATATAAGTTATCGTAAAACTAAAAAAATAACAATAATAATATATTAAATATAATAAGTAACGAGAAATAAGAATAATAGTAAATCAATAGTAATATATCTACAATAAATACCAATATTCATAATAATAGTCATAATAAATAATAATAATAATAATAATAAGAAATAAATTAATAAAATATTTTTTTAAGGAATATTAATTATCAAGGAAAGTAAATAATATTGCTCTTTGATTGTCGGGGTATGATGATAATAAAATATCACTATCATTTCTTATCACATCATATAAGAGGTATAAGTTATCCATGAAACTATGTACAAATAATATGTACAGTGCGGGCTTTACATGGGCCCATCGGGCCCTCATGATAAAACACACCTGAGCCAAACATCGGATGATGAAGGTTGTGACATCAATCCATAATTTATCTTTGAGCCAAACATGGTCTTATTATTAAAGTGTGAGTGTGTTAGAATAAATAACTTGGTATAACCATTGTGAAATGATAAAATAAGGCCCAGCCTGCTATAATAAAAAGAGAAGCTAAAGTAATTTCCTACACCGTAATTCTCATCTTGCACGGTGGTTTCCCATTCCCGATTTCTCATCTTCGTTTCTCATTGTGACCATCGGTTGTCCCGTCCAATAAGTTTTACGGTTCCATTCTTTCCCTCCTCGAACGCTCAAAGCAATTTCAGAAATTGAATCGTCTGTAATTGCACTTGCACGCTAAGCTCTCGATCTCAGTCCTCCTCACAAGCGATGTGTCATCCTTTCCCTCTTTCTGCATATATATAGGGTGGGAAAACCAAACATCGCGACAACAGATTAGAGTTGGATGAACCTGACATGAATTGAAGAATAACAAATAAATTTCATTTGTGAATAATTGTTCTTCATCAGATATCACAATCAAATAAAACAAGAATTTGTTAAGGTGGTTGCAACGGACTATAACAAGAAGTACTCTTATTCAGAGTTAACAAATCTTAGCAACAGATTTGTTAATGACGTGTATTGAGTTTGTTGCTGGACCAATATTATCATCTCATAATGGGCTGAACTAGTTTTGTTTTGGGCTTGCATAAAATCCATCTTTATGTAATTCCTTAACTTGCCCACTCAAATTAAGTGGGGGGAACTTAGACACCACACGAAGCTTGTCTCTAAGTCGACAGAAGGTGAGGTAATTGTGAAATAATCTTACTAAGGTGAAGTAAAATTAGAGAATAAAATATTCAGTTTAAGAATTTTTATAATTATTTGTTATTTCGCATTTTACTTTTCAGCAAGTATTTTTAATTATATTTCAATATCCTTCGTTTCCCTATAATTTCTTGGTTATGGTTGTACCTTAATTTATGCTAACCTTAATTATATTTTTATTATTATATGTCTAATATCACTATATTTATACATACAAATGAAATAATATCGCGTCTCTATCTGCAATAAATTGTATAGTTATAAATTATGACATGTATACTGGAACCAACTCCTCCACCCTACAGTGACACTCACATGGCGGAAGTCCGGCCCAAAAATAATCTTGATACTTGATCCTATAGGTTGAGACTGTGGCATCCTTTTACGTTGCATGGCGTGTCTGGCGTCATGGCATCCAGGGCTGGCTATTCTGTCTGTTTCAGGCCGATAGTTGAGCGTTTCACACATGTGTATGTATGTACGGACTGTATCTCAAATCTTTAGTATGAGCCTTTCGTACGTTCGTTCGGACCAGATATGCATATGTATGTGCGTGTGCGTGCGTGTGCGACTCTCGAGTATCATGTTGGTTATGTGTTTTATGATTTGATATATGTTATGTCATGTTGATCATGTTATTATATGTTCGCCTGTTTGAGACTATGGATTGGTTAGCCGCTTGAATAGTGTGAACCATGATGAGTTCCTCCACGGAAAACTCACCCACCCTTACAGGAAATGAGCAAGAATACGAGTTCATAGAGGTTATTGAAGTGGTAGGTGACGAGAATGCAAATGACGTTGGAAAATGTTTACATATCAATTTTTGGAACTTTCGTACGTGTGTTTGATTGTAGGGTCTTGGTTGGAATTCGTGGGATATTGAGACTTAGTTTATTTTATTTTATGCTATGCCAGAGGGTATGTCTATGTGCACTTATTTTATTTTGCTTTACTTGTTTATTTGCAAATCGGATAATTAAAGTTTCTTTTATTAATTAAGTTATCATTATTTCTAAATTGATTTTATGGATTCAAAAATAAATAAATTTATCTTTAGGATTGGCTCATTACGTAGAAACAAATATATTTTAATAACAACTTGGCTAATTAAATCGCTTCCGCGGGTATGTTCGTTAGTGTGAGACCAAGGGCCCTACATTGTGGTATCAGAGCTTATGGTTTGAATCGTTTGGAGAAATTATGGTTAAGTGGAGCTAAGCGTGAACCGAAGGACGTAGGATTTCTATGTGTATGTTCTTGAACTTACGTGCCTATTTCCTATTATCTGGTTTGATTATTTGTTGTGTTTGTCTATTTAATTAATTTTAATTTACCATCTCTTGCAAAGTAATAATCATCCCTTATGACGTCGTTCGAGAACTTATTCTCTTATTTATCCTTACTCTGAAATATTTAGATTTTGCACTCTCAAATTTTCTTTAAAAATATAGCGTGAATCTTTGATTAATCTCTGAATTTTCAGTTATATTGTAAGAAATGGCCGATAACAGAGAAAACGTACAATTTTTCGAAGGAGGATCTGAAAATAGTATCGGAGGAGAAGATGCCCGAGGTAGACATGCCAGAGTACAATGGAAGTTTCCATTGTTGAATTTATGCACGTGAAGCCCTCGAGGTTCTTTGGGACTGAATCCCCTGAGCTGGCTGAGAACTGGATACAGACTATGGAGCAGGAATTTGAATCTTTTAACTGTTCTGATGAAAGCAAACTGAGATTGACGGCACACCAGTTGAGAGATGATGCCTATAGTTGGTGGTTGACTACGAGACAGGGACTTGAACGCCGAGCGGGAGGAATCACTTGGGACTTATTCAGGGAGACATTTCTGAGTCAGTTCTTTCCCCGAGCAAACCGAGAAGCAAAGGCTAGAGAATTTCGTAAACTGAAGCAAGGAAAATGACTGTGGATGAGTACACGAAGAAGTTTTCTGCTCTGCTGAAGTATGCTCCTGGAGTAGCTGCTCATGAAGAAGAAAATATCCAACACTTCATGGATGATCTTAAAAGATATAAGGCTATCGTAGATTGCCATCATCGGATCGTACAGTTTAGGTCGGATATTGGGAAGCACTGTATATTTTATGGAAAGGGGTCGAAAGCTAGGATTCGTTTGATTGTAGCCATGAAGATGCAAAAACTATTGAAATCGGGCAATGAAGGATATCTATTGTATGTGGTAAACTCCGAAGTTGAAATAAAAGAAGTAAAAGACTTTCCAATAGCTAGGGAATTTTCGGACATTTTCCCTAAAGAGATTCTGGGCTTTCCACCACCCCGGGAAGTTGAATTTACTATCGACCTCATGTCGGGGACTGAGCCGATCTCAAAAGCGCAATATCGCATGACACCTGCTGTAAGGACCCCCGTGCCCTTAGTCCATTATTAGTGTATTAACCCAAACATTTAGTGCATGTGATTATATATGTAGGAGAAACTTTCACTTGACATCATAACAAACCATGCCAATAATAAAATTCCTTTACATTATTCCATACAATGTCTAGTTTTCCCCAACCAAGTTCACATACGTATCATGCACCATTATAATACACTAACACGTTCTCAGTTCATTTGGCAATTCGATAAATAATTGCATGCATCACATAAATGAAAAGAGAAAGGCCCTTGCCTTCTTTATACAAACCATATACACATCATAGTGATCACATGTGAGCATCGAATAAGTATGCGTGTATCTAATGTATAAAGTATCATGCTCAATACCGTCACTGGTACCTCGATCCTGGAAGCACTTCAAATCCATAGCTCGAGCTCAACTCCAAGCCATCAATGTACATAATAACCTGCCCCAACAGAGACAGCCCTCACACGGGGTGAGCATACCAATATCCCAAATCCAATAATCACAATAACACAATTCATAATTTACAAAAATGTAAATGCTATGAAATACAAAATGTACTCCCTGGATGGTATCATCCTCATCCGGGATTCCCTGTACTGTCCCTGTTCTCAAAACAACTGAAACCATCAAATTCCAAATGCCAGTTAATCATTACATTGATTAACATATCCATTAGCCATATACCGATATCATAATCAATAGTATCAAATCATTGAACAATGATTACAGACATTCCCCATATCTCACTTATGGTTCCATAGTTCTATTCCATTGCTCGCTCTACAATAGCTGCATTTCATTCCCACGCATGTTCAACAGCAGTGGCGTCATAACCGGTGTTCGCTCAAAGGAGATGACATCCTAATCATTGCTCGCTCAAAAGCGGCACCATATGATTCCCAATGCATATATATATCCATTGTAGCACTTACCATAAACCATGCATTTTCATATACATTTATTGCTAGTACCATATATCATGCATTTCCATACACATTCATTGCAATACAGTGTACAAAGCACTCAACAATTGCAATTATATAAAAGGGCTATGCTCGTACGTCATACGTACCTTATGATTCCGTAGTTCAAGTCCAAACACTGCCTCAGTCCCGAGGTCCGATGAAGAAATGTGCTAAACACAATTCAATAACTCATAATCAATGAGTAATCCCAAATTCAATGCACAAGCATGAAATCTAACCCCAATCATCCCAACACAATGATTAAATAGTAAATGGTCGATAAATGCTCCCTAAAACCTGAGGGAGAACCCAAAATACAATTTTACACAATCGCCCTACCGATCGATCGGTCACCATTACCGATCGATCGGTAACTGTTCACAAAATCGATTTAAGCTACGGCTTTGCACCGATCGATCGGTCCAAGCTACCGATCGATCGCTAGCCACCCACCGATCGATCGGTCGCTCACACCGATCGATCGGTAAAGACAGAAATAATCACCCAACGCTACGCACTTGCACCGATCGATCGGTCCAAGCTACCGAACGATCGATCGCTGCGCGAACCCGAAAAACACCATTTTCAAAAGCTTCAAAACCTCCACAAAACATACCCAAACTCCCTCCAACTCAAAAGTAGCCACATACAAACACCCTAGTACACTCAACAAGGGTTATAATCCATTTTAAAACAAAACCCATAAGATTTCAAGATTTTACAAAATCTCCCAAAACCCAAAACTCAACCATTTAGCATAAAACTATAATCAATTCGAAGCTAAAGGTGAGAAGAAGAAGATTATCAGCCTTTCTTCAAGAAATCGGGCTCCCAAGACGAGCCCCCATCGATTTGTTCCAAGAGGAGAATAGGGGAATAGTTTGGGTGAGGGAAAGAGGCGTGATGGAGAGGAGAGAGGGAAATGATTCCGTATAATGACGGAATACCGAGTCCATTTGGTATATATAGCACTCAGGCTCCGAAATACCAATACTTCCACAACTACATCATGATTCATTAAAAATCATCTGTTTTCAATAATTATCTCTCCAACTCAAATTCCATCACCAGCCCCAGTACAAAGTACTCCGGACCCCAGATTCCACCAAAAACAAAATTCCAAGGTTATCACCACGATGAGAATACAATCTCATCCCTTGGATCCAACAACTCCAAAAACCGGATTTAAAATCCCCGGGAGTCCCAAAACCGCAATTAATACACAATTGCCATAATTAAAATCAATTAAGGATTATTATCACACCGGGATTAACACTAATAATTCCCGGATATCACAATTATCCCCCACTAATAAAATTTCGTCCTCGAAATTTGCACGGCGTACCACGTAATGCCGAGATTACAAAATCCAAACGGATTCACATCGTCGAATCATGAACATATCATGAACGACATACCAACCGCGGGGATACTGACCTCGCACCAAAACCTGGAATGGGATAAACCTTCCAAACCATTACAACCGTAACAGAACGTCAGCATGCTCCCAATGCTAACCGTCTCAAAGGCAGTCAACCAAACATAACTGCAACCAAACGAATCATTCATGATTCTAAAATAGATATCGCCCCAATGATATCTCCAAAACCTAGTCACCGATGTTAAACATACATCGTTACCAAAGTGATCATTAGTACACCACAGTGTACCTGAACTACATTCGGTTCCCATTTTCCAATTCCGCCTCCACTAAGGAGCAGTTGCACCACCTTGCAACACGGATTGGGCCAAAACATGGCCCCGATCAACACGAAACGCATCTCCAAAGATGTCTACATCCGAATGTTCCAAGAATCATATCTTGGTCCAAACACACTATCGAGACTCCACAAGGTCTCAAGTTCTCGAAAGGACATGCAAGAACAATCGATTGCATTCCCGCTACACGTGTCAATCACGACACTAAACAAATCCGAATCCTGGCCATCCCTCGTTTTTCCTGGGATTCAACAATCCTAAAACAGGGAGGCTATCGAATTGACCAGCAAGAATTAATATGGTCCCAAAACACGACAATCCCTCCTCAGGGGAAGTCAACCGGACCTCACGATTATTCCTCAGAATACATCGTGCCATCGAGATTACCAATCTCAAGGTGCTACAATCTCACCCCGGAGATTCGTTCATCCAAGCACACTAACCCGATGCTCGACGAGGACCAAATAAAAAGTTGGCATTCGTATACATACTGGCATACATTCATAAGTACCAACGCAACATCCATACTCAATGCAATAGACTCGGGTATCTCCAATCATACCCAAAATCCCAAAACCAACTGTCAATCCTCATTATTCTCACTCCATGGAGAATGATGGTTGACAAACCAAAAGAAAAGTGTGATTTTAACATCAACACTACATAACCACAACAACGAATCTCCCAAAAGATTCAACTAATAGGTATATCAATACCGCCTTCCTCACAAGGAAAGTGTCATGAATCCATGACCCTCTAACCTCGAACCATTGTTCGGAAAAACTGGATATATTTATGCCCAAAACATATCCCAGAACCAAAAATACGCAACTGGTTCAGAATAGTGCATCAAACACTATTACCAAATCGAAACCCGTATACTCCATGTATACTCAAACTAACGATGCTCTGTACTAATGCCATAGTACTCCACGATCTCGAGCATTACCCCGGAGACGTCTCCTCGAACGTCTCACCGGAAGTACGAAGTCATCACCTAGTCCAACACTAGGAGGGCTTCCCCCGGTTGACTCATAATCAACCCTCAACCAATACCAGTTGTCTCCATGATAGTACAATCCAAATCTCCCCAATAGATAAAATCAATATAGTAGTGGTACCCCACTAGCTATATTCTACAAATTCAATTGTGACTCCCGTTGTATTCCCTATGCAAGGGTGCTCAACCAGAGCTAACAACGACTTGTTGACACTCACGTTGGTATTCCCAACAAATTTGAGCTGTCCCAGTACAAGTCCCTCAAAACAAAAGAAATATAAACGTTCCCGTGAGGTATTCCCTGCCTCAAACATCATGCACTTAGTGACTACGAGAGTCTCCCATAAGTCATCATCGTATCATCATACGATTCACCGAACTCGGTCCCAACGTGCAGTATAATGGCCCCAACAAGCACACTATAACACTGAAACAATACCTGTCTAGCAATTAGCTGCCCCAATAGGCTCATACCAACCTATCAACGTGACACACGTCCCAACCCGGTATACCATATCGTTCAAACCATTAGAACAGCGGGTCATTACCCAATATTCCTCTACTACCAATGTACAAAGGACATTTCAGTGTCCTTGCTCAACCACAAAGCAATTCTAATTCCGTAGGATTTATTCCACACCCTCAGGGGTGGGTGTGATCATATCTACCACATGTCACATTGATAAAAGCAGTAGTTTCCTCAATAACTACTCTTATTACCAGACACATGGCCATAGCCATTACAACGAGTATACCCGAAGGTACCACTACTCGACAATTATTTATCTCTATTGCATGATGCGATACACTCACCGGTGCAATGCATCCAATAATCCCTCGAGCAAACCTGCTCGGCATAAAGGTCTCGTCAACTAGTGACCCAGACACTACTATGTGCTCACCATTGGCACTCAACCACGCGACTAAATACATATACTTAAATGTATTAATCATCGAAACGACGCTACACGTCTACATAGACATCCACTATGTCTTCGTCATCTAGTGACGGTACCTATCAACATATGACATCCATAGCCTCATCGTCAAACACATGACAGTATACATATATCAACGCATATCATCCACAATAATGCTAATAAAACAGTAATATGACATACCTCATCGCTAACAAGATAGCGGCATACCTGTCTCCGTCGTCCAACAGTGGCACGCAATCAGCACCCATCGCTCGTAGGCGGCATAATCCAGTGCTACACATAGCGGTATAATCCATCGCTATAGAATTCGCGGCATGATCTCTCACCATAGAGTCAGCGGCATAAAACGTCGCTATAGATATCCGGCGGTATGAACCATCGCCATAGATGTAGCGGAATGCACCGTCGCTATATAATACCCGACGGCATGAACCATCGCCAATAGAATAGCGGAATGAACCATCGCTAAATAATACCTGGCGGCATGAACCATCGCCAATAGAATAGCAGAATGAACCGTAGCAATATAATACCCGGCGGCATGAACCATCGCCAATAGAATAGCCGAATGAATCGTCGCTATATAATACCCGGTGGCATGAACCATCGCCAATAGAATAGCCGATCCCTAGTCTTGTTACGGTAGTGTATTTTAATGCACCTCGCTTGTCATGACCGCGGCACTAATACCCCTCGCTTCGACATATCAGCGGCATAGAATAACCTCGCTCAAATGCGACATGCGGCAAAATCCTCGCTTCAACATTTGGCGGCAAATATTCTTTCCTCGCTCCGATATGACAGTGGCAAGTATTCTATCATCGCGTCAAGTGACAGCGGCAAAGCATTTAAAATCATCACTCATCCATAACAACGACTCATGGGATATTCACCAAGCATTCCATCTATACCTGCAATACAATGTATATTCCACATTCCAATATACAACACCATGAGTGTATTTTAATGCACATCGCTTGTCATGACAGCGGCAAGTGTTCTATCATCGCTTCAAGTGACAGCGACAAAGCATTTAAAATCATCACTCCAATATATACAACCACAATGAGTGTATTTTAATGCACCTCACTTGTCATGACAGCGGCAAGTGTTCTATCATCGCTTCAAGTGACATCGGCAAAGCATTAACATCATCACTCCGATATATACGTGCAACCACAATGCATAATCCATGATGTATATAAAATGTAGGTTACCGTTTCATGTCTTTCAACCCTAGCCTTAGCCTTTCGTGTCATAGCGTCCCTACAGGAACAATCCCAAACCATGAGCATGTGATAATCCATATTCACCACAATATGATTATAATGAGTAAATGCATAAACTATGAGTACAAGGTACTTCCTGTATCCCAATGCATTTCAAGATGCTCCCTTTGGTTGTCCCTGTGCCACAACTCACAATCATAATCAACAATGATTCCATAGATGTCATGACATAGAATTGTTCCACTATGATCACGTATCATAAATGCACATAAGTAAAATAGTTGTGTCACACAACACTAACTACTATCATGCATAAATATGTGCTACCCACTCCTATCAGCATGTTCCAGGACCTCAACAGCCCCAAGGAGCAAACCACTACTCTGATACCACTAATGTAAGGACCCCCGTGCCCTTAGTCCATTATTAGTGTATTAACCCAAACATTTAGTGCATGTGATTATATATGTAGGGGAAACTTTCACTTGACATCATAACAAACCATGCCAATAATAAAATTCCTTTACATTATTCCATACAATGTCTAGTTTTCCCCAACCAAGTTCACATACGTATCATGCACCATTATAATGCACTAACATGTTCTCAGTTCATTTGGCAATTCGATAAATAATTGCATGCATCACATAAATGAAAAGAGAAAGGCCAATGCCTTCTTTATACAACCCATATACACATCATAGGGCTCACATGCGAGCATCGAATAAGTATGCATGTATCTAATGTATAAAGTATCATGCTCAATACCGTCACTGGTACCTCGATCCTGGAAGCACCTCAAATCCACAGCTCGAGCTCAACTCCAAGCCATCAATGTACCTAATAACCTGCCCCAACAGAGACAGCCCCCACACGGGGTGAGCATACCAATATCCCAAATCTAATAATCACAATAACACAATAAAAAAAGTAAATGCTATGAAATACAAAATGTACTCCCTGGATGGTATCATCCTCATCCGGGATTCCCTGTGCTGTCCCTGTTCTCAAAACAACTGAAACCATAAATTCCCAAATGCCAGTTAATCATTACATTGATTTACATATCCATTAGCCATATACCGATATCATAATCAATAGTATCAAATCATTAACAATGATTACAGACATTCCCCATATCTCACTTATGGTTCCATAGTTCTATTCCATTGCTCGCTCTACAATAGCGGCATTTCATTCCAACGCATGCTCAACAGCAGTGGCGTCATAACCGATGTTCGCTCAAAGGCGACGACATCATAATCATTGCTCGCTCAAAAGCGGCACCATATGATTCCCAATGCATATATATATATCCATTGTAGCAATTACCATAAACCATGCATTTTCATATACATTTATTGCTGGTACCATATATCATGCATTTCCATACACATTCATAGCAATACAGTGTACCAAGCACTCAACAATTGCAATTATATAAAAGGGCTATGCTCGTACGTCATATGTACCTTATGATTCCGTAGTTCAAGTCCAAACACTGCCTCAGTCCCGAGGTCCGATGAAGAAATGTGCTAAACACAATTCAATAACTCATAATCAATGAGTAATCCCAAATTCAATGCACAAGCATGAAATCTAACCCCTATCATCCCAACACGATGATTAAATAGTAAATGGTCCATAAACGCTCCCTAAAACCCGAGGGAGAACCCAAAACACAATTTTACACAATCGCCCTACCGATCGATCGGTCACCATTACCGATCGATCGGTAACTGTTCACAAAATTGATTTAAGCTACGGCTTTGCACCGATCGGTCGGTCTAAGCTACCGATCAATCGCTAGCCACCCATCGATTGATCAGTCGCTCACACCGATCGATCGGTAAAGACAGAAATAATCACCCAACGCTACGCACTTGCACCGATCGATCGGGCCAAGCTACCGATCGATCGGTCGCTGCGCGAACCCGAAAAACACCATTTTCAAAAGCTTCAAAACCTCCACAAAACATACCCAAACTCCCTCCAACTCAAAAATAGCCACATACAAACACCCTAGTACACTCAACAAGGGTTAAAATCCATTTTAAAACAAAACCCATAAGATTTCAAGATTTTACAAAATCTTCCAAATCCCAAAACTCAACCATTTAGCACAAAACTATAATCAAATCGAAGATAAAGGTGAGGAGAAGAAGATTACCAGCCTTTCTTCAAGAAATCGGGCTCCCAAGACGAGCCCCCATCGATTTGTTCCAAGAGGAGAAGAGGGGAAGGGTTTGGGGTGCGGGAAAGAGGCGTGAGGGAGAGGAGAGAGGGAAATGTATAATGACGGAATACCGAGTCCATTTGGTATATATAGCACTCAGGCTCCGAAATACCAATACTTCCACAACTACATCATGATTCATTAAAAATCATCTGTTTTCAATAATTATCTCTCCAACTCAAATTCCATCACCAGCCCCAGTACAAAGTACTCCAGACCCCAGATTCCACCAAAAGCCAAATTCCAAGGTTATCACCACGATGAGAATACAGTCTCATCCGTTGGATCCAACAACTCCAAAAATCGGATTTAAAATCCCCGTGAGTCCCAAAACCGTAATTAATACACAATTGCCACAATTAAAATCCATTAAAGATTATTACCACACCGGGATTAACACTAATAATTCCCGGGTATCACACCTGCTGAAATAAAAGAGTTGAAGGAACAATTGAAAGAACTTTTGAATGAGGGATACATTAGGCCAAGCACATCACCTTGGGGAGCACCGGTACTATTCGTCAAAAAGAATGATGGATCGATGAGACTTTGCATTGATTATAGGCAGATTAACCAAGCGATGGTAAAGAATAAATATCCTTTACCTCGGATCGATGGCTTATTTGATCAACTGCAAGGAACATCAGTGTACTCGAAGATTGATTTGAGATAAGGATACCATCAGTTACGAGTTAGAGACTCATACATACCAAGAACTGCTTTCCGCACTAGGTTCGGTCACTATGAATTCCTGGTCATGCCTTTTGGACTGACGAATGCACCAGGATTCTTTATGGATTTGATGAAGAGGGTATTTAAAAACTTCTTGGATAATTTTGTGATTATATTCATCAACGACATCCTGATATATTCGCATAGCAAAGAAGACCATAAGAATCATTTGAGGCTAGTCTTGCAGACTCTGAGGGATAAGCAACTTTATGCTAAGTTTGACAAGTGTGAGTCTTGGCTCAATCGGGTGGTTTTCTTGGGTCATGTGATTTCTAGAGAAGGGATATCCGTAGACCCAAGTAAGGTCGATGTAGTTTTGAAATGGTCGAGACCGAAGTCTGTACCAGAAATACGCAGTTTCTTAGGTATGGCCGGATACTATAAGAGATTTCATTGAAGGATTTTCAAAGATAGCTAAACCAATGGCACGACTGACACAAAAAGAAGTCAAGTTTCAATGGACTGATGATTGTGAGGAAAGTTTCAAAGAACTGAAAAAGAGATTGACCAGTGCACCAGTGCTAGCTATTCCATCAGGAACCGGAGGTTTTGTAGTGCATACTGATGCTCACTGAAGGGACTTTGGTGTGTTCTTACTCAGAATGGACATGTGGTTGCATGTGTGTCAAGACAATTGAAAGTGCATGAATGATAGTACCCAATACATGATCTTGAACTGGCAGCGATAGTGTTTGCCTTGAAATATGGAGGCACTATCTCTAGGGGGATAAATTCGAGATATCTTCAAATCATAAGAGCTTGAAGTACTTGTTCACACAGCCAGAATTGAATATGAGACAGAGGAGATGTATGGACTTACTCAAGGACTACGACTGTGACATACATTATTATCCGGGTAAGTCAAATCAAGCAGCCGATGCTTTGAGTAGGTAGGTCATAGGAGCAGCCATACAGATGGATCCCGCACTTTACCAGCGCATCCGAGAAGCCCAAAAAATAAAATGCCAAGGTTTTGAGTTTGAGGAGATTGGCCGTGGATGATCATAAGTCAGGGTTCAGTATTGCTAGTGATAACTCATTGAGAATGAACGAGAAATGGGTCGTATATGATGATGCTACCTTAAGGGATGAAATTCTAAAGGAAGCACATTGTAGTCGTTACAGTGTTCATCCCAGAAGTAAGAAAATGTATAGAGATTTGAAGAATCAGTTTTGGTGGAAGGGATGAAAAAGGACGTGGCACGATTCACCTTGAAATGTCTTGTTTGTCAACAATTAAAAGCTGAACATAAGAGGTCGGTGGATTACTTAAGAACTTAAATATACCGGAATGGAAATGGGGGCACATTACAATGGACTTCGTGACAAATCTACCAAGATCGTCAAAGAAATGTGATGCCATATGGGTTGTAGTCGATAGACTGACCAAATCAGCTCATTTCATTCCTTATAGGAGTGATTACAAACTAGAGAAAATGACGCAGTTGTATCTCCAAGAAGTGCTGAAGTACCATGGTGTGCCATTATCTATCATATCTGATAGAGACCCGAGGTTCACATCAAGATTTTGGGGAAGTTTCAGAAGGCTTTAGGTACTGAATTACGTCCAAGTACAGCATATCATTCGCAGACAGATGACCAGTCTAAGAGGACAACTCAAATACTTGAGTCTATGCTACGAGCTTATGTGATGGATTTTCCGGAAGGATGGCAAGAATCCTTGCCGTTGTTAGAATTCTCGTACAATAATGACTACCAAGATAGCATTCAAATGGCACCATTCGAGGCTATTTATGGGAGAAAATGTCGATCACCTATATGTTGGGAAGAAGTCGTAGAACAGAGTATTGAAGGACCAAATCAGATTCAGCAGATAATTGAGAAAGTGCAAGTTAATCAGAAAAAGACTCCGAGCAGCACAAGATAGACAAATAAATATGCCGATATTCGTAGAAGACCTCTTGAATTCCAAGTTAGTGATAAAGTGTTTTTGAAGGTTTCACCATTCCGAGGGATGATGCGTTTTGGAAGGAAAGGGAAGTTGGCACCAAGATACATTGGACCTTATGAGATTTTAGAAAGAGTCGGAGACTTAGCATACTGCTTGGCATTGCCAGCACAACTCTCGGGAATTCATGATGCATTTCATGTATTTATACTACGAAAAAATGAGCCCGATGAAAGTCACGTGCTGAAAATAGATGAAGTGGCACTGGATGAGAGCTTGTCCTATGAAGAAAAACCGCTCCAGATTCTCGACAAAAAGGATAAACAATTGAGGAACAAGACCATACCTTTAGTAAAGGTTCAATGGACTAAACATGGAATCGAAGAAGCCACTTGGGAGCGAGAAGATAATATGAGACTCAATCATCCGGAACTTTTCGCCTAAAGGGTATGTCTCCTTTAACTTTCACTTCGTTAGTAATTATTTGTCTACCAAATTCTAAATTTCGTCGAGGACGAAATTTTTTAAAGGGGGAAGTAATGTAAAGCACCAAAAAAAACTTTAGTATAAAGATTTACCGAATTACATTAGTTTAAAACAAATTAAACTTACCATAATAAATACTCCCGACAAATAATGATAAATAGTATCAATTTAAAAGGAATTAATCCAATTTATTTATTTGAACAAATATACATATATGTGAGTAGATATATAGATACTCAATTATTCCATACATTAATGTGTAGGTATATAATTATATCTATATATCAAAATATATAAGCATCTATATATATGTATACACGTATGAATGCATGCATCTTATAATATAAAATAACAAACATATCACATCTCACTTGATTCCAAATTTCTCGATTCCAAAGTCTTAAACTTAAGGTATTGAAACAAATTTCTCGAGCCTCTCACTTGATTCCAAAGTCTTAAACTTAAGGTATGATTTATTTATTTGGTTGCATGTTTATTATCATTTTTTACTTATATTCTATTTGATGAAGATATTAACTAAATATATAATGAATTATTCCTATCATTTTCTAAAACTTGCTACAATTAAAAATATATATTGTCATTTGTGTTATACAAGTATATAGCACACGTTGGTGAAAGTTGACAAGGTGATGATTAACTTGTATTAAAAGTAAATAAATTTCATGTTTTAATGAGTTTAAGATGAATTTTGGGTACTGTGAAGCATATTTGTAAGCTTGGAAAAAAAAAATATGTCATAGACCCAAATCAGTATATTAATCCATCTTGTAAGATTATAAATTCAAGGCATGATTTATTGAATTTTGAAATTTTCAGCTTTGGTTTGATTTTTGGATTTTTTTGTGCTAAAATTCATATTTTGATAATACCATGATTAATGGTTTAATCATATATATATGTGTGTGTACATACGTATGTGTGTGTTCATGTCTTGTGCATCCCATTGAAATTTTAAGGAAATTCTACCATCATGTATTAAATTAATTATGAGCCATGATTTTAGTAATTATTGATTAATGTCAACATATTTAATCATACTTAAAATTTAGAAAGTTAACCCCTGAATCATAATATATATAATGTGCCAAGTCGTGCATACTTGTGTTAAATATGGATAGATTCAAGAGATATGTGTGTTTCATATTAGCACACATCATCCCAGCACCAATCATGATGCACAAAAATTAATCTGAAGGCTACAATTGGCAACCCCCATAATCCAGGCAACATTGATGGAGAGACGTTGCAATCTAAGGAATCAAACGAACACAAAATCAAATCAGAAATTGAGCCATAATGATTAAGGAAACTCGATCAAATAATCAAGCATATTCTATGACTAGGGCCTCGAATCACTCTAGACTAAAGAAAAGGAATTATAATCCTAATCAAGACAATCCCGGGAGATTTGTTTCAATGATATTAATTATGTGATTTACCTTCCTAATAATTTCCAACTCTGTTAGCTTTGCTTCTTAGTTTAAATAGTATCACTTTTATCTCTTTTTATGCACTGAAAAACCATATCAAAGAATCAATAAGAATTGCCATGTTCATGTTCTATCAGATGTCCAGTTTCTAAATTTCTTCTTTTCAAACACACCGTGACTTTATTTTAATTAATTTTGTAAGTTAGTACAAGAAAACATAAGTGATAAACTCGTAGAAAATTTCGAAAAAAAAAATCATGGAATAAAATCCAAATTTAATTACCTTGCCGTTTTATAGATTTTGTGGGATTTTTTTGAAGAATTCAAATTTTTCTGAGTTGAATAATAATCTAAGGACACGAGGTATGAGACTTACTATCCGAGTATCTAAACTCTACGTAGGATTGAATAAGTTAACATGTGATTATATGTTTTATATGATATTTATGTGTCTATGTTGTATTTAGATGCTTGTGTGGATTTGATGTGCTTATGAAGATTTTATGTGGTTATTTTTATTTTGCTTCACATGATATATTATGGCATTCATGCATTTGCATTTTGAGCATTATCTATTGTTCTTTCGCATTGTGTGATTACGTTAGACTTTCTGCGATTATGGAGATCAATCACGGTACGGTGTGTATGTTATGATTATGGTGCATGGCTTTTTAGCCGTGGCATCCTTTTACGGTGCATAGGTTGGGCATGTGGCATCCTTTTACGTTGCATGGCGTGTCCGGCGTCATGCCATCCAGGGCTGGCTATTCTGTCTGTTTTAGGCCGATAGTTGAGCGTTCCACCCATATGTATGTATGTACGGAATGTATCTCAAATCTTTAGTATGAGCCTTTCATACGTTCGTTCGGATCAGATATGCATCTGTATGTGTGTGTTTGTGTGTGTGCATGTGCGACTCACGAGTATCATGTTGGATATGTATGTTATGATTTGATATATGTTATGCCATGTTGATCATGTGATTATCTGTTCGCCTGTTTGAGACTATGGATTGGTTAACAGCTTGAAGGAAACTCACCCCCTCACCAACCCTTACAGGAAAAGAGCAAGGACACGAGTTCATAGAGGTTACTGAAGTGGTAGGTGACGAGAATGCAAATGACGTTGGAAATTTTTACACATCAATTTTTGGAACTTTCGTATTGATTTTAGGGCCTTGGTTGGAATTCGTGGAATATTGAGAGTTAGTTTATTTTATTATATGCTATGTCAGAGGGTATGTCTCTGTGCATTTATTTTATTATGTTTTACTTGTTTATTTGCAAATCGGATAATTAAAGTTTCTTTTATTAATTAAGTTGTCATTATTTCTAAATTGATTTTATGGATTCAAAATAAATAAATTTATCGTTAGGATGGGCTCATTACGTAAAAACAAATATATTTTAATTACAACTATGCTAATTAAATCGCTTTCGCTGATATGTTCATTAGTGTAAGATCAAGGGCCCTACAATGATACTGGTGAATGACCAAGAAACCAACAGAATCCAGAAGTTGAACGACGATCATCTGGATCACTGCCCCAATCCACATCACAATAACCATATAGAAAGCCGAGATGAGGCACGTAACCGAATACCAAAATTCATGGTGCCATTGAGATAGCAAAGAATTCGTTTGACAACTTTCCAGTGTGTAAGTAGCGGTGTTTGCATAAATTAGCAAACTTTGTTGACACTATATGCAATGCCGGGTCTCGTTATGGTTAAGTATTGTAGTGCTCCAACAATGCTGCGATAAAAAGTAAGATCATCAAATGCATCACCATCCTTGGAAGATAATTTAACTCCAGTGGACATAGGCGTAGGAAATGTCTTTGCCTGATTCATCTTTGCTCGAAGAAGCAAGTCTTTAACATATTTTGACTGTGTAAGAAACGGAGAGTGATCACTGAAGTCTTTATGAACTTTAATCCCTAAAAAATATGATAGATCACCAAGATCTTTAAGGGATAATTGTGTGTCTAACTTTCGAATAATGTCTCGAACTTGATTGTGGTCACTACCTGTAATTACAATGTCATCTACATAAACAAGTATCTAAATAACAACATTTGCCTTAAATTTAATAAGGAGAGATGCATCTGCTCGTGACTTAATGAATCCCATAAGCTGAAGTGCAGTTCTCAATTTGTCGAACCAAGCCCGAGGTGCTTGCTTAAGTCCATAAATGGCTTCATGCAACTTGCATACAAGAGGTGCATCATTTCCTTTGACTTCGAATCCTGGTGGCTGCTGCATATACACAACTTCGTTAAGAGACCCATTTAAAAAGGCATTATTCACGTCTAGTTGTTGTATGCACCATCCTTTTGAAATTGCAATGGTCAGAACAACTCGAATGGTAGTTGGTTTGATAACTGGGCTAAACGTTTCAGTATAATCAAAACCAGGTGTTTGAGAATAACCCTTAGCAACAAGATGTGATTTGTGGCTTGCTAATGACCCATCTGGATTGGTTTTTAGTTTAACCACTTACAACCAATGAGAAGTGTGTTTGAAGGTGCTGCTACTAAGGTCCAAGTTTTATTTTGGATGAGAGCAAGATACTCGGTCTGCATGGCCTTTTTCCAATTATGATCTTTAGCAGCTTCAGAAAAGGTTTGTGGTTCAGTAACAACATAAGCATCTGTAGCTAAGACTTTTGGTTTATGTATTCCAGCCTTTGACCGTGTGACCATATGATGAGTATTCTGAGGAGATGGAGAAGATCTGTCCATTTCAGTAGGAGCACTAGACTCGGAATTAGATGGTGGATCACTAGACACTGGAAGACTAGATGGTGAACTGAAAACAGCTTCTGGAATGGAGTTCAAAGATGTGGGAGAGTGTGATGATGGTTTTGTCATGTTATTAGAGGATGAAACAGTTGGTAAATATAACTGTGATGAGTGTAATGGAGAGTCTGCACTTAAATCATTATGTTGTTGAAAACTTTGAGCAAAAGGAAATGAAGTTTCATCGAATCTCACATGTCGAGAAATATAAATTCGCCCATCTTGACTTATGCACTTATAGCCTGTGTTGCACACTATATCTTATAAAAATGCAAGGTGTAGAACGAAATTCGAGTTTTTGATGATTAGACGGTCTAAGACATGGAAAACATAGGCAACGAAAAACCATGAGAAATGAATAATTTGGTGTTTTATTAAAAAGTCGAGTTAGGGGAACATCTCCTGAGATGCCTGATGATGGCATCCTATTTATAAGGTAAACAGAAGTTAAGAAAGCATCGGACCAAAGGGACAAGGGCATGGATGCTTGAGCCAACAAAGTAAGACTTGTTTCAACAATGTATCTGTGTTTTCGTTCCACAACCCCATTTTGTTGTGAGGTATGGGGACATGACACATGATGACTGATCCCATGATTTTGGAGAAAAGAAGTTAAGGCTGTGAATTCACCCCCTCCATCAGTCTGGAGTGCTTTAATTTTTGTATTGAATTGAAGCTCAACATGAGATTTAGACAAAGTGAAGATTTGCCTAACTTCAGACTTAAGTTTTAGAAGATATATCCACGTGTATTTGCTATAAGCATCAACGAAACTAACATAATATTTGAATCCTTCTCGAGAAACAGTGTTAGAAGGTCCCCATATGCCTGAGTAAACCAATTCGAGTGATCTTGTAAAAGATGTTTGAGAAGAAGGGAAAGGAAGTCTATGACTTTTACGCAACTGACAAGCTGTGCAAACACTTGATTTTTCATTTCCTTGAAAAGAAATATTACAATATTTTAGAATTTGTTTAACAATAGACAACGTAGGATGGCCTAACCTAAGATGCCACAAACTTAGAGTTTGAGATGAGGCACTGGTTGTCCTTTTGAAATCTGAGAAGGTTGATTGTTACTACTGGGATTTGTTGGAGACGTACTGACATGAAGACAAGTAGCTGAACATTTTGGGACGTGCAGAGGCTTTCCAAGGCAAATGGTATAGACCATTATGCAAACTCCCTTTGAGAAGGATGACTTGAGTTGTTAGGTCCTTCACAAGACAAAAATCAGGGTGAAATTCAAAGAAAACTCGATTATCTCGAGCAAACTTACTTACACTAAGTAGATTTTTCGTAATGCAAGGAACTCTTAAAAGATTTTTCAACACAAAAGGTCGAGAAAAGGAGGAATGAAACTTAGTCTCTCCTATGTTGGAAATGGACAAACCTGCTCCGTTTCCTACGTAAACCTTACCATTACCAGAATATTCAGAACCAATGGACAGATTATTGAGTTCATTTGTAACATGATGCGTGGCTCCGGAATCAGGATACCACCATTCTTCAACAGAAGGCTCTGCATTGTTTGTTGTAGCCACAGATGCGGATGGATATTGGTTTGCATACTGATGATATTGATTCGAAGGTTGATAAGATCCCCTGCCTTGACCTTGTTGGTTAAGAAGTAGGATTAGGTCCTCTGTTTTGCCTTTGAAAAGGAACAAAATCTCTGTCAAATCGATGGTAGCATTTCTCCACCGCATGACCCGTAATGCCACAAATTTGGCATACTGGTCGTCCATAAGTATTATGCCATCCTTTTCGTCCACCTCTGGTTTGTCTGCCTCTGCCTCGATAAAAGTTTCCTTGAGATTGAGTAGTGGACTCCAATTTATTTGATGAGGTAAATGTAGCTGAATTAACTGATGAAGTTGACCATGTTGCATTGTTAGAGTAGGACTCAATCCTCCCTTCATGAGCCATCAAAAGTGCACTTACCTCAGAGACCGACAAATTAACAACTTGAGATGTGACATGAACAACTACTGAATCGTACTCGAGTCCGACGCCTCCGAGCAATTAGAGGATTTGATCGTCCTCAGGAATGGAGTGATCACAGGATGTCAAAATGTCCATATATCCTTTCATCTTGCTAAGGTAGTCTTTCATATTTAGACTCCCTTTCTTCAGAGTGTGTAGCTGTAACTTATACTGCATTGCCCGAGCTTTCGATCTTGTTGCGAACAGGTTAGAGATTCTGTGCCATAACTGGGTTGAAGTGAGACATCCTATCATTTGAGCTTGCACTCCCTCTGTCATTGAAGCAAGAAGAAAAGATAAAAGAAGCTGGTCATGTCTACACCAAGTTATAAAACTTGGATTCACGGTTTCTGTGCCTGCTGCATCAAGAGAAGTCTTTGGAGGTACTGGTGGTTCATTGAGGATGAACACATCTAAGCCAAGTCCTCGAAGTCCAACCAATATTTGTATATTCCAAAGAAGGTAATTCTCGTCATTGAGCTTGACAGCATTTATCTGATTAGCTGGGTTAATGACCAACAGGTTAGGACCGCCAATGGCTTCCGCCATTTGCTCTGATACCAAATTAGAGTTTGATGAACCTTACATAAATTGAAGAATAACAAATATATTTCATTTATGAATACTTGTTCTTCATCAGATTACAGAGTCTAACTCTACTATTTATAAGCTATTACAATAAAATAAAAACAAGAATTTGTTAAGGTGGTTGCAATGGACTATAACAAGAAATATTCTTATTCAGAGTTAACAAATCTTAGCAACAGATTTGTTAATGACGTGTATCCGAGTTTGTTGCTGGACCAAGATTATCATCTCATAATGGCTGAACTAGTTTTGTTTTGGGCTTGCATAAAATCCATCTTCATGTAATTCCTTAACATTCTCAAAAAATTCAGAAAGGAAGACAGGAAAAAGACCAAGGAAGAATGGGAGAAGAAAATGCTTCAACCAGTTGATAAAAATTTGTATTTATATTTTTATGATTTTCTATCAGAAGATTGAATTTTAATGGGAGGTTTTTTCCTTGGTTCAATAGGATCGAGAGTAGGATAAACAGTACAGACTTCCTATGTTATATTCAAGAGGCTAAAACGCAATAAGCCAAAACCAGAAAAAATGGAATCATTGATGTTATTGAAATCACCGATTAATTAAGGTTAATTGTCTTGGTACTTTTTCTCTTCCATGTATTATTTTGTAGTCCCGGACTGGTATACAGAATTAGGATGTGTATTTATGATTTGTTATTAACTCTTTGTTGATTCATCACCAATTTCAGATTACTAGGACTCTACTTTAGAATGCTTCAAGTAGAATTCAATTTGTCATGTAATTCTTCTCTGCTTTCTCAATAAGATGTATACTGATCTGGTTAGATTATTGCATAATTTTAAACTTTAACCATCTAATTTTGCATATAATTACTCATAAAAGTGCTCCGAACATGCTCGATGAAATGTGAGAAAGAAGATTGTTTAGTAAATGTAGGCAAAAATTAGCAACGGCGATTCATGTATTTTAAGGTGTGAAATGTTTATATACAGTTTTTAATATGAGTTCTATCAAATGATTACGCGAGTTTTAAATATAGTTTAATCTAATTAATTTCAAATCTTATATATTCCCTCCACTATCCCTCCATCAAAGATTGTGATGCTCTCAGATAAATTCCGATCAGAGGAGAGCTATGTTGATGCGAATTCGGAAAAAGAGTTGGTATACTATGCCTTCAAACGAGTTTAAGTTGGCATGGCATGCTTGAAGTTATTTTTAATAATTGTTTTCATTGCTATATCTTTTTCCAGGGTAATGAGTTTATTAAGCAAAGGAAATTTAATGAAGCAATTGAATGCTATTCACGAAGCATTGCATTGTCGCTAACTGCAATAGCTTATGCAAACAGGGCAATTGTTTTTTGTCAAAATCAATACATAAAAGCTTATTCACGTCGATCAACAGCTAGAAAAGAACTTAGGAAACTCAAGGGATCCCTTGATGGTAGAGTCTTAATATACTAAAATTGAAAGATCTTTTTTACTTTTATTCTGAGAATCCATTTAGTAAACTATTTATGGTCAAACACAGATGCTGAGTTTGCTTTGAGGTTGGAGCCCCATAACGAAGAGATAAAGAATCACTTTGTCGAAGCAAAATGTTTACTCCAAAAGGTAAGCATTTTACTCTGCTTAAATTAAGGGTTTTTTGGTTCCTAATTTGTTTTTAATGATATAGTGTATTGTGTAACATTTTCTATTTTCCCGATGTAGAAATGGAGTTGTTTCTTGAGTTTTACAAATTACAAACTACTATATACTTCTTTACTGCTTAATGTGGCCAGTAAATTGAGCCAAGTAACTTTCATTTGCTCCATAGAGTTTTTCGATATTTTCAAGTTCTTAGATATTAACATACATGTTTTGATAGTCAATGTATTTCATCGTCCATGATTAGTCGACATCAACACACGAAAGTGGATAAAAATAAACCAGGAGGGAATTAACCGCAGCGAGGGAAATAACTGTATATTTCAGTTTTCTTCTACCCATTAAAATAATCATTAACTTCTTGGTTATAATTTCATGCTTCTTCTCAAATTGCTTTCATATTGTTCATGTTGCTGAACTTTGCAGTGAACCTCAAATTTGAAATATGAGATATCGGCTCTGTTATTGTGCCAGATTTGAGTTTCAATGATTTCCCACTGGAATAAGTATTAATCACTTTAAGTTTTCTGTTATTTTCTAAGTAAATTATATGTTTTAAATTGTTTAGGAATAAGTATCGGTTGAATGATCAATGAGTTTCGCATAAAATATAAGGTTATAGTTTGCTTTGTTTTAGGTAAATGGGCGGCGAGAGTGTTACGACGCTGTTCGGGTTTCTGGCATAAACATTTTAATTTCGTCAAAAAATTATTTATGTAGTTTCTAGCAAATAAAGAGTAGTTTCATGCATTGGGAAGAACATAACGATGATACAACTACATTGATTTTTATGTTTCATACTCATCATAACAATTAACTGATTGTTGTTCCATTGAATTGTAGGTTGTAGGCTTAAAGATGTTTGATTGTGAGCCTTTCTATATCGGTGTATGATCTAAGCATATATGTTTTGGTGATTTCATTAATTCTATTTGTTTTCTTGATGATGTTGATGCCTTTGCATTTATTTTTGAAAAGTTTACTCATGCATTATGTTATTCATATGCAGGGGCGGAGTCAGGGTTCGTAGCCAGGGTGTGCATGTGAGGGCAGCCGCACCCCCAACTAAAGTGTTTTAATAAATATGTTATCCTACTTAAAAATGATAAGTTTTGTGGATTAGTGGTTGGTAAACTTCACTCAACAATTAAGTGACCATGGGTTCGAATCCTTTCCATTACAATAAAATTCTCAGGCATCTTATTTTTTTTCACCTGTGTTGACTAATTTTAAAAAATAATATAAATTAATAAAAAAATGTCAAAAACATGGCACACAGTGCACGTTTTTTACTAGATTTTTTTCCTTTTTTTTTTAGAAAAAAGATTCACCTTTTATTTAAACATTTTTTGGTTGAAATTTTTTTTGGCAATTTCTAAAATGTATATTTAAAATATATTTTTGAAAATCCAGAAAGTGTCCAAATTTAAATTAGTTAAACATTAAAATACATAAATAATTATTAAAATATAATTACATAATTAAATAATTAACATATGAAATTTTCTGATGTGAGATTTATGTAATCTCACCACATTATGTAGTCTCACCATTAATTTCATGTAGACTCATTCATGTTAATTTGATTTTATATTCGTTTTATTGATAGATATGATATATTTATAGAACATTGTGAAGAAATATCAAATATAACTTTAAACTATTAAACATGATAATTAAGCTAATAAATTTATATTTATTTTTATTTACTCAAAATTTAGATATCAATAAATGGATTACTATGATTAAAATATTATTTTTTTATCCTTTTATGAAAATTTGAATGCTAAAAAATATATGAGGTATGAAGTATTGAATACTTTGATATTATATTTTTTTGCTCTTTTTTTAGATAATTTCTATATTATATTCTTTTATTCTACTAAATTAATATTTTTATATAATAATTTGTTTTATTAAAATATATATACAAATATAATATTGGTTATTATTTTTTGCATCTATGTCAATTAATTGTTTATATATTCTTTGATAATGAATTATTTCCCCTCCCAAACTTATTTTCCTGGCTCTACCCGTGCGTATGCCTCGTATGTTACGAAATTGAATGGTGTGCATTCTTTAAAGGGTGCTTGGTTAATAATCTAAAATGTTAGTCATTATTTTTAAAATTTTGAAAATGTATTTTGATTGTATATCTATACTATCTATACTATACTATATTATAATACAAAAGTACCCTAGACTAATTTCTTTGGTGAAGCCTTTTTCATATTTCAATATTATCCCTCATATTATGTTATGCCATTTTTTTTGTATTCCAAGACTATCCTCAAACAAAATCTATCAATCTAATATTAAAAACACAAGCTTCCTTGATGATTTAAAAATATAAACAATTTAAATTAAAAAATAAAAAAACATTTTATTTTATAATTCGAATAAATAGAACACAAAAATTTTTTAAAAAAGTAATTTTTATAAATATTTATTGTAATAAAAAAATATTATATAAAAGAAACGATTACGTATGCACGCATTTTCGAAGGTTAAAATAATGTGTTTTTATCTTTGCAACAATTCATTTATATAGATGCATGCTCATCTATTTTTGTAAGTAAATAATGTATTATTACAAGTACTCAATTTCAATATGAAAATGTAGCAAAAATAGCATGGCTTGATAATTTAAAAACTGCGTGCCACAGTATATTATCACACATATACCACAAAAAAGTGTACACACTAACAACCATCATAGTAAACTAAAATATTAAAATGAAAAAAGGTATGTTTAAAGGGTTTTATAGTAAATATACATTACCCACCAATCAATTAAAAAAAATAAACACATTAAATCATCAAACATGTATAAATCATAACAACATAGAATATCTAGAGCAAGGGCGGATCTACATTGGGGCTGACCTGGGCTGCAGCCCGGGGCAGCTTAATGTTTTTTCTTTTACCTGCATACCTCAGCTTAGGTCAAAAAACAAGAGCAGGAAAATAATAGGGAAAGGAACTGCAAATTTTGTGTGTGTTGTGTGTGTGCTTTGAAGAAGAAGAAGAAAGAGGTGTTGATGTGTTATGAAAGGAAGATGTTAAATTATTATTGGGCCAATCATTTAAAATTAAATAGGGAAAATTTCGGGCCAGTACTACTTGGTAAAAGATTTTTCAGCCCAGTCACCCCAAAAAATTTTCTTTCAACTAGGTCCAATTTTGGTCAAAATGACCAAAATAGTCTTCTGCCTTCCTTGGATCACCTCCTTCAATATCAAAACCCTAGTCTCCAACCCTCACATCAGCCACATGTCCCAACCACCAACGCCGTCGTCGGAAGTTGTCGTTCCTCCCATGGCGTCGGAGCTGCGCGCACTGGTCAAACGAAAACAAAACGGTTGTGCAAGAAGACAAAATCACCGCACTTCTATTTATCATCTATTTACCGATTATGAATTTCAATTTTTTTGTAATGTCTGTACGTTGATTTTTAATGTGAAACGTAAAAATATAATATATTGGAATTGTTCGATCAATTGTTTGATAAAAAAATTATATTTATTATGAATTTCAATTTTATTGTAATGATTGTTTGTAGATTTTTAATGTAAAACTCAAAATTATAATGTATTTGAGATGTTCGATCAATTGTTTGAATGAAAATTTTGAGAATGTAATGATATTGAAACCATTGGTGCATGTAATTTACATGCACCGGCATTTCATGAGTCTATCGGTGCATGTAAATTACATGCACCGATAGACTCAGTGGTGCATGTAATTTACATGCACCGACAGTTCATGAGTCTATCGGTGCATGTAATTCACATGCATCGATAGACTCATTGGTGCATGTAACTTACATGCATCTTTAGACTTAGGTTTTGCTTTCTTATTCATTTTGTTATTTCACATCTCAAGCCTTCTATTTCAGTTTGCTATTAAATAAAAAAAAAATTAATGAGGAAAAATGTTGCATATTCAAAATTATATATAAAAAGGCTATTTTTGTTAAATATAGTATAAGTCTATAGGTGCATGTAATTTACATGCACCAAAATAGACTTAGCGGTGCATGTAATTCACATGCACCGACTTGCTAAAATCTATCGATGCATGTAATTTACATGCACCGATAGGCGAAGATGCACTAATATACGATTTTTTTATCTAATTACTAAATAACAATGATCAAATCAAAAAAATGTGAATTAATTTTTCATTCTATAATTTTTACAATTGATCTTATAAATTAAATTTTATTATGGATGAGTATATACTATATGATAAATTATTGCATAATCTCATAACAAAATTCTATTATTTTTCAAATGATAATATATTACACAAACATGTATTAATTTTAAGTGTTATTTGTGATCGTCTTTAACACTTACTATATGATACTTATTTATTATGCAATTTGAGAACCAATACAAATGTTGAGTCTACCGATGCATGTAATTTACATGCACCGGTAGACTATCGGTGCATGTAAATTACATGCACCGATAGATTGGTAATTGGAATTCAGTTGAGCACATGTGTGATTTTTACTATCTGGTGTTTCATTTCATTTAGGAATTTCTTTCTTTCTTTGTTTCTGTTTATTTACATATGTTTATGGTATTCTGAAATTACTTCTTACGTGGTTTGGATTAAATACATCATTCTAATTTAGACTAACGGTTCATGTACTTACATGCACCGGTAAACTAGGGCGCATTTAATTTACATGCACCACATGAATATATTTTTACACGCATCGCATGATTAATTCACGACGAAAATTCAATTCCTCAACAGTTGTCCTTTGCCGTCGCCATATTCCAAAAGAAAAATGATATTTTTTTTGCAGATTTGATATTAGAATTCACGCAGCAAAAACATCACAAGATCGCAGAAAAATTTGGCACAATTGCAAGCGACGATGCGTCACGAAGCAAAAAAAATTAACAATTGAAAGTGAATGCTATGGTGCGATCATACGTCAATTCAGAAACAGCTCGCAACGAAGAAGACGAAACCAATTCAAAGCAATAGATCGAAAAAAAACAGAGAAATTGATTGAAGACGAGGATGAGAACGACAACGAGATTCAATTTGTGAAGAACAAAATTCGATACTCGTTCTGAAATTTTAAAGCAATTCAACCAATCGAACAATCTGCCATTGAGAAAATGGATTAATTAGATTAGGGGTGTTTAAGTCATAAAAATGGATTAATTAGATTAGGGTTCCATAAAATAGACTTATGTGAAAGATATTTTTTAAAAGATGTATTTAGTTGAAAGAAGAGTTTTTAGGGTGATTTAGTTGAAAGATGTTTTAAAAAGTGGTACCTTCTTGTAATTTCCTCAATTAAATAATATGAGTATTGGTATTAAAATTTTAATTTAAAAAATAATTGACGTAAAAAATTATGTTATGCATTAATATTGTAAAATAATTACTTCCTAGTATTATAAATAATTTATGTATTTATTTAATTTATAATGAATTTATAAATTTATATTTTATACATTAATTATTTGGATCACATTTAAAGGATATAATTTTGTAATTATTTCTGTATAATTAAAACTACTCTATGAAAAGTATTATTGTATTAAATATAAATAATTAGGATATTATATCTAATTATTTTCTCTTTTTACCCAACAAAATTAACAATAGAGTATAATTCAATAGCTATATCATTAAAATGAATTTAATTATTTGAATTAAAAATTTAGTTTACTATCATGATTTACATATTTTTCAATATTTTTTATAACTTTTCATTGTCCTTTCCGTGAAAATAACGCGATCATTCCGCAAAATATTATTGAAACTAGAATAGTGGCATCCGCGACAGCATCCATGACCGCAATAGCGAACCATGTTTTTGTGCTTTATAGGATTTAACTAAGATTTGGATGCTAAATAGATGTTCTGGAGAAGGCTTGCTTGATTGTTTCAGTTAGGTGCTACCTTTATTGCAAAATTTTTTTGATTTATTGGACACTGAATTTTATTTCAGGGCGAATCCGGATCCTGGATCCGCCCTTGATCTAGAGGTTTAGCTTATGTGATAGTCCTCACACAGTCTCCCTATTTCTCTCTACATGTTAAAATCACCAAACAGTTTACTTAGCCATGAGCCAAGAGATGTCTGATAAGTAGAGATATCACAGGGGCGAATCATGGGGTGGGCTAGACTGGCTAGACTGGGCTTTAGCCCAGTCCAGCCCACCCATTAGAATATGTACTATATATATATTTTTAAATGTGCTTTATTGGTTTTGATCAACTACAAAAAAAAATGACACAAATCCGATGCAAATCTTAGTGTTTCTTTTGCAACTGTGTCCATTTTTTATTGTTTATTTATCTGTTCCTTTAACTTTTGTTTTGTTGTTTTAACGCTATTTATATATAATGATTACTCATTAATTCTAATTTAATTTCAGTTTATGAATAACACACTCCAATTTGTAAATTATTATTATTATTATCCCTTATATATTATTGGTTATTTTCTTACTTTTATACTTATATTATTGGTTATTAACTATTACATTTTACTTATTTAACTAATATAGTGAAAACTTAAAATAATGATGAAATCTTGTATCTCACACTGATATTTATTATATGGAAAATATAGTATATGAATTATAAGCTGAGAATAATTCTGGATTTTCTTTTTATAATCAAATAAAAATTAAAATCCAAAGTATATATATTCGATTTTGTATTTACGGTAGTTTAGTTATAATTAATATTTGTGGATAGTCTCCTTTGTTTCAAAATTAGCCATGGAATTAGGATTCGAAATTTTCGTTGTACTACCTGATTTGTTACATTTAAAATAGATAATTTCTATAATCAGTAGATGTTTGATGCATAATGGTTAAATTTGACAATAAATATCGTAAAGTAAACATAATATTATTGAAATTGTTGGATTGTATTTATACGGTCTTATATGTTTCTTATTTATTTGTGAATTTGATTGAAATATAATCTATTATGATATATTAGATATATTATCCGAAGCATTAATTTTTTAAAATAATTTTTCACATAAAAAATCTATGATTTGTATGTAGTTCAGCCCACCCAGACATAAAATCCTGGCTTCGCCTCTGAGATATCATAAATGCCGCAACTATCTAACCTGTCGCCGAACTGTATTGTGTGATTAGTGATGAGGATTAGTTTCTAATTCTTGAGCCAATTCCCTTGTGAGCTTATCAGCACGGTCATCATGGCCGCCAGCAAACAGATAAACTCTGAAAGCAAATTGGAATACTCTCCAAAGCATTTTTGCTGATCCTTTCTTTTTCCCCACATTTTCATTTTCTTTAGCCTTGACATCTCTTCTCCTGCATTTAAATCCGATGTGAATTTAATCCTTGTTTTTTTATCCGAAACATGAGGCATAATTTGGATAATTAGTTGATTAGCTACCTTAAGTACTAGTTCCATGCAGCTTGAAGAGACATCGACTAGTTCTTTGATGTGTACAATGATGTTGAATCAAAGTTGATTTTGTGAGCCTGCTATTTCTTGGATTCTTCATATTTAGTACGTTCCAGCACATCCATTTCTTCCTTCATCTGGACGCGATATAAAATATGGATTCAATAAGTGAAATGAATAGGAATTTTCTTTGCCAACACATGACATAATGATTAATTTGCGTAAACAGCGGAAGATTTATTTCAAATGATCTGTCAAATGAGCCTAATTTTTTTTTTGCTTTTACGTTATACATATATAATGATACTGAAAATATGTAATTCCAGTTTCCCAATTCATCAAGTGATTCATCGCATAAGCATCACGTATAAACTTACCAATAATATAATACTTAAAATATAGATACTCGGGGCATATCCCGGTAAATTGAATCGTAGTTAAAAATACTCTAACAACTAATGGGACTCAAAACATAAAACATAAACCTGAGCTCACTCTCAAGGAGCTCTGGTATTCATCGATGCTTCAACTCGAGCATCCGTAGTACGTCCACCTGTACCACCTGTCATGCCCATACAACAAAGACGTGACAGCCCCCCGAGAATGAGGTCAGAACCCAGTACGAGAAATAAATCATGTCAAGAATGACAAAGTATCATGCAATGCATACCATGTACACATGCGATGTATGAATGGACAATAAGAATCGAATCTCAAGATACCAGACTCTGAATCCAAAGGAATGTATCATCAATCAATATCAAGCTCGAACAGAGAGTGACATCACACACACTTTGCGCTAGGAGAATCATTATGTGCTTTGCTCGTCATCCCTCGTGTCTAGATCCGGTAGCAACACGCGTGACTACAGTCGCTACTTATACTGTCTGTCATCGCCGTGCCCGTCGTCCTCGACACTCAGAGGAAATCAACTCAGTCATCATCATGGATATCAAAGAAGTTGATAGATCAATATGATATGCCCATGAATCATATATGCATTATACATATGCAACTCATTATGTCATGCAATCTCATGTGAAAATCAATACATGTCATGTAATTCACATATCATGTACTACAATGTATCTCAACATGCCATATTACACATAAGAATCATATAGTGATAATTAAATCATATAAATCAATTAATGACATGTAAAATCATACAATAATATCATTACACGTCTTCGTCAGACGTCATGATAAAACTCATTTCTACGTACCTGAACCAAAGCTAATCTACTGAGTACTCTTTGAGTCAACCCTTGAATCTATTAACCTGGTCATGTAAATTCCAAAATGACACTAAGTGTTCAAATAATGCATTGATTCAAATCTAACTTCTAAATATGACCCTTATCAATTTTCTTAAATTTTCAGCTGATCAATTTTCGTATAAAAATCATAATAAATTCATATAACATCAAAACAACTCGATTCTAGTGCTCAAAGTTCAGAAACTCAAAATACTACATTTCATCTATTATGATGTCAAGCTGATTCAACCATCTAAATGGGGTTTGAACACTAAAAACGTAGACTTTAAAAATCTGTTTTCCAGCCTAAGCAGTATCGTCATAACTTTTTCGTTTTAAATTCAAATTTGCTGATTCTAGTGCCAAAAGACAGCCAACTCGAAGTACTCCAATTCTTATTTCTAGACATTTTTCGGAATTCCTAGCCACATATGCTCAGGAACCCGAAGAACACACTGCATTGGTATCTTCGCCCACATGCAGGACACAGATTGAGCACTTAAAGTATAAAATTCAACTAGTTGAAAATGAGTCCGAAATAAGTCCACTATTTTTTAAATCAAATAAAATTCAAAGACCTACAACTTTCATTTGAATATCGACATCAAATTCGGAATAAAATTGCCCAGAAAGTCGAAATATAGTCTGCATGCAATATGCATGAACATGCAAAGGCAAACATGAGCACTAAAAGTAAACTCGACATAACTTTTACTTTGGAGATCCAACATGCATGATTCTTGTTTTTAAATTGCATAAAATTCAAAGATCTACAACTTTTATTTGAATACCGACAACAAATTTGAGACAACAATGTGTCAAAAGTTTGAAATTCTACACTGCATGTGCATTTTCAACACATGCAGAGCCAAAACTGGCACTTCTTGGTAAAATGAGCATATATCACTCATTTTAAGTCCAAATCGCCTAATTTTGGACACAGAAAGATAACTCAAATATCTATAACATTTATTTGGAATTATAAGTCAGATTTTAAATCTAAGTAAATCGAAAAGTCGAACCCATCTATTGCATGCAACATTATTTTCTGCAGATTTATATGACAGCAAGTTTTTCAAAACCTTGCACCAAAAATTCGACCCTTACCCTCAACACCAAGTTAATAAAACTCAAGAAAAGTGTTATATATTCAATAATCTTGAAGATTGAAGCATCAAAACAAGCCATTGAGTCAATCAAGCTTCTTTCTCCTTCCAAACTCTTCTTTCCTCCCTCAAGAATTCTCCAAACTCAAAGATTCTTGTTGGGTTCTTCTTCCCTAACCTTGTAGCTTCTAAATCCTTAATTGCATGTAACATGCACTCATAAATTCACAAGAATTTTGGGAGCTAAGAAGCTGAAAATTTTGAAATTGGGTAGAGAGAAGGAGGAGGATTTTGTGGAGTGGGAAGAGAGAGAAAGAGGTGGGGAAAAATGAGGGAAGAATGAGTGATTGCTGAAAATTTTAACTCTTGGTGGGTGATATTTTTAATTCTTTGATGTATTGTTGAACTCATGTGTCAATACACCACTATCTTGCAAGATTAATGGTCCAAAATCATGTATTAAACATGAGTTAAATTAATTAGTGGCATGTGTTCTCCAAGTGCCATGTGATCATACACATGCTCATGCACTAAAAACATGTTCGACTAGTTGCTTGACTCATCGTAATCCGGGACACCTTTATTCAAAGTTTATTTAACTATCAGGGTTTGCTTAATCATTATTAAACTGGATTAATTAGTAACGGGGCCTTACATAAGAAGATGGATTCATTAGGTTAACATATAACAAGGCTAACCTTGTTGATAACTCTCAGTCTTGCCCATAAGTTGGGCAACAGGCGACACTAATGGCCAATATGTAAAGTAATCTAACTTTGAGCAAAGAATTGCTGTCATTCTCAAAACAGCAACCCACAACTGACATCACTCAGAATAACTTTGAATCCAAAATTTCAAAATATTTAACTAAAAGCAACCCGAACACAAAAACATATATAGATTCAAAAAATGTATATTAGACTATTTATATGACAACTTTTAAAAGCTTGCAGTATCTAAAACACACTTGTTCTCTATCAATATAAAACATAAACTGTAGCCAAAAGAAGCTAAAACACAGAAAAACCATGGGCTCCTCCTTAAGCTTTAAATTTACCCACGATGATAACCTAACCACAAGTGGTATCGAGAACACATGCCTCGAAATACTCATTTGCAATAACGAAACATAAATTTTGTGTAAGTCGCAACTTACATGAATGTTGAAATCACAAGCTAAAAAGGTCAGAAGAAGTTTCGTCAGCTAAAAAACCTGAAGAAATATCAGTGGTATCTTATGCTGCACGGACACGGATACGGGGACATGGATTTCGACGCGACCCAGATTTTCAAAAATTACAGGACACGACACTTCTAGGATACGACAATGATTTTTTTATTTTTTTTATATATATTCTACGTATTCTTTATGTTTTAATATACTAAAATTCAAGAAAAAATTTAATTATCAAATATCTGAATAATAAAATTGAAAATGATGTCAAATTATAGACATTTCATTCACTAATTAAAGTATACAACAAAACCACTCAAACTACATAACCATAAAAAAAGTTACAACTTTTTTTAAACATTTTTGTAAAAAAAAAATTTATAATTTTTTTTTAAAAACATATTTTTAAAAAAAAATTGTTAAAAAAAGCATTTTTCTCGTGTCCACGGCGTGTCCTGCCGTGTCTGAAACGTGTCAGATTTTTTTAAAAAAAAACAAAGTCCAGACATGCCACGTGGCGTGTCCGACACCGTGTCGCACCCGTATCCTGCCGTGTCCGCGGAGTGTCCGACACTACATCGGGTGATTTTTTGGAGTGTCGGTGCAACATAGGTGGTATCAAAACAATAAAACATGGCATCAAAACAGGTCATATGTCCTCAAACATAAATCTACCTCGCCCGGGGTTTCAAGATGGGCTTGCTTATCGGTTGAACCAATAATCATCTTGGTTGTATGATTTTCCAAATAAACATGCTTGAGATAAAAAAGAGCAATAACATACTAAGAATTTTTAAAAAGGCCCAACATATAAGGTTTGTTGAAGCTGAAAACTTGACTACAGATATACTTGGCCCATAACCGAAACCAAATTGCAGAACCAGACCATTGTTGACAAATTAGCTCAGTTACTCAGCTGGAGTTTTCATGTTGGGCTCAGGGAAATAGATCGGGGGAGCCAAGGTGCGACAATTGTGGAGGGCCACATTCTTCGAATAAGTGCCCTGCCTGTTATAGCTGTGGCAAGATGGGCCACATCTCTCGGTATTGCCCCACCCGGGGAGGACAGTTAGAGTTTCAGGGCAACAGGCCGAGATTTGATGACAGGACAGTACACCAGAGGTAGCAGTTTGTGCCTCGACCATCGGGAGGTCAGACAGTGGGACCGTCCCAGGGGCAGGTGTAGATGTCACCAACCGATACAAGCAAGAAGAACGTAACATAAACCTTCCACATGACCGAAATAAAGATGCTTCTCCCGTCTCTTCGATACACCATCAGAACCAAATGCAAGAGGGCAAAGAAAAAAAGTTAGTCTCATAGCTAGAAAGGGCCTCAAATAGAACAAGGGCGAAAGGCCATTACCCTCTGCAAAATTAAATAAGAGAGAAATTTTCAAGCCCAGGAGTCAGAAAATTTTCAAGCCCACAGACCTATCACTGTTCAAATACTCTCCAATACTGTTCAATTACCGCCAATTTGATTCCTTAATTTTACGGTTAATAGTGTTCAATTTTTTTTTCCCGGTTAATCAATTAATTGTTTTTTTACAAAGTGCTATATATAATTTAATCAGTTAAACATTTTGATAAAAAATATCATAAAACTATATTTAATTACTACATAAAATTGATATATTTTCTTACAAAGTGATATATATATATATAGAGGTTGAAATTGTAATAGGGACTAAAAATTAAATATTTAAAGTTATATGTCTGATATATAATAAAATAATCATATCACTATATTTAATTATTTATTAAAATCATAATTTACACCAAATTTTGTAGTAGGAAATAAGTCGGCGTGTCTTTAACATTTGAGTAATTGATTTCAACAAAAACCCACAGATGAAAAATGGTTTTTGTAGGTCAACTAACAGTCGGTTAATTAAAAGACTTGGACCAACTTTCATCAGGCTCACGGGTTTTCCCAGTTCAACCTCCGATCTGGTTTTTAAAACCATGTTTTATGCATTTTACTATACTAAGGATTGGCTACATTTTGTATACTATATACATTTTTAAAACCTCCCATTCTATTGCTTATTCTTCAACCCGAACAATTCACAAAATAATTATTAAATAAATACATGTTTTTTTATATTTAAATCCACCAATTTACTTATACTAAAATGAAACAATACATGAGAGGAGATCATATCAAAATAATTCATCAACGCTGCGACATTGGAGGTTAATGCAAGGATCTTGACATACATCTCTAGTTTTCTGGTGTTATCAAATAGCACCCAATGTAATTGCATGTTCCACAAAATTTAAATCTATCATTTATGATTAACTCATTGACAAATGTAACATTATATTTAGAGAAAGAACAACGGTTTTTTTTAAAAATAATTCAAAAAAATAAAAAAAATTCAAAATTACATCAATTATCAAAATCGTTCAAAAAATACAATAAACCGTCACAGCGAGTGACTATCACTATTTAATGAGAGGCCGCCTACACTATAAGCGTCCATTTAATTCATGAGGGGCCGCCTTAGTGATGGCGGCCCCTCACTTTTTAATTTTAAAAAATAAAAATAAAAAGTGAGGGACCGTCACTGCTACATGCTGCCCTATGCAACAAATGGCCGCCTACACAATCATTATATAGTGGCCGCCATTTTCGTTGTGATGGTTTAGGGTATTTTTGCAACGATTTTATAATTAAGTTATTTTTGAATTTTTTTATTTTTTTTTGAATTATCTTTAAAAAAAATAAACAAGAACAGCAAGTCTACACTTTGTTTAAACACCTTATATTTTATTAAAAAATATTTGTGTCCCGTCACAGTAAATCAATTCACCTGATTCTATCCAAAAGCTTTGGGCTCCTCGTAGCATTTCGTATGAATCGGTGTCTAGTTAGTTCCTTTGCACTTGTCCTCTAAAAGGAAATGAAAAAGAAACAGATATATACACAAAACAACATCAAAGGAAAATTTTGTTGGCGAAACATTGTTCGCTATGCTAATAGCCATATTGGGGCTTGTGCTCTTTGCCCATTTAATCGGAAATATGCAGGTTTCAAAGAATCAATCGTCATATTCAAAATCTTGTCTTTGTGAAGAAAATCAAATACTATTACTAATTACTAAACAAATCCAAGTATTAAGAAGAGCAAGATTCAAGAAGGGCAAGGTCCAATAATGGGAAAATTGTTCGATATATATATAGAAAGATCGGAATTTTAATTTTTTTTTATTCATGAAAATTTTGAATTTTACGCACAACCCAACTCCCTCTCTCCCTCTCCTACTTGGGGTTGTCGTGGCTGGGACCCCAAATTTTACATTGTGAATGTGGGTCCATATTGTGGGGGATCACATTCCCATCCAATCAAAATGTAAAATTTGGGGTTGACCCTACAACAACACTCTCCTACTTAGTCTGTTCATTGAATTATGCTTGATATTGGTGATAAGAAGGTTATTGATGTTCATGCATATATCTACTAAAGTAACAATGGGATATGTACAAATTTATTGGGAATTGTGATCTTATTTTTAGAGACATGCTCTGAAGGTGTAACGATCATTAATATAAAATAATTTTGAAATAATCTAGATGGATAATGTTCAACAATGATATGACATCATTGATATAGGAAGTGATTATTTTGAAATTATCTAGATGTATAATGTTCAATATGGTTATAAAAAAAACAATGATATGACATCATTGATCTAGTAAGTGATTTACCATTCATTATGTATGGTGAATTAGATATTGTATGTAAAATTACCACAATATCCTTTTTTAATGTGTGGTTCAAAAGGTGTCATTGTTCTTCAAGGATTCAATAATTTTACACAAGGGCAAATATGTCATTAAGATGTAATAAGCAAAAATTATCTACTATATCAAAATTATACCAAATATCACATAATCCATCACATTATATACATTATCAATACATAAGATTTAAGGTGGATTTCGTATATAATAATAATATTATTAAATTTGCGAATAACATGAAAATTAAGTATTGCCAGAATACTATTATGTTGGATATTTTTGTTTGCAGGTTAATTGTATTTTATTTTGTTTATAATTTTATATTAAACTAATAAATTTTCTGGGTTGATAATATCGATTCTCCATCAACTTTAGGTCCTTAAATAGAAATAAGTTTCATAAATCTATGCACGATAAAATTAATCTTTTTTTAGTTTCATAACTTAAATAAATTAATAAGATAATTTTTTTTTGAAAATCCTTTTATAGTTTTATGGTAACATTCATATCATGATTATTATATTATTTTTTTTTTGTTTCATTTCACGACTTCAAAGCCAAATATGTTAATTAGATTTTACATTAAATTATTATTCTATATATTTAGTATTTCTATCTTAGTTTTTTGTATATATTTAAAGAAGGAAAAGTGGATGCAAAATTTTCATTGAAAATATCGAAATTAAATAGTGGTTGTGGCTGGTGGGCAAAAATAAAAGAGGCATTTGACGCTATTTGATGGTTGACTAGCTTCGTTTTCCCCTTCTTTTGTTTAATCTGTATTAACTTTTGCCATGTGTTGGAAAAACTAATTGAAGACAAAAAACAAAGCCTAGAGGCTTGAGAATCACTATCAATTAAACAATATTTCAACACTATAGAAATATGTTTCGCATTATATAACAAGGCATGAAAATTCATTTGAGAAAATACAGGAAAAATTAAGAATGAATTGTTCTTCATGGCTTCTTCTATTTATATAATGAAGATGCATTTTCATGAAAGAACAAAACCATTCATTAGTGGTGCATTGAAAGTTCACAACCATTCGTAAATGGTTCCATTGAAAGGTTACAACCATTCGTCTATCGAAAAGTCACAACCTTTTGAATGGTTGCACTGAATCAGCCACTTTTTCGAAATAAAACAAAACTAAAAAATAATTAATTTGATAATCATCAAGCCCAAGATGGCTCAAGTGCTTAATATTGACTTGTAATATAATTACAAAGTCCAAGACCACTTTCATAATTAAGCCCACACAATTAGGCCTTACTATTTTAATATTACAAATGGGTATCTCATTATAAGTATCCAAACTATTCAATATTCTTTCAATGTGGAATTACTTTGGCATTACACACAAATATATAACAACCCCCCACTAATTTGTGTGTAACATTTCCTCTTGACAAATATCACGAATACAAGGAGGTATCTCTCAATTTGGACCTCCAATTTGTGTGCATATGTTAAAGTTTTTAACTAAGTTAATGTTATCTAATGTATATTGAATTGTAAATGATGCGTGTAAAATGTATCGCAAGTGTACGGTGTCAAGTTTTAGTATAGGAGTTTGAAAGTACGGATGTCGAACCCACAGTGATTGAAAATTAAGTTATACTAAATACTACTATAATTAGAAAAAGTCTCAAATTTATTTAGACAATCAATAGCATAATTATTAAACTAATCTACTAAAATAAAATAAATTAGCAAGAATAAAGGCCCAAAATATTATCAAGAATAACCTATACCATATTTGTGTTCGTTCAAATCAACTTTAATTAGTCAAATGGTCATTGTCTCTAGTCATGAATATGTGAGAAACTCAAGAGCAAAGTGAATAAAATTTTTAAATTTTCACAAATAAGATCAATTCTTCATCATCGGCGTTCACAATTACTTCAAATCACGACTTAAGACACAAAAAGAAAAAAAAAACGACTAAAATAGACACAAAACACAACACATAGAAATCCAAAAAACAAACATCTTCAATGTTTAAACACCCCCCAAACTTGAAATCGTGCATTGTCCTCAATGTACCATACAATGTATAAAATAAGGGACAACACACCTACCTGCGACGACCATCGTCAGTAATCGTCGCCATCTCATGCACATGGTATTGTGAGAAGATGATGATAGGGACCTCCGCATCCATATAGACCTGTAACGAGAAAATAAACCTTCCACATGACCGAAATAAAGATGCTTTTCCCGCCTCTTCGGTACACCATCAGAACCAAATGCAAGAGGGCAAAGAAACAAAGTTGGTCTCAGAGCTAAAAAGGGCCTCAAATAGAACAAGGGCGAAAGCCCATTACCCCCTGTAAAATTAAATAAGTCAGAGAAATTTCAAGCCCAGGAGTCAGAAAATTATCAAGCCCACAGACCCATCACTATTCAAATACCTCTCCAATACTGTTCAATTATCGCCAATTTGATTCCTTGATTTTACGGTTAATAGTGATCAAATTTTTTTCCGGTTAATCAATTAATTATTTTTTTACAAAGCTATATATAATTTAATCAGTTAAATATTTTGATAAAAAAATATCATAAAACTATATTTAATTACTAAATAAAATTGATATATTTTCTTACAAAGTTATTTATATATATATATATATATATATATATATATATATATATATATATATATATATATATATATATGTTAAAATTGTAATAGGGACAAAAAATTAGATATTTAAAGTTATATGCCTGATATATAATAAAATAATCATATCACTATTTTTAATTATTTATTAAAATCATAATATACACCAAAATTTGTAATAGTATAACATTCGAGTAAGTGATTTCAACAAAAACCCACTGATGAAAAAGGGTTTTTTATAGGTACACTAACTGTCAGTTAATTAAAGGATTTGGATCAACTTTCATCAGGCTCACGGGTTTTCCTAATTCAACCTCCGGTCTGGTTTTTAAAACCATGCTTTATTCATTTTACTATACTAAGGATTGGCTACATTTTGTATACTAAATTTATCTTTGGGTTGAAATTAATGTCACATAAGAATATGCTCCGATATTAGTGATATTAGTTATCTACATCGATGAACAATATATTTATGTCATATTATGTATTTTTTGGAATAATAATTAAACACTCATGTGATCCGTCTGCATAAACATTGAAAATGAAATGATAATTACACCTTAATAGTTAGAACTTGAAGTCTAGTGGGCTTTAAATATACTACCAAAAGTTATTACTAAAATAGTGGGCAAATTGCCAACATGGAACCGGGCCTAATTGGTGTGTTTGACCTCCTAAATTAGTGGGCTTGTGGCCCATTCTATAGCTTATTTTTCAATCCAAGCAATACACAAAATAATAATTATTAAATAAATACATTTTTAAAAAAAAAATTAAAATCCACCAATGTTGTCGCGGGATACCTTTTTTTTTTAAGTACAAAAAGGAGGGGGAAATTATGCAACCAACATGAATCGAACCCAGGACCAATCGTTTAGGTAGTGGGTGCTTTGCCAACTGAGCTACCACATGTCGTCGATGGGTACCTATTTATTTATACTAAAATGAAACAATACATAAGAGAGAGATCATATCAAAATCATTCATCAAGCTGTGAAATTGGAGGTTAATGCAAGGATCTTGACATACATCTCTATTTTTCTGGTGTTGTCAAATAGCACCCATTCCACAAATTTTAAATCTATCATTTATGATTAACTCATTGACAAAAGTAACATTATATGTACAGAAAGAATAGCAAGCCTATACTTTGTTTAAACATATTATATTTTATTAAAAAATATTTGTGTCCCTTCACAATAAATCAATTCACCTGATTCTATCCAAAGCTTTGGGCTCCTCGTACGGTGTCTTAAGTAGTTCCTTTGCACTTGTCCTCTAAAAGGAAATGAAAAAGAAACAGAGCTATATACACAAAACAACATCAAAGGAAAAAGACCATTTTTGTTATATGTGGCACGGAGACATTGTTTGCTATATTAATAGCCATATTGGGGGGCTTGTTCTTTTTGCCCATTTAATCGGAAATATGCAGGTTTCAAAGAATCAATCTTCATATTCAAAATCTTGTCTTTGTGAAGAAAATCAAATACTACCAATTACTAAACAAATCCAAGTATTAAGAAGAGCAAGATTCAAGAAGAGCAAGGTGCAATAATGGGAAAATTGTTCGATATATACAGAAAGATCGAAATTTTGATTTTTTTATTCATGAGAATTTTGAATTTTATTTACGCTCAACCCAAATCCCTCTCTCCCTCTCCTACTCGGGGTTGTCGTGGCTGAGACCCCAAATTTTACATTGTGAATGTGGGTGTGAATGTGGGTCCATATTGTGGGGGATCACATTCCCATCCAATCAAAATGTAAAATTTGGGGTTGACCCCACAACAACACTCTCCTACTTAGTCCGTTCATTGAATTATGTTTGGTGTTGGTGATAAGAATGTTATCGATGTCCATGCTTATCTCTAATGAAGTAACAATGAGATATATACAAATTTATCGGGAATTTTGATATTATTTTTAGAAGCAATGCTCTCGAGGTGTAACGATCATTGATATATAATAGTTTTGAAATAATCTAGATGAATAATGTTCAACAATGATATGACATATTTGATCTAGGAAGTGATTATTTTGAAATAATCCAGATGAATAATATTCAACAATGATATTGTTATAACAATGATATGACATCATTGATCTAGGAAGTGATTTATCATTCATTATGTATGGTGAACTAGATAATGTATGTAAAATTACCACAATATCCTTTTTAATGTGTGGTTCAAAAGGCGTATTATGGTTCTTCAAGGATTTGAGTAATTTTACACAAGGGCAAATATGTCATTACAATGTAATAAGCAAAAAATTATCTACTATCTCAAAATATGGTATAATCCACCACACTATATAAATTATCAATATGTACCAGTTTATCGTCACTCATATTACACATCCCTCACTCAGCCAACAACAATACATTATTGTATTACAATAATATCACATAAGTCATAATAATATTAAAATTATGTTGCTGGAAATATGACACAGGGGCTTGTAATTGACCTCAATGTTATTTTTTTGGCCTTACACACATTATATTATATATTATAATTACACCGAATTTTGATATTAGGGGTTTGCCCGAATGGTTGTCATACTCCCACACTGAGAATGACTCAATATGAAATCTTTTTAACTCCAAAATCCCCATCCCATGCTCCAAAAAAAAGTATTACATGCAAAATACAGAAGATTTAAGGTGGATTTCGTACATAATAATACTATTAAATTTGCGAATAACATGAAAATTAAGTTTTGCCAGAATATTATTATGTTGGATATTTTTGTTTGCAGATTAATTGTATTTTATTTTGTTTATAATTTTATATTAAACTAATACAATTTCTGGGTTGATAATATCGATTCTCCATCGACTTTAGTTCCTTAAATAGAAATAAGTTTCATAAATCTATGCACGATAAAATCAATAACTTTTTTAGTTTCAGAACTTCAATAAATTAATAAGATAGTATTTTTGAAAATCCTTGTATAATTTTATGGTAACATTCATATCATGATTATTATATAAATTATTATTTTTTTCATTTCACGACTTCAAAGCCAAATATGTTAATTACATTTTACATTAAATTATTATTCTATATATTTAGTATTTCTATCTTATTTTTTTGTACATATTTTGTTATGAATTAATGCACTTAATTCCCGATCAAGAAACGAACATGCACAGCCATTTTCAGGAATATTCCGGTAGAACAATTCATTCACAGAACCTTTACGAACATGGACATCGACATCATGAAGGCATGAACCGATAAACTTTTGGCATGAATACTTACACACGCACAAACAGATTAAATGATAAATGAAAGCACACGCACACAAGAGATAAATCACATAAAGCAATATCAATGAAATCAGAAGAAGAAAAAAAAGAAACACGACAAAAGATTTTACGTGGTTCCGCCTCAACATCTGCCTACTCCATGGGAGTAGATTTCATTGATAATCTTCAAGTATACAAGGCTTACAAATACATGAATTCACATCATAATCCACTTCTATGTATTACAATGGATTGCACAAGAATTCACTCTCTTTTGCCCCTAAAAAAAGCTCTCAGATTTCCAAGCCCTCTGCCTCTCGATGCTTATCTGTTGTGCCTCACATTTCTTCGTTTTCTTGCCTCTCCCCTCAAGCCTCTGCCATGTCCATCATGTCCATTATATATTGGTATAACTTGGTCACTGGTTCAGCAAGTTACCATGTTGCATTTCAAGCCAGCCACCAGGTCATATTCAACTGCCGTTCAACTGCTACAAATCACCATTTTATTGGCTGCTGGTATAATGCACCGAACCAAGCTTCAACCTACTAGCTATGACAAAATTTGGATTGAATTTTTGATAAATATTTAACATTCTCCACCTTATCAACTAATTCAATCCTCCATACCAACAATACATGTATCCTTATACACCGAACTCTTCACCACTGGTTCATTCAACCGACCACTCAATGATCAAGCTCCAGAACAACCGATGACACGAGGTGTATCCGAGATTGAAGGCCACTGCTCATTCTCCAAGAATCTGTAGCTCCACCTGGCTTTAATCTCACCCTCGAAGCTCCACCTCGATCCATGTATCCTCTTCTCCACTCCAATAAATTGTAGAGCATCATTTCTTCTTGGAATTCTTTTCCCATCATCCAATGATGCCAAGAACTTCCCCAAGAAATACCCAGACCCTTCATCAATCTATTGAGTCCTTTGAAGACCGGATATGGATCCCCATGTTCTTCCTTGAATCATCTTTTCATAGGTCTAAATTCTCTCGGCCATCTTTCACGTCCGTTTCACCTGTTTTAGTTTTGTCTTCCATGCATTGTTCATACGGTTCAGTTCTTCTCTCGTGCAATACCATTTATGCGCATCGGGAAGAAAGTGTTAGGATTATTGGGTTTTAATCATTAAAAGCCCAATATTATTATTAATTTTGTTAATGAGAACAAAATTATGGTAAGTTAATTATGAAAGGCAATTAGGCTAAAGAAATCCCACATTGAGTAATTGAGGCACTTATGGTTTGTTTATATTGAGATACAAATCATTAGAGTGTAGTTAAGTAGAAAAGATGGGTGCCCCTCGCGCGCCGTCCGTCCGTCCGCTCGGCTCGGCTCGTCTCGACTCGCCCCTCCCCGCCCCGCCCCGCCACGCCACGCCTCACCTCGTCGCGTCGCGTCGCGTCGCGCGTGTCGCTGCCGCGAAGGCAGTCCTATCTTTTTACTACTCGGATTTCTGAAATGACTTTTCATATGCCTGACTTTTCATATTCTGCTGAGTATTAAGTTTGAGACTTTTTACCTACCTGCAGAATTGATGTCAGATTTAAGTGTGAGACTTAAATCCGAAATGAATATGATGTTAAGTGTTGAGACTTTTCATCTAACCCACTATGCATTGTCATTTAAGTTGTGGCCTTTGGTAGGCCTGCTGTTGCAGCTATATAAGCTGCTCCAGCCTCATTCTTTATCTCATCCCGAATTTGCATTTGCATATCATATCATCTTCTTGAGAGTACTACACACTTCTTAGTGTTCGAGTGAGTCTGTCTGGGTTTCTGCTTCAACCCATACAGAGGTGTTTGGGACGTTGTACCTTCGAACTCTCTTGTCTAGGAGGCGAGAAGTTGTAGGCGGGCAATTTAGAGTTTACGGGCACACGGTTTACTGTGGCCTCGTCCAACAACAAAGTTTCTGCCCAGTTTATTTAAACTGTTTGTTGTAAGTTTTTACTGTTTCGAGCATTTTATTATAACAGAGTATTTGTGATCTTCTTATGCTTTGTCTATTTGTTTTTAAGAAAACAGAACCAACAATCGTAAACTCTAAACTTTTGTTTGTTTTGTTCTGTTTTATCAAAACTTAGCTTTCATATTTACTTAAGATATTGTTCATGAATTTTTCAAAGGTTTAACCTACTGTTTCAAAACTGTTTTGATATTATTTGTGCTCTCCTATTTGTGTTCTGTTTTAGCTAATGGCTGACCAGTTTACCCAACCACCTGCTGTGAATAATGAGATTCCGGTGATCAAAGCTAGCGGTACTGAGGCCGCAATGCCAATTCTGAGAAGTCCAATGCCGTTTTCTCAATTTGAGAAACCGAAAAAGTTCAAGGGTTCCAACTTTAAACGTTGGCAACAGAAGATGATGTTCTTCCTTACCACCTTGAACTTGACCAGGTTTCTGAAGGAGGAGAAACCGGTGGAGGACAAAGAGGATCCTCAATCTGCTGTGATAGTTGAGTCCTGGATGAGTGCCGACTACCTTTGTCGTAACTACATACTGAATTCTCTTGACGATGCACTTTTTAATGTGTATTCCCCCAATGAGATTGCTAAAAATCTTTGGGAATCGTTAGAGATAAAGTACAAAGTTCACGACGCAGGCGCAAAGAAATTTGTAGCCGGGCGATTCCACGATTATCGAATGGTAGATGGCAAGAGCGTTGTTGAGCAATGCGAAGAGCTGCAGCTGATATATCATGAACTTGCTGCCGAAGGTATGGGGCTAAATGATGCTCTCCAAGTGGCGATGATGATTGAAAAATTACCGCCATCTTGGAAGGACTTCAAGAGCTACCTAAAGCACAAGCGAAAGATGATGAGTCTAGAGGATCTTATCAGGAGGCTGCGCATCGAGCAAGACAACCGAAAAGTTGACAAGAAATCATTTGGAATGATTTCCAAGGCCAACGTGGTTGAAGTTGGGGACAACTCCCATGGGAATAAGCGCAAATGTACTTTTGAACCCAAGGGAGATACTCAGACAAGGAGGTTCACCGGTGACTGTTATGTGTGTGGTAAGCCTAACCATAAGGCCAAGGACTGCACTCAACGTCAAAACAACTGCACTCAACGTCAAAACAATGACGGTAAGAGGAAGACAGTCCCTTACAAAGGCAAAGGCAAGAGGCCTACACATGCCCACATTGCTGAGGACAATCTGAGCTCTGACATGGATGACATGCATCTGAGTGCTGTGGTATCAGAGGTGAATCTTGTTGGAGGGAACTCCAAGGAATGGTGGGTGGACACTGGGGCTACTCGCCACATTTGCGCCAACAAATGGATGTTTAAGACCTATCAACCGGTGAATGATGAGTACTGCTACATGGGAAATTCAGCAGTCTCAAAAGTTGAAGGCAAAGGGACGGTTGTGCTAAAAATGACTTTCGGAAAAGAATTGACTCTTACCGAGGTGCTCCACGTGCCAGAGATCCGAAAGAATCTCATCTCCGGAGCAGTGCTGAACAAGAAAGGCTTCCGGCTTGTGTTTGAGTCCGACAAAGTCATTCTGTCCAAGGGTGGTATGTTTGTGGGCAAAGGCTACTTGGCCAATAACCTCTTCAAGATGAGTGTAATGACTTTAGCTCCTAAGGCTAAGTCTAGTGTAGATGTTGAGGTTGATGTTAATGCAGCAAATGAGGCTAGCACAAGCAAAAATAATGTAATGACTGTTGCCAATGTGGCTAATAAAACTTTAAAGTTTGATTATTCTTGCGAGTCTTTACATTTGTGGCATGGTAGATTAGGACATGTGAATTATAAGTCCTTACAAAGGCTAATGTCTCTTAATCTATTGCCTAAATTTAACATCAATCATAAACACAAGTGTGAGACTTGTGTAGAGGCCTAATTAACCAAGTCACATTCCACTCAATTAAGCGAAGCACCGAACCGTTAAACTTGATTCATACGGATGTATGCGATCTAAAGTATGTACAATCTAGAGGCGGTAAAAATTATTTCATAACATTTATCGATGATTGTACAAGATATTGTTATGTCTACTTAATGAGAAGTAAAGATGAAGCAATTGATATGTTCATTCACTATAAGAAAGAAGTTGAGAATCAACTTGATAAAAAGATTAAAATTCTTCGAAGTGATCGAGGCGGTGAATATGAGTCACCATTTGCACAAATATGTGCTGAGAGTGGCATTAGTCATCAAACCACTGCGCCTTATTCTCCCGAGCAAAATGGTATTGCTGAAAGGAAGAATAGAACGCTTAGAAAATGATGAATGCAATGCTTATAAGTTCCGACTTACATAGGAATTTGTGGGGAGAAGCTCTACTTTCCGCCAACTATGTGCTAAACAGAGTACCACATAAAAAGTTGGATAAAACGCCGTATGAATTGTGGAAAGGTCGTGCACCTAGTTACAAGTTTTTAAGGGTTTGGGGCTGTCTAGCAAAGGTACCAATTCCTCCTCCTAAACGGACTAGGATAGGACCTAAGACAGTAGATTGTGTATTTATCGGATATGCGCAAGATAGTAGTGCCTATCATTTTCTAGTGCATAAATCAGATAATGCAGAAATGCATGTAAATACTATCATTGAGGCTAGGGATGCTTCGTTCTTTGAGGAAATCTTTCCCCACAAAACTCCGACAATGCCTGAAACCAATATTGAGAGAAATGTGGGGGATAGAGAATCTCAAGAGAATGTAGAATCGCCTAGACGAAGCAAAAGAGCGAGAAAAGAGAAATCTTTTGGCTCGGATTTTCTAGCATATCTGTTGGAAAAAGATCCGACTACTTTCAAAGAAGCAATGTCTTCACAAGACTCTGATCTTTGGAAAGAAGCGGTGAACAGTGAGATAGAATCTATCTTACATAATCATACTTGGGAACTAGTGGATCTTCCTGCAGGTTGTAAACCACTAGGCCACAAGTGGATCTTCAAGAGGAAGATGAAAACTGATGGTACTGTAGATAAGCACAAGGCTAAACTTGTAGTAAAAGGCTACAGACAAACTGAAGGTGTTGATTATTTCGACACATACGCTCCTGTATCCCGGAAAACGTCTATAAGGTTAATAATTGCATTTGCTGCATTATATAACTTAGAGATCCATCAAATGGATGTTAAAACGGCTTTTCTAAATGGAGAGTTAGAAGATGAGGTTTACATGGAACAACCTGAAGGGTTTGTAGTTCCAGGTAAAGAAACGAAGGTGTGTAAACTTGTGAAATCCTTGTATGGATTAAAACAAGCACCTAAACAATGGCACAAAAAATTTGATAGCGTCATGCTTTCAAATGGGTTTAAAACAAACCAATGCGATAAGTGTGTCTACGTGAAAGGAGACAATACAAACTATGTAATAGTATGTCTATACGTAGATGACATGATAATTGTTGGTAATAACGATAACATCAAAATTACCAAGAAAATATTGTCACGAAATTTTGAGATGAAAGACCTAGGTCTTGCAGATGTGATTCTTGGAATGAAGATCACCAAACATGCAGATGTATATTTTCTCTCCCAGGGTCATTATGTCGAGAAGATACTTGACAAGTTTGACAAGGGAAATAATATCATCGCTAGAACACCTATGGAAGTGGTGTCAAATCTTTGCAAGAATCGCGGAGAAGGTGTGCAACAACTTGAGTACTCTAGAGTCATAGGCAGTCTAATGTACCTCATGGATTGCACTAGACCTGATATAGCTAATTCTGTCAATACATTGAGCAGATATACGAGTAATCCCAGTTATGAGCACTGGAAGGCAGTAGTTCGAGTTCTTAGATATCTAAGATATACTTCTAACTACGGACTACATTATACGAGATACCCAGCAGTAATTGAAGGGTATTCAGATGCGAATTGGATATCGGACTCCAAAAATATAAAATCTATGAGTGGATATATATTTATAATTGGCGGTGCTGCTATTTCATGGAAATCATGCAAATAGACATGCATTGCTAGATTAACTATGGAATCTGAGTTCATAGCTTTAGATCTTGCGGCAGAAGAAGCTGATTTGCTTCGGAGTTTCTTGGAGGATATTCCAATGTGGTCAAAACCAATTCCACCCATTAGTTTGCACTGTGATAGTCAGTCAGCTATGGGAAGAGCACATAACAATGTGTATAATGGGAAATCACGACACATTCGTCGGAGACATAAATCCGTGAGAAATTCACTAAAAACCGGTGTCATTTCTTTAGATTATGTGAAGTCTAAAGAAAACATTGCTGACCCATTTACGAAAGGTCTGACAAGAGACCGAGTAGAGGTTTCATCGAGGGGAATGGGGTTGAAGCCCATGAAATTGATTTCCAACCATGATGGCAACCCAACCTGAATTGTAAAATCCAATTTGCAGGTTCAATGGGAAAACCGAATTGTGGGGGGATCGAACAAAGCACTCGGGAAATTGAGTTCCTTACCTATTCCCGTGATGAAAGAGTGATAGACCTGTACTTTGGGAAGGCTGAGCTCATACTCTTAATGACTTCTATCTCGAGATGATAAAGTGGGGTATTACAGGATACTCTTTAGGAGAAATCACCTATGTCGAATGTGAAGGGGCCGCTTCTGAGATGACCTGAGGGCTAAATCTCTAGAGCATTCGATGAAACATCCAAGGCAGTCCAGGGCCAAAATGGACAACAACGAAAGAACCAATAATAGTGTGGAGATGAAGCTGTGTGAGTATTGTTGTTTTGTTATACATAAAACGTCGAACAGTTCAAGGCATCGCGTCCACTGGTTGACAAGTATATCTGATGATACTTTACTAAGGAAGGTTCAAGGTTAATCACCACCTATCCTGATGCAGTGGATTCTCAAAGTACTCTCAAATTTTCATCTAGGTGCATTGTGTAATTTTTTCGCCATATTGCATTCATGTGGGGGATTGTTAAGATTATTGGGTTTAAATCATTAAAAGCCCAATATTATTATTAATTTTGTTAATGAGAACAAAATTATGGTAAGTTAATTATGAAAGGCAATTAGGCTAAAGAAATCCCACATTGAGTAATTGAGGCACTTATGGTTTGTTTATATTGAGACAAATCATTAGAGTGTAGTTAAGTAGAAAAGATGGGTGCCCCTCGCGCGTCGTCCGTCCGTCCGCTCGGCTCGGCTCGTCTCGACTCGACTCGCCTCGCCCCGCCGCGCCGCGCCCCGCCTCGCCTCGCCTCGGCGCGTCGCGTCGCTGCCGCGAAGGCAGTCCTATCTTTTTACTATTCGGATTTCTGAAATGACTTTTCATATGCCTGACTTTTCATATTCTGCTGAGTATTAAGTTTGAGACTTTTTACCTACCTGCAGAATTGATGTCAGATTTAACTGTGAGACTTAAATCCGAAATGAATATGATGTTAAGTGTTGAGACTTTTCATCTAACCCACTATGCATTGTCATTTAAGTTGTGGCCTTTGGTAGGCCTGCTGTTGCAGCTATATAAGCTGCTCCAGCCTCATTCTTTATCTCATCCCGAATTTGTATTTGCATATCATATCATCTTCTTGAGAGTACTACACACTTCTTAGTGTTCGAGTGAGTCTGTCTGGGTTTCTGCTTCAACCCATACAGAGGTGTTTGGGACGTTGTACCTTCGAACTCTCTTGTCTAGGAGGCGAGAAGTTGTAGGCGGGCAATTTAGAGTTTACGGGCACACGGTTTACTGTGGCCTCGTCCAACAACAAAGTTTCTGCCCAGTTTATTTAAACTGTTTGTTGTAAGTTTTTACTGTTTCGAGCATTTTATTATAACAGAGTATTTGTGATCTTCTTATGCTTTGTCTATTTGTTTTTAAGAAAACAGAACCAACAGAAAGAACGTTGGAACATCACTCCAAGAACTCAATCTGATCTTTTATCTTTCTTGATTCCCTCGATGCTCGCCAAGATCTAGAAAGGAGCCTCTGCTCCAATCTCTTTCTTCCCCCAAAGAACTGCACGCTCGATCGACTAAGAACTCCAAGAAGCAGCTTCTGTTATTTCTTGATTCCAAGAAAGCTCCTGCTCTTGCATTGTTCATTTCTCACAAACTTCCAAGAATCCGCAAGACTGGCTAGGTGCACTCTTGAATTCCACTTGACTTCCCGTAACCGCTCACTGCTCCAGATTAATCCCTTCAAGGACTCCAAGAAGCAATTGCTATATTCTGCCTTTTCTCATTAATCGTTCACTCTTATTCTTCTTGGAGACTAACCGCTGCTCCATTTCAATCCTTTGGCTACCTCTTCTTGATGTTCTTGATCGTTATTTATTGTCGTGGTCGAATCCCACGGACTGTGCCAATTGTTATGAATTAATGCACTTAATTCCCGATCAAGAAACAAATATGCACAGCCATTTTCTGGAATTATTCCAGCAGAACAATTCATTCATAGAACCCTTACGAACATGGACTTCGACATCATGACGGCATGAATCGATAAAATTTTGGCATGAATACTCACACACGCACAGACAGATTGAGGGATAAATGAAAGCACACACACAAGAGATAAATCACAGAAAGCAATATCAATGAAATCAGAAGACAATATAAAGACACGACACAAGATTGAAGAAAATATAAAGAACACGACACAAGATTTTACGTGGTTCGGTCTCAACGTCGGCCTACTCCACGGGAGGAGATTTCGTTGATAATATTCAAGTATACAAGGCTTACAAATACATGAATTCACATACTAATCCACTTCTATGTATTACAATGGATTGCACAAGCATTCACTCTATTTTGCCCCTAAAAAAACTCTAAGATTTCCAAGCCCTATGCCTCTCAATGCTTTATCTGTTGTGCCTCACATTTTCTTCATTTTCTTGCCTCTCCCCTCAAGCCTCTGTCGTGTCCACCATGTCCATTATATATTGGTATAACTTGGTCGCTGTTTCAGCAGGTTACCATGTTGCATTTCAAGCCAGTCACCAGGTATTCAACTGTCGTTCAACTGCTACAAATCACCATTTTATTGGTTGCTGGTATAATGCACCGAACCAAGCTTCAACCGACTAGCTGTGACAAAATTTGGATTGAATTGTTGATAAATATTTAACATATTTAAAGAAGGAAATGTGGATGCAAATATTTCATTGAAAATATCAAAATTAAATGGTGGTTGTGGCTGGTGGCAAAAAAAAAAAATGGCATTAGAAGCTATTTGGTGGTTGACTAACTTCGGTTTCCCCTAATTTGTATAAGTCCAAACCAGTGTTCGGCTATTAATCTATATAAACTTTTGCAATGTCCTAGGCAATTACTGTTCTTCTTTTTAATAAATTTTGGTTTATCTAATTAAAAAAAAAAAGCAGTGAACTAGCTAATTTGTATCTTTACTTTTTTTTTAATATTAAGTGTACTATGTTGAGACTTGTCACATATTGAGAAACTACAAGCTTTGTGAGCTCCTTATAAGATACATGGGCAACTCCACTTATTGGCAATTTGTTTTGAGTTGGAACCTCATGTATTCTTCACATGATATCAGACATAGGTAGGATGGTAATGTGACGGGTTCAGACCTGGACCCGCTTCAATCGGGTTTGGAAGCGGGGCGGGGCGGGTCGTGGGATTGTCCGAACCCATCCGGATCCGCCTCACTATGCATTTTTAGTTTTTTTTTAAAAAAATTTAATATTGAATATACATTTCACTTTTTTGATTGAACAATAAAGTTTCATTATTTAATTTTATATCAAAATTCATGTGTTCATGTTAAAGAAGTTGGACATTTTGAAGGGAATGAGAGCAGATTAATAAATATTTGGTTGCTTAAAGATAGTTTTACAATGCTTATTATAAATATTTACTAAAGAAAACATGAAATTCAATCACAAAACTCAATTTTTGTGTTTCAAAATTGATTTCTAGCTAAATATTTTTAAAAAAAAAACCTAGAACCGTGGTTGGGCGGGTAAACCCGCCGGGTTCGCGGGTCTAAGCGGGGCGGGGCGAATTCGGGTTTTATGTGTAGCGGGGCGGGTCTTGGGATTGGCCAAACCCATCCAAACTAGCCCAGTTGCCATCCCTAGACCTAGGTTTCAATCATGTATAAGAGTTGGCTTGCTCACCGTCACCCGTATTATCAGTCCACGTGTTTGACTTATATAATGTCACACTTGAGAGGGCGTGTTGAGACTCGTCACACATTGGGAAACTACAAGCTTTGTAAGCTTCTTATAAGATACATGGACTACCCCGCTCATTGCTAATTTGTTTTGAGTTGGAACTCAATGTCTTCTTAACATACTATATTATGCAGCTCGTGGCTAAATATTTTTAGGTATCCTTGATATAACCCCGTTTACAAAACATTATATAACTTGTTCTTTTGTTTTATTTTATTTTTTAATTTTTTTACGAAGGTATACTCTATTTAACAAATTCTTCTTTTATGATTCAGTTTAAATTAAAAGAATTAAATTATCATACTTTTCGACATAGAGTTGTACTTTGTTGATTATTTCGTGCACTAAAATGTTTGATGATGTATATTGCGTCGTATTTTCATACATTATCCGATGTCTTATGTCGAGAAAGGAAGAGTGCTGATCTTGGATTGATGTTGTTCCTAATGACAATATCCTTAAAGTCGCATCAAACTATTGGATAAAAATATTATCATATAAATTGGATGAAAATATTCACATTCAATTGCTGTTATTCTCCTTAAGACACTATCCTTAAGAAATAGCAACTCCACCCAAAAAATATATGATATATCTACGCTTAATTTGGCAATCCCCATATCTTTCTTTCTTCCTATAATGATTTGAGCGTAAAAAATAGTTCAAAATCATCAACGAATCTTATAAAATTGAGTTGTAAACTTGTAATGAATCAAAGGCGCGTGTCGCCAATTTCCAGCAAAACCTACAACACAATGCAATAATGAGATAAGAAATTAACAAAAATAGTGTAACAAAGAATGGGTTTGTTTGATGATGCCCTTAAGGGCAGTGCCCTTAGGGGCATCAACACCGTTCATTTGAAATCTTTTTTTTAAAAAGAAAAAAAAAAGATTCTATATGGATGGTGGATAATATCTTTAAGGGCAGCAACAAACAAACCTAAAAAATATATATGGACCACCAAGCTTCAGAGACTGGTGGGTTAAAGTACACCATTCCTTTTCAATCAAATCAATGGATTTGGACAGCTCTACCTACTTGCAAGGGAAAATTATCAACGTGACTATCATATCCTATGAGATATTATCCTAAGTAGAGGATGACTGACCCAAATTTAATTTGGGTCAGTGAACTACTTGAAAGGGAAAATTATCAATGTGACTACCATATCACATTAGGTATTATTCTATGCAGATGATGACTGACCCAAATTTAATTTCAAGAGTGGAACTCACTCTCCAAATTACCAATCAAATACCCCATGAGTTAGCACTACAAGGGATAGCATAGAAAGTCCCAAAAATTATTGTGTGTATTCGATGTGGGGTATACACATACACCTACAAAGTGGATTTACCCAAGTTTGATTAACCATGGTAAATGTGCGGTTCATACTCATTTTGTATGTAGTGGTGCATTCATAGATTTCGCACAGGCTATATACAAAAAATTCTCACTTGGAAGCAGGGCTGGATTGACTAAGGGGCAAACGACAAAATATTTATCATAAAACAAATATTTTTTTTTAAAATTATAGTTTTACCCTAAAAAATTGTTGTTTATCCCTTAAAAATTATATTGTGCTCCCCTTAAATTATATTTTGATCCCTAAAATTATTTTTGGCCTAAAATTATTATTTAAATTCACCCTCCAAAAAATCTTGCGTCCGCTACTGCTTAGAAGGCCCAACTCAAAACATCTTGGCACCATTTTTCAAAACATCTTTCAATTAAATCTACTCAAATATCTTATTTTGAACTAAATACACCTTTTAAAAATATTCTTTCAAATAAATCCATTTTATCAATCCCAAATTTATATAGTCCATTTTCATGACTAAAAGACACATTCTGTAAGAAAACAAATTTGTCCATTTTATTTCAAATTTTTTTCTCTAATTCATTGAGCAATCACAACAATCTTTTTTTCCAAAATTCTATCCTCTATTTTATTGACCGACTGCATTTCCATCGTTTGTTTGGGATTGATTTGCCCATTTATCTTCTTCTTTTGAAAAAGAACCCTTCTGCATCCCCTGTATTTGGTCAAAGATTTTGTCGGAGCCAGTATAAATAGTCATGAAAGGTTCCAAAACAGCTGAGAGTTCTCGGCTGAAGATACTTGAAGCAAGTGGTATTTGACTGGGGTAAAGAAAGGAACTTGGAGATAGAAAGGTGGCGGTTGAAGGTTCTTTAATGGCGGTTGTTGCTTAGTGTATCACATAAGTACAAGAAATCTGGGTTTCTCCTTCAATGTGTTTTGGGCACGTTAGATCTCGGCACCAACCAAATATAATAATAATGTCTGCATCAGCGGGAGGGAAATAAAGCAGAGCAATTTGTTCCCACCATCTTCATTCAGTCAAGTATAGAATAAAACAGCAAAAGAACATACGCAAAGACCAAATAAGTAAAGGACACAAATTTTATAATATAATAATATGCAAAATATTCGAGAGAAATTGAGAAAATGAAAAAGCTTGCAATCTGATACTGTGAGGATCCGCGCTTAACTCATTATTAGTGTATTATCACAATTATGTGCATGCTTTTATAACATTGGAGAATTCATACATGACATCTATAAGATTTTGCGACATTAAACCACTCAATGTTCAATTCCCAATACCGTCCAACTAACACAAGCCTACACCTCAAAACACACTAACATGTTCTCAATTCATTATGCAATACTACATAATTAATTGCATGCAACCATGAATGAAAAGAGAAATCTACCAACCTTTATACAACCCATATATATATCAGAATGCTCATATACGAGCATTGAATAATTGAACGTGTATCTAATATATAAGGCATACTACTCAATACCACTATGGGTACCTCAGCCCTAGAAGCGTTCCCAATCAACGACTCGAACTCAACTCCGAAACTGGTGTTGTAGCTGCTCACATGTCCCAATAGAAACAGCCCCCCACACGGGGTGCGCATACCAATCTACCATCTCAATAATAGCAATATCCCAATTTAATAATTCACAGAATATAAAGCTGTAAATTTAAAAGATACTCTATGTATGGTATCGTTATCACATGGATTTCATCGTACTGTTCAGTTCTCATAATAACCAAAACCATCATATTCCCAAAATCAGTTAATCCCCCACATTGATTAACCATGTCCATGCCTACCATGCCAATTTCATATTTAAATATGGATAAATCATTATACTAATTATTACAGATAACACATATATCTATATCATGATTCCACAATTCTATTCCATCACTCGCTCGATAGCAGAGGCATTCTAACCTCTCGCACGCTCAACTGCGGCGGCATAATAACCGGTGTTCGCTCCACAACGATAACATCACAACCATTGCTCGCTCCATAGCGGCCATATAACCGTAATGCGTACCGATTCATTGCAACAATAGTATATTATTCATTCTACAATGACAATAATATATATGTCACTATGATAGTGCGTTGCACGTACATGGTAGTCGACCACAAGATTATGACATTCCCAATATCCTGGCTCGTGAAGCATCCATTATTCGCTCGAAAATCTCACAAGAATTGAGCCTTCTGTTGATTTCTTCAACAAGGGAGAAAAATGAGGGAAATGGGGGGAAGAGAGAGGAGAGAGAGATGAGAGAGTGAGCCTGTAGGAAAATGATTGAATATCGAGTCCACTTGGTAAATATAGTAACAAGGCTCCAAAAACCCGAGTCTCAAATACTCACACCCTGACTCACTAAAAATCATGTGTTCAATAATTATCTCCCACTCACTATTTTATAATTACCAACCTCAATCCAAAGCTCCCTAGACCCCAGATCCCTCTAAAAACACAATTCCAAGGTTTATCACCTTAGAGAGAATAAAATCTCTACCCTTGGATCCGACAACCCCGATAATGGATTTAAAGTCCTCGTGAGTCTCAACACCGTAATGATCTCACAATTACTACAATTAAAATCCATTAAAGATCATATTCCCTCCAAGATTATCACGATAATTTCCGGATATCACAGATACGACGGAGAAGGTGTGATGAAACCAAATTCATAGTAAAATCAAACTTGTGTTTAGCGGTGTATGTAATTTACTCGTAGACATTGTATTTTAGTGCACCGCTTGTTTTTAGTGGTGCATATAAATTACGTGCATCGCTTGTGTCTAGACTCATGCAGTGCATGTAAAAATAATATACATGTATATTTTGTGTCTAGCGGTGCATGTAAATTATATGCACCGCACCGCTAGACCTATGCACTATAGAATCTAGTGGTGCATGTAATTTACATGAATCGATGAGTCTATCTGTGCATGTAAATTAGATGCATCGATGGACTCATGATGTATTTAACCAAAAATATATTCATAAAATTTTATATCCAAAGCATTAAATAGAATTTGGAAAAAGCAACCATCAGTTTAAGTGTCAAATGTATTTTTACTTACGAGATTGGACAATAATTAACACGAAAAATAATATCAATAGAAGCTTACGACATAGAGATTCAAAAAAGTTCAAAATATCGATTTACTTTGCTGCATGTTAATTATTTATCTGTTTCATGAATTGGGGAACATTCTACAATTTTTTTGCATATTAATGCATTATATTATACACACACAACGAGTGTGTGTAGGCAGCTAGAATTAACGACGACTAAAGTAATTTAGTACATCAAGTGGTTATTTTACCCATGTGGTCTCGGTAATAGATATTTTACTCTTATGGTTTATAAATATACATTGTACCTCATATGATTTCTAAATATATATTTTACCCTACTGTGAGTTGCAAAACATAGCGTATTGTCTCCTCATACTGAGACGATGTTCTGCACGTATACAAACCACAAGGGGAAATTGTATATTTTCAAACCACGTAAATGTAAAATGCATACCATAGGAGGTTTATTATCAAAAAACTTTAGTAATTTGAGCTTCAAGTGGTGGCAATAATCTCGTGACTTTTCAACTAATAATTACCAACTCTAAAATTAAGATGTTGGCATATTTATGTATCAAGTTGGTGTCACAATATATATAAATCCGCTTTGGGCAAGAAATACGAGTGAAGTCAACATAAATATTAACATGCAACGAGGAGCCGAAAATTGGAACATGGCCTTGGACTAAGGCCAGATTCAATGGTCTCATTTGATTTGGGGTCATGTGATTTACATGTTATGTGGATCCTAGGACTCCAAATGCAACTGGTTGAATTTCCCGTGCTATCTAGACCGTGGTGGTGAGTCACTTTTTAGTTGTACATCTAATTTTCTTCAATATTGCCTTGGGTTTTAAGCAATTCAAATCCAAAGAAAAAGAATTAATCTTATATTTATTGATGCCCTTCACATCTTTCAAAATCATATTTTTTTCTAGAGGTAGCGGTGATTTGTTATATGTGATATTCTTGATAAACATTTGCAAAATATAGATCATTGTACCCTACACAATTTTCGGAATTTTTTGGCTAGTAATGACAAAATTACTCGTGTTTATGAGAATTGTTTTGCACCTACTCACAAATGATAGGGGCGTTCTGCCTATCTTCACACCATATTGATGTAAGTTGTACCTGATCGAAACCACATTGAGTAAATTGTCACATGATAAAATTATGTCAATTATTTTTCTATTTTTAGGTGCAATTTAACTCATATGTTATTCTGTATGCACAGATTACCCCATACTGTTATTATTTAGGTGCAAGTTTCTCCTTAGGGGTGCAATTAACATTTTAACATGTAATTTCAAAGTTTCTCCTTAGGATAAACTGTATATTTTCAAAACCAAATGGGAGTTCCATACCAAAAACCTTTTATTCTAATATAAATTATTTTTCTTAAAACCAAATAGTAAAATGGTTTTAAAAAGATGCAATGAGTGAATTAAATATAATAATTTCTGTAAAAACTAGCAAGTGTCTCATCTTAAGTGAACCATCAATGGGAAGTGCTCAACACAATATGAAATGAAAACTGAAAAGTAGGAAATTAAGTGAACTTAGAAACACTGGTAAATTGAGTCGAGTCGAAAAATATTGATTCACATTCGAAATTATCAAATTCGAGCTAAACTCTAGCCTTATTTTGTTCGATAGTTCGCGAAATGACCGAGAGCTTTAATATTTTATTAATATAGTATAACTAAATATTGTTAAATAATATATAGCTTTATTGTCTCTATTTTCGAGTTATATTTCGAATACATCGCGAACATGTTCGAATATTTCGAGTCTTGATTCGAACCGAAATCGAGCCAAAAAATATTAAAATTCACGAGCTTCGAATCGAACTCGAGTTTGAATCTTAAATTTTTCATGATATTCTCCTCAATTTCGTGGGCTTCTTTATTTTTTACACATTGGATATAATTTATCATCAATCTTAATTTGATAACTAAATTTTGTATATATTTGAAGCTATTTATTGTGGAGGAGAGAATATTATGAGTATAAGATTTTATTCATTTTAATGTATGTGTATTATAATTTTATTAATTGAATTTAATTAAAAACTATGTTTTTAATTTCCAGATATCATCTATATTATACTATATTATAATGTTTAAACCCCTTATAAGAACTAACTTAGTATGACCATTTTTACATTCCAAAATTACACTCCTTTTCTTTTTTAAATTACCAATATCTAATTACACTCATGTTCTTACCATCTAAAATATTACTATCACACTTGCTATCTATGTACCAATCAATTTACATTATGACATTCACAATCATACAAATTATCATCATACCTATCATACAAATTTTCGTATTATCCTAAAAAAATTATTAAATTCCAAAAAAATTAAATATAAAAATACTATATAATCATTTTATAATTTAAATTAAAAAAAGTTAAAACCAAAATAAAAACGATGTTACAAAACATAACAATTTATAAAAAAAATATATATACACGCAAGACGTGCAGAATGAGACTAGTAATCATAAGCAAACAAAACGTGTTAAAAGTTTGCAAGGGGCAGTGGGTCTCCAATCATAGCCCAATTACTTTACTGCTTTCCAAAATATTCGGAATTCTGTTGAGGAGAAAACAAGTAACTAACAAGTAACAAGACCACGTTCTGTAGACGGTTTTCAGGAACCGCCAGCAGTAGTTTCCAATTTTTCATTTTCAACTGTTCTTCTTGCGTATAAAACAACGCGACGGAACCCTTTAAGAATCCCATCAAACTTAGCAGAAAATCATCGGAATCTAGTATCCAAATATTCCTTGGTTTTATCAACATTGAAGCAATGGAGAAATCGGTGATGGTGGTGGGACTTGATGACAGTGAGCACAGCTTTTACGCTTTGGAATGGACTTTACAGCACTTCTTTTATCCTTCGACGGACATCTCCCCTTTCAAGCTCGTGATTGTTCACGCGAAGCCTTCCGCTGCAATGGCTGTCGGGATCATCGGGCCAGGTATAATCACTCTAACTAATTTCGCTTGCATGTTTCATATTAATCTAGATCCATGTATTCATGTAGACTAATTATTTTGCAGGTAGTGCTGATGCTTTATCTTATGTGGAAGTGGATTTGAAGAAAATTGCAGACAGGGTTTTGGAGAAGGCCAAGGAAATTTGCAACTATAAACTGGTACGTTAATTGGAGAAATTATTAGCAAAAAAATCAAAAAAATTTGAAAATGTCGTTTCGGGCCGCAAAATCCCCATAGAACTTGACAATGGCAGTTGCTGTTATCGTCGCGGAACGGTCTCTGTTCGTGACCGTTTTGTGAACCATGATTGTAACTGGAGATCAATTCTAAGCATTGGGAGTTTTTGCAGGTAAATGATGTGATATTGGAGGTTGTGGAGGGAGATTCTAGAATTGTTCTGTGCGAGGCTGTGGAGAAGCACCATGCTTCTATGTTGGTCGTTGGTAGTCATGGTTATGGAGCTATAAGAAGGTAATGCAACGGGCTCCTAAAAATGTAAAAAAAAATTTCTTTCTTTCAGCTAATGCGATTGGTCTTCTTGCAGGGCTGTTTTGGGAAGTGTAAGCGATTATTGTGCTCATCATGCTCACTGCTCTGTGATGATTGTGAAGATGCCCAAGGCTAAAAATTAGATTGCAGACACCAAGTTTTATTTTGCATCTGTCAAACTATGCGTAGCTTTTTAAGTTTATTGATGAAACCTGCTTTATGCTGATTTATCTGTAATTAACTCTTATCTTGATCTTTCGTTTACATCATTTTTTTGCATTCCAGTTCCCTCATTTATACCCAACTTAACACTAAGCAATAGCCAAAGCTTTAACCATAATTAACTCATTTAGATCTGCACTGCTTTATGAAGCAATAACAAACTTTGATTATCGTGATTTGAGAGTGTTCCAGGGACAAATTGTTATATGTAGAAGATTCTAAGAATCAAACAGGTTCCTTAATTCAACCATAAAAAACTCCATCTGCAAGGATCTAAAGCATATATGTAGACATAAACGTGCATCCAACTACTCGGCTAGATGGTGACAGAGAAACAAAATAAGCCTCACCACCATAAGGAAAAGGATTCTAAATGTTAAAAAAGCAATGCATGGAAGGAAAACAATACAATTCGTTTTGCACCCACAACCCCATCCATCCAGGTGTTTAAAGTTCCACAAAACATAAACACAATGTTTACATCATTATTAATAACAAAGTTGTCAAGAAGATCGTTTAATTCCCTTTTCATCTTTTCAATTGATCAAACAGAAAACAGCCATTGATGAGCACCATCTCCGTGTTCCTTACCCTTCTCTGAAGCTGCTCTAAGTTGACGCTGCTCCTCCTTATATATTCGGTTTCTACGTTGGAACAGCAACAAATGCAGTAATATCACATGCATCGTTACGAAAATGTGAGGTGAAGGGGGCCAATAACTGCCTATCAGTGGGATAAACCATTTCTATCAGCATCGTATATGATATGAATGGATTTTATCCCTTTTCTTAATCCGAATTGATAGAAAGGTTAAAACCAATGCTTGTCTTGGTCACTTAGGGTTGAAAGTTGAAACTAAGAGCTAACTTTAGAAAAGGAAAAAAAAAAAAAGGGTTAATAACCTCAAAGCATTTAATAGTCTAGCTTCTGTGATTATTTCAACTGGGATTTTGGTTCATACAGAAAAGCCTACATGAAAACAATTCCGCACCCCACCACCATGACAAATTGACCAGACCCTTGGGTTCCTGATATCGCAAATTGTGTGTATGCCATTACACCTCTCAGACAGAATGATGTGTGCATAAATTGAGCAACTAGTATTCAAGCAATTCTAGAAGTAAATATGCATTCAGTAGCTCAAAATGGCATGCAAATTCACTCAAAACAGAGTGTATCTTCTTTACAAACCATAAATTGGGAATCATCTGGACGGATCATATCACAGAACTCTCCAAATCAAATCAAATAAAGTGCACATCAACCCCCAATCTAAATAGGACACATAAGAAATAAATGGGAAACGGACGATATTAGTCCCTACAATTGACCACTTAAACACTTTTGGTCCCTAAACCTTTCTATTTGACAATTTTAATCACTAAACTTTTTAAATTTTCCAATTAGCCCTCACCATTAATTGTAGGGCAAAACTATAAAGAAATACCAATTTTATCCTTATATAATAAATTATTGTTTTGCTTAAAGAAAGATCATTAAAATGGTATTAGAGTCTAGGTTTATTTTGGAAATATTATAAAAATGTTTATGAAATTTAGTATTATCCTAACGGAGGAGACTACCTCAATAAATATGGCTCCGAACGAATGTTTAATATGTCACTCATATAGGTGATATTTCCAAAAATTGTAAGAACTTGAACCTTTGGCCGAAGTTCAACGCTTCAATAAGAGATGAAAAATTCTATGAGGAGCCAGTGGTAGCCAAGCTAGAATAAACCGTTATAAAAAGCTGGAAAGGTTGGCTATGAGGTTATTCAGTGTGAACATCAAACTACAGTTCGCATTAGCCGAAGCTCAGGAGGAAGACCATCATGAACACGACGATACGAACCCAGATCCTAATGACCCAAGAGGATCCGGACCAGATGAATATGATGGGAGAACCAACATTTCGAGAAATCGAGCCGGATAGTTCTAAGATATCCAAAGATCTTAGAGAGATCCAGAAGACGGTATAGAGTTATGAGAACAAACAATACCATGACCCATCGCAACTCTATCATATCCAAACTCAGATAGAGATAATGATCAAACATCGTGAGGAAATTCTTGAAAACCTTCGTGAAAATTATGGAAACCTAAACAAATCTATTTTTTGTTTTCTAAATATAGTTGTTTATGTTTCCATAATTTATACTACTAACATGAGTTTCTCCTCTGCATCCGATCGCGAACCACACGTTATGCCAATTGAATTATCTTCTCTAGTCGGATTTTGCAACGAACCCCTGCGCTTTTTCAAATATTCAGTTTACACACATGTGATTTGAAAATAGATAGTTTATGTGGTTTTTAAAATAGACAGTCCCGTATTTTAAAAATGATTGCTTATGTGATTTTCAAATAGCTAGTTTATACATGTGTTTTGAGGCAATTAAGGGGGCAATATGTTATGCTTTGCAAATCAAATTGGGGTAAAATGTCTATTTTAAAAATCAAAGGAGATAAACTTCATATTTTCAAACCACGAGTTTGTAAACTGTTTATTTATAAACAACAGGTAAAGTGTGTATTAGCCCGTAAATTGGTACTCCGTGATCTGCAATATTTTGAGAAAAGTTTTAGATGAAGCTCCTCTTCCACTTTTTTGACTATTTACAGATTTAAAAACTAACATTTAAAATTTGACCTGAGGTGTTTACTTGTCTTACTGTTGAACTGGTTGATTCGGGAGGACCTCAAAATATGAAGTCAATTATCCTTAAAACTGTGTCACTTAATGATGAGAGTCCACGATTAGCTTTGCCTTACCTGGAAGTGGGTTATAGAACTAAAACTTGCAGCTACATCGCACGCACTGTTTTGATAATGCAATCAGATATATTGGTCTATGTCTCCTAATTAATTGTAAATGCATAATTCAGGAAGAAAATTGAACGTGATTTCTAGTTGACTTTGCTCCTACAAGTTTATCTTAATTGATTAAATGCAACTGCAAAATTCATGAGTGATTTCTTGTGTAAGAAAAATCCCACTGAACTTTTTAATCTATATTGAATAAAATCAAGCCTAACACAAGCCTAGCAACGATCAAATCTTAAAATCATGAGTGATGATTTTTAGTTGTACAGCACTCACTTATTACATCACATCCATTTTACCAAACGTTGCCTACAATTGTTACTGCTAATTAAGCAATCAAACATTGTATTTGAAATGTTATGCTTTTAAAAGATTTGAGTTACACACATGACAATAAGTTATAAATTTCAATAAAGCGACACACATATATGATGCAAATATTTTGAATTTTTTCCGATCCCTTTAGCGAGTTAAACCACAATAATCCTCCATTATAATCACCTAGATACATCAATGCTATTAAGAAAGATCACCAATAGATTTTTTTTTTGGGTACTTTTCGCATGTCATTAACTGAAATTATCAAAATAAAATTCTTTTTAAAATATTTAGAAGTAATTAGTTTTTATTTAATTATTTTACGCAGTCACCATTATTCGAATTTACGATAACAATGTGATTTTTTAATTATTTTTATTTTATAATTTATTTGATGGTAACAACTTATACAAAATAATGACAAAAATTTCAAATCATTGAGAGAAATTCAACTTAACAGCAGAATTTACAAATTTATAGAAGTAAATCTGTCATCATTTTTTTTAGTAATTTTTTTAACCCCACCAATAGATTTAGAACTATTAATTAATAAAATAATATAAAATCCAGTTCTCCAGATCAATTTTCCAAATTAAATATTCAAATCCAAAAACTCTGCTTTAGTGGATTCATCATCTCAATTGACAATTTTTTCTTTGATATTCCATATGGTAGTGCCATATGTGACCGATCCAACATACATGTGGTATATTCTCATCCAATATTGAGAATGTATGTTGAACGATTGGATCTACCATATATGCTACCACATGGATATGGGGTAGCCAAGAATATTTCTCAATTGACACAATTTTCAAAGGTGATTGATAATATATCCGATTTCATCAGGATTCACATCTCATGGATGCAATCTTTTTTGCCATAAAATAATTTAGACACACATATCAAAATACATATACTAGTGCTACATTAAGGTTGCATGAACATCGATGTTCACATCAAAACTCGTTTATTTTAAATCACACATGTATCTTGCTAAACATGGAGGAAATTTTTTATAATATTTGTTTTCAATTACATGTTGTCTAAGTCTTATTGAGCTATTGTATTACAGAAAAAATCAACACAGGTTGAATAAAATAATTAGAAATATAATTGCTGAATGATCACTCCAATGGTTTTTAGGAGATAGGATTTGTGATCCTGATTCTGATGGATAAATTTGAAAATCACTGCTTGTCATTATATCCACTAGCTATAACTGATATTAAAATCTAATAGTACTTTGATCACCATGGATATGTAGGATGGTGGGAGCTAGTGGTTGCTTAATTAGTTTAAAATTCAACTTGCCTGACAATTGATGTACCGTAACGGCAATATATCTTTGTTACCCATGGGATAATACCGTAAGAATTATTCACCGGAATACTTCTTGGATACTTCTTGGTATTACCCCATGGGATCGTTTGCTTCGTTGATTGATTGAGACACTTTGCGAGTAGGAAAGAACCACTGAGGACGATCCCTAATCAACTAAAAACAACAGTTTTCTTACGTAAATTATTTAGAGATAAAAAAATCCACCATGCCATTATAAATATGGAAATATGGGCCACCTGCTTGCGTGCATATACTGATATTTGTCATTTCTTGCTTTCTTCAACAATTCTGTCTTTCTCGTCGTACTTGTATTTTCCATGGGAATTACAGATCAAGAGCTCCAACCAGTAAAGGAAGGTAAGATATACTCTTGGATTAGCATTATTACATATCTCGACTCACAGTCGCTGCCCGAGCATCGTTGTTCACCCACCAGGCGCGGATAGCCGTTCTGATACCACTGTAGGGTATCCGCCTTGGCATCCCCATGTGTACCTGCAAAACAAATACAAATACACACAATGCAAATATAATAGTAAACTCAAAAGGATATCGAGTCAGGCTCAGAGCTGCTATTTTCCCAATCTACGTCACCGAGAAACCTAGGTAAAGACAGGAAGGTGAAGGCAACACCCAACACCACACTCCCTTTAGGTTCCACACTAAAGGGAGGCGCTCTAAATCAGACTTAGGGTTAAGAGGGGGGATTAGTTTATGTTAAATAAGGGATTAAAGAATTATGGGCTTAACTAATTGGGCCACAATACCCAACAGACTCTAACCTAGTTATTGAGTCTTGAAAAACCAATTGTTCAACTATGGTGTTAATTGGTTGGTCCGATTATTGATGTAATGATTGTATAAGATCATAATTCTAGTCAAACAAGTTAGTCTTAATCTCCAAGTCCATTATCTTGTTTACTAAAGATTTGCTGTTCTTCAACAGGTTTGAAATCTGAAACGAAACATCTAACAGAAAATGTTGAAAACAATAAGAAAACCTCCTCGCCTTGGCTTGAAAAATACCGATGGTGGCTTCAAATGGTGGTCTACTCTTTCTTCGTCTTGGCCGGACAATCGGTTGGCACTCTCTTGGGCGGAGTATACTTCGACAAGGGAGGAAAAAGTAAATGGATGGCAACATTTGTACAAGTTGTAGGATTCCCAGTTCTTTTCCCCTTCCAGTTGTTTACAAAGAAAAGAAAATCGCCTCCGAATTTACCATCACAAGGAAGCCTTCATATCCCTTGATTCTTTCTTTAGTTTACCTTTGTATAGGCATATTTGTAGCAGCAGATTGCATGCTATACCCAATTGGTCTCCAATATTTACCAATAACTACATATACTTTGATCTGTGCAAGCCAGTTAGGATTCAATGCCCTCTTCTCCTATTTTCTGAATGGACAAAAGTTCACCCAGTACATATTGAATTCATTGGTACTCCTAACCATATCCTCTGTACTTCTAGTATTTCAAACAGAGCCCGGATACTCAAAAAAGTCGTCAGGAAATAAATACACTACGCTTGGTGCATCAGCTGGATACGGGCTGATGCTGTCGTTGACGTAGCTCGCCTTTCAAAAGATCATCAAGAAAGAAACCCTTCGGGAGATTCAATGTCCAACTTGATCGGGTTTGTACAAAGAGTTGTATAAATCAAAGTCTTCTACTGGAATCATTCCATGAGTTGGAAGAAAGGGATATTTACGTGGTTCGAAAATTGTCTACGTCCACGAGAGGCAAACACATTTTATTGAAAATTTCAGACGAAAATTACAAACTCTTCATGATCACCTCATAACTCATAGAAACAAGCAAAGGCCGATGGCATGCTAAACTTAGGTCATGTGTAGAGACCCTGCGATAAAATACAAAAAAAGAGAGATGGAAGAAATCCAAAATAATAATAATATCTTGCATCTGATGTGCACGGTGCAGCATAAGAAATTTATCATAAATGTTCCCATTTCAAATGTTAGACTCTTGAGCACGTGAAACTAGTCATATGCACGTGCATATAACAAATAAAATATAAAGTTACTTACTTTACTACTTCTGTGAGCTCATAATTAACATGCTACTCCACCTAGTAAATATAATGATTCATCTCTAATTATTGGTTACGTGTGAGTTTTCTTGAGACTCCAAATTGATTGGTAATCTTAAGGACCAAGTTGATTGGTGAACATGTCAATCATGTAATTTGGTCCACAGCACATCATGAGAGTTGGCAAAAAACATATAAATCCAGGAAAACATGTGGTCTCAAAATTTTAATAAATGATAAACCATTCTAATAAACGAACATTTAAACTGAAATTGTATTCATGGAGGGATCAATTTTGAATAAATTAGACCATGCGATGAGCAGATATTATAAAATCATATCGGCCGAAACAATTCTTGGAAGAACCGCTTAAATTTGTAGAAGCGGAACTTTCAGGAGACCAACTCAAGAATGGATCAGAACAACACTTGCTTTAAATAATTCAGTATATGCTATATATGCCCAAGTCTTTAACATAGCATATCAATTTAGAATATATATAATAATGGCTACCACATATGCCGTCAAAAGAATTGATGTTTTTTCATAGTAACAACACAAAGATCTTTTCATAGATGGTGAATCCAATTTCCATAATCCAAGAACTAGCCAGTAGCTCATCTTATTTGGTATTACAATAAGGAGTTCCAGTGCTGATGAACATAATGAATGGAATAACTAGAAGTTTGAAAACAACCACAGGGAATTCACCAAGAGAATAATTGATATAGTATGCCCGTTTATGCTCCAAAGTCAATGAAGATAACTTCCAACCATTTCTAAATTCGAGCATGAAACTAACGTGTGAGCAGCAACTTAGTCACATGAAAAATTAAGTCAGCAAATACATCAAATACCTGGTGGGCAGCAAAGTAGATAGAGGTGGTGTAAAGCTCAAGGTGATGAATGTACTCATCAAAATCACAAAAACCAGTCCAAAATTCAGGAGTAAACTAGCAATTCAGTCAGATACACTACGTAAATTCCAGCAAGATGTCAACAATAATAATTCAAAATGAAAATCGAACAACCCTTAGCAGGAATAAGTCTTGTGGTAAATAGGGGTGGTAGTTTTCTCCAATAACCAAGCGGTTTTTTGGATTCTAGTGAACTATGCAAGCCTTGGCCAATATAAGCGTGTAGATGCAAGACCAAGAATCTCAGCACAATTAACCATTGTTATGGAAATATCACAAGATATTAAATAAAGAATTAATCATAACTCAGCTGAAATGCCAAAGCCAGTTGAGAATATCAGAGAAATCGTGAAGCGGCATCCTTTTCCTCATCAGGTATGGTCCGAGACGAAGGCCAGCAACTCATGTACCACTGCAAAGAATCGCACAGCCATAGCCGTTGCCTCCAGCTTCGACGCGGCCCAGCAATGGGCAGCACAACATGCCAACACCTCACGAGCAGCCCCAGAGACCATTGTCTCAAGCTCATCGTTAAGTCGTCACCACCTGAAAGTCTAACCCAATACCGAAATACACTGCACGTGAAGCTCCCAAGTTGTCAAGCTCTTCGGGGGGTGCATAGGGACGACCGGCTTCGTAAAAAGGAGGAATAGTTTTATCTTCCAGGATTTTTTTTAAAACCCCTCTCTAGACGATAGTTTTTATCTCCAAATATCAACGTCTTAGTTTGATGTTCCCACAAACGGCGTCAATTGTTACTTTATTTTTTGGTTCGATTTGTAACAATAAATTTATATGCAAGAAATAGATAGAACACTAAGATTTTTACGTGGAAAGCCTCGAGGGGAAAAATACGGGGTCTAGTCTAGTATAAATCTTCACTATAATACCAAGAATTTACAATAATTGTTTTTGTGCAACAATGGAGGAAGAAAAATCAGACAGAAAATGGTGCAGAGGGAGAGTTGTTGAAGGCAATGATGAAGCCTCTTTCCTTCCCCACTAACCTACTGTTTTATTCATCTAAGTTTTTTTGTAAAAAAACGAGCTTTGGTAAGTGGGCCCTTTAATTAAAGGTAATTGAGCCTCCTGATTAGGGAAAATTGGAATGTGTTAAGGCATAATGGGCTTTGGTAGAATGATCCCTAATATTTTATGAGATCAGATCGAGCCCATAAAATTCGGATACAAACAACAACAAAATAATATCGAGTTATCAGTTACCTTTAGGAATTTGCCCTAAAGATATATCTAATGATCTACAATCGGTCACACAGCCCCGGCCATTTTCCATCGATGACAGAAGGAAAAGGAATCGAGCACCAACTATTCTGGTGTCTCGCTGTCTAATTAATGCGGATGGACTAGTTATTTATCTTTTCTCCTACTATTTTCAATGCCAAATCATAATTTAATAACGTAATATCTACGCCATATTATTAATGTATCATGAATTATTTAATAATCTAAAACATATTATTTTTTTCAAAAATATCTCGTATTTTAATTTTTTTATCTTTAAAATTTCTAAGCATTTTTATGATTAAATATATACTTAAAAAACCATTTTTCCACAAATATAAGCTAAGACAAAGCTCCAGAACGCAATTTTTTTTGAGTTCCCCGACTTGCGGGATGGATAAAAGCTCATGTGCACTTTGGACAGAGTCGAGTTTTAGTTGCATGTGGAGCAAAAAAAATTATTTAGCTCAACCCCAACTAAAAAAAAAAGAACACAATTTTTTGTACCTAAACTAAAATAAAGGATCTCAGCAATTTTTAAGCATTTTCAATAATTTAGAAACTTAACCAAATATGGACTTCTTTTGAAAAAAATGAGATTTGCCATAAAACATAGTCCTTGTCAAGTTTTTGGAAGCTTTCCATTGATTTATGGAAAATCTTCCAAAAAATCTGAGTTGTATTATGGTAAAATCCAACCTAGATTTATTCCATTAATTATCGCCTTTACTCACCATGCCCCCATAACGCCTATAAATTCGCTAGTATTCCACGCACTTTTCTTCGTACACACCACACTCTTCTTACATGGCGCCTCCAAAAGGGAAGAAAAAATCACTGGGGCGAAGAAAAATCGAAATAAAATTAATAACAAATGAAAATGCTCGAGTGGTCACATTTTCGAAACGTCGAAACGGGCTGTTCAATAAGGCAACCGAGCTGTCTACGTTATGCGCGGCCAAGATCGCCATCATAGTCTTCTCCCCTTGTAGAAGAGCCTATTCATTCGGCAGCCCTAATGTTGACTTTGTGACAGACCAGTTCTTGAATCAATTTCCGATGCCGAACATGCAGAATCTTGAGCATGGGACGAATCTGCAACAGTTGAAAGATCGGTGTGATGAAATAAATGAGGAACTAAAAATCAAGAAAAGGAAGGGGAAGGAGATTGAAGAGGGCCTTGAAAGTTTTCCGAACCGAGCTTTGACGGAGGATTTGGATTTGTGTGCATTGAAAGAGATGAAGGAGAAATTGGAAAGGCTTCGAGAACAGTTTATTGAGAGGATCAATCGGCCTGAGTCAGGGTCAGGGTGTGGGGAAGGTTCGAGTCATTTAGTTGATGTTAAGGTTTCATGTTTGGAGATGGAGGGAAATGAATCTCCACTTCCATCTGATTGGCTGAAATTATGAGTTGTATCAGACTTGTTCCTGCCTGAATTCTGGCTGGCACAAGGACAATACCGTAATGCTTAAATTTATAATCCAAAAATGATTTTGACACATGTCAATATAAAATTGGACTCCACGTTCCAGTTAAGAAATGTGAATACACAAAAACAACTAAGCCTTTAATCCCAATAAAATATGATAGGTTACATGAACAATAGAGAGAATCAAGTCGAGTCGAATATATATATATATATATATATATATATATATATATATATATATATATATATATACACAACTCACTCTCATACCATATTATAAAGATTTATATTTAAATTTGTGTAGGCGAGATTTGTGACTAAATATACTTGGACTTAAGAAGTTCCAAGTTAGGTTAATTATTTCATGTGGAAACTTGTGCTTAATAGAGTGCCAACTAATTTGCTAAGAAAAACAACTTGGATGTGTATAGTGGAGTTGATTGTGTTTTTGCAATAATGATGATGATGTTGTCAATCATTTATTTATTGCGTGCCCATTTGCAAGCTATGTTTGGGAAAATTGTTATTCGTTGTTGGGAATTATTTCTGTGCGTCACAATCTTATTGAACATCATTTGATTTAGCATCAAGGTTTGAATCCATTCAAGAGGTATTTTACAATTTGGAATGGGTTGTGACATTGCATTGTTTGGATTATTTGGAAGAGATGAATGATGTCATATTTAAAGGGCTAGAACCGAATAATGATTGTTATAGAGAAAGTGAATGTTAGAATTTGGTCTTGGTTCTCCTCGTTTTATTCATCGTATAATTACTTTTGACCAATTGGTTTGTGAACCTGATTTTTGTTTTTCATTGTATTTCAAACGGGTAATTTAGTTATAATGTTACATTGATGATTACGTCTTGTAACCTATGAATATATTTTTCTTATCAAATGCATATACATGAATTTAAAAGGAGTGGTCTTCCTACTAAATCCCTCAGGTGTTGCCATTTGGACAATTTAAATAACGTTTGTTTTAAAATATATTTAAAATGACATATTCTCTGAAATAAGTAGGGACAAATTAGGAAACGAAAGATTTGGTTTAATTCCAACAAATAACGGACATATAGTTAACATAGTTGAAAACCTTTGATAAAAAAATAATGCTATATTTTTTATCTAATAATATGTTTGTTTATACTTTGGCTCAAGTATTTCATTGATTTGCTTCATATTCAACATATCATGATTTGAACAAAGTAATTGCAACAAAAACCAACGAGCTAGCGCCGGTTTGGAGACTTCCCAAGAACCCCAGCCTCTCCCTTTTGCGATTATACAACAAATTAACACATGAAATCACAAATTTATAACAAAATTCGATTCATTTTGAGCTATGGAAATCTCATGGACAGAAACTTGTAAACAAACAATGGGACTGATCGAAGATCACACAAACGAAGCCAGATTTGAGCCATGTACGTAAAAGCAAACACATTCAGACAACATATATAATAAATCAGAGAAAACACCAAGAAACTAAGAATAAGCATCAGGGTTCTGAAGTAGGTAAGCCTTATACATTCCCAAAACCCTTTATTTCCCTGCCTTCGCTTCTTCTTTCAGCACGAAATCACACACCGTATAATACTTGCTAGTCACCTTAGATACCGAACCACCATCTTCGGTTTTCTCGAACTTCACATCATACGTAATCTTTTTCGAGTTTATCATCAATGCATCATCTTCGGTCAACGTATACTTTGTTGTTGGATTTTCTCTAGCAAAATGTATCTTAGGAATGTACTAACAAACAGAACGATGGTTTCAAAGTTTTTGTCGATGCGAGATTTGTAATCTCCGTCCTTAAGACAATATTACCCCGCCTTGGTGCTAACGATTTGCTATGGCAATTTGTCTCCCAAGATACAACGACTATGACTTGTGATATGAGCACTCCAAATCACAAGTATTCAAACCACAAATGTTCAAAGCACTCAATAAGAAGAAATTTGATGAACAAACAAAATGCTCTCAATTTTCACTTATTTTCTGATGTAGATTTCGAAATCTTGTGTTAAACAAGTGATGGAATGTTATATTTATAGTATACTAAGATATATGTACAAACGAACACCATTTGGAGGCACCACATCACGAAATATCGCTCCCGAACATGAATAGACACATCATTCCGCGCAACAGACACACGGCTCGATCGATCGGGCCTGGTGCTCGATCGATCAAGCCCCTCCTTCTAAAGAATGGAAAAATTCTATCTTGCTCGATCGAGCCATTGGTCTCGATTCTTGCTCGATCGATCGAGCCATTGGTCTCGATCGATCGAGCACTTATGATTTCCTCTTTCACTTTAATTTACTCAAATATTCCAACAATCCCCCAAATGAATTAAGTTAATGCATGTATGCAATTGAGTGCTTTGACGAACTACTATGGCATCTGGAGAGATAACTTGCGGCTTTGAATCTTCCGTAGTAGTATTCAATCGGATTTACTTGACTTAACAGTAAACTTATAGTCTTGAACTATTTTAGTTGTTTGTGTAAATCTAGACAATTGTACCCACATCATAATAATTCTAACATTCGCATTGAGTTCTTACGGTTGTGTCCGTTTCGGTCATGAACCACGCTTGGTTTCATAAGTGCTTTCCATTTTTTGAAGCGGCGACACTTCGCACTTACGTAGGTGATCTTCTAAAAGAGTATCTCGCTATACTCCAACATATTCTAATATGTCTTAGGAATTATTAAAGGCATTTTGCCTATCATCGTACCCTTTTGTAGGCTACATTAATTCTCCAAGGTGTTTATACAATCTAGTAATTTGGTTGTCCCTTTTGAACTTAGATCTTGGATCTTCAGTCACATAGGTTGGGTATTCACTACAAGATTTTGATTATAGTGTTTTAATCTCATCCCCCTCGATAAAATATATACTTGATCTATAGGTAAGCCTTTCGTAAGCGGATCCGCAATATTTTCCTTTGACTTCATGTAGTCAATGAACATAATGTTATTTGGGATCAATTGTTTAATAGTAGTGTGTCTACGACGTATATGTCTAGACTTGCCATTATACATGCTACTATGTGCCCTTCCTATAGCAGATTGGCTATCACAATGTATTTTAATTGCAGGCACATGTTTTTCCCAACAATGAATTTCTTCCAAGAAACTTCTAAGCCATTCGACTTCTTCTCCCGCTTTATCCAAAGCTATGAATTCAGATTCCATAGTGGATCTAACAATACAAGTTTTCTTGGTAGATTTTCACGATATTGCAGCCCCACCAATGGTAAACACATAACCAGTTGTCGACTTGGAGTCTTGCTTGTCTGATATCTAATTTACATCACTGTATCCTTCCAATACAGCAGGATATCTTGTATAGTGAAATCCATAGTTCATGGTGTACCTTAAATATTTAAGTACTCTCATCAATGCCTTCCAATGATCATTATTTGGATTGCTCGTGAATATACTTAGTTTGCCAACCGCATATGCAATATCAGGACGTGTACAGTAAATGAGATACATGTCTATTATCCTTGAGTATTCTAATTGCATGACAGAGTCTCCTTTGTTTTTAACCAAATGTAGATTCGGGTCATAATGTGTCTTTACAGACGACGTGTCATTCGCGATAAATTTCTCGAGTATTTTCTCAACATAATGAGACTATGACAACACTCGTCCTTCGGATATCTTGAAGATTTTAATTCCAAGTATCACATCAGCTTCACCAATATCTTTCATTTCGAAATGTTTTATTAACATTTCTTTGTTGCGTTGATGATTTCTAAGTTGCTTCCCACTATGCGCATATCATCAACGTACAAGCATACTATTACATATGCTTTAGGCGTGCTTTTCATATATATGCATTTGTCACACTCGTTGATTTTGAAACCATTTGACAACATTATTTTGTCAAATTTTTCATGCCATTGTTTCGTCGCTTGCTTAAGCTCATACAATGACTTAACGAGTCTACATACCTTTTTATCTTGTCCGGGAACCACAAACCGCTGGGTTGTTTCATATAAATTTTCTCCTCAAGTTCCCCATTTAGGAATGTTATTTTTACATCCATTTGATGTATCTCTAAATTGTTTAGAGCATTGATGGCAATGATCACTCTAATGGACGTAATTCTCGTGACTGGTGAATATGTATCAAAGTAATCAAGGCCTTTCTTTTGTCTATATCCCTTTGCCACGAGTCTCGCCTTGTACTTATCAATTGAACCATCAGACTTATATTTCCTTTTAAGAATCCATTTGCATTCTAAAGGTTTACTTCCAGTTGGAAGGTCTGCCAATTCCCACGTATGGTTTTGCATTATGGATTCTATTTCCCCATTAATAGCCTCTTTCCGCATAGGAGTATCAGGGCTAGATAATGCGTCACTAACCGATCTTGGTTCATTGTCCAACATTTATGTCATGAAGTTAGGACCATAAGTCTTAGCCACTTTGGTCCTCTTGCTACGTCGCGGCTCTTCAATTTCTTTTGAGTCAACGATAGCTTCTTCAAACTTCCTTTTCTTATGACATATTTCCTTGTTTGTTTTGTAGGGAAATATTTCTTCAAAAAACACCACATTTCTTGATTCCATGATTGTACCTTCATGCAGATCACTTATTTCAGATTTATGTACTAAAAATCGATATGCACTACTATTGTTAGCATAACAAATAAATACACAATCTATTGTTTTAGGCCCAATTTTCACTTGCTTTGGTTTTGGTACTGCTACCTTAACCAAGCATCCCCACACTTTAAAATATTTGTAGGAAGTTTGTGGCATTTCCATAACTCATAAGGAGTATGTTGGAATCGAAGAGGGTGGATGTGAGATTCCTTGGCTACTTTAGCGTTTTAAAATGAGTTTGCAAAACTAAAAGAGTTTGCGCTTGCGGAAGGCTTAAGTCAATCGATAAATAAAATAAAATAAGAAGTAAACAAATAAATAAATACGTAAAGTAAATGACAAGGATATTTGTTATAGAAGTTTGGCGATGAATCGCCTACGTCTCCTCTTCCCGGTTAGATAACCTCCAACCGAGGTTCCACTAGAATAAATGATCTTGGTCTTGAGGGCTCCAAGTTAGCCACAACCCAACTCTTCCCAAGTTTACAAAGCTCTTCCCGAGCACACTACTCTTCCCGAGCTACCAACACTCTTCACAAGTCTTCTTGGCCTTAAAGGCTCCAAGGATAGCCACAACACATGCACCAACTTTACTTGTTGGCGACTTTACAATTTACCAACTTGCTTTGGTGTTGGAGGACCTTTACAATAAATCAAACCAAAAACACCTTCACGGTGTACTCACACGAAGACAACAAGACTTTAACAAAAAGAGAATTACAAACTTCAATACAACAACAATGTATGGAGATTGCAATGCAATTTGAAATGATAATGATCAAGACTTTGTAGAAGTTTGTAGGCTTGTTTCTTAGCTTCAAAATGCTCCAAAGCACCAATATTTATAGTGTAGGAGGCCCCCTAGGCTCCTACTAGCCGTTGCTACACATAAGGCTGAAATCACTCCTCGATCGCCTCGGACATCGCCTCAAAGGATCTCCATCGTCGCGCCCCAACGGTCACCAAATCACGCACATCGCCTCAGGCGATCGGTGGATCGCCTCAGGCGATCAAAGGCAAAAATCAAGGTCGTAGCCTCAGCATGTCCAAATCTGTCATCGCCTCAAACGAACTCCACATCGCCTCAGGCGTTCGTGCCATCGCCTCAGGCGTTCAATGCCACCGCCTCGGGCGATCTCCCCTGCCCGCATGCCCGCGCATTCCTCGGCGTCGCTTCAGTCGATGTGCAGGGCGATGTCGCTCCTGGATGCCATCACCTGGGGCGATCCAGCCCACAACATGCACAATCGATTTTCTTCATTCCAATCCATTTTTCATCACTTAATCTACACACTAAGTATATATATTAGTATAATAAACAAAAGTTTTGTTGATCATCAAAACTCAAAGATAAACCGGGGATAACTTAACGCATTAAACGCAACCATGCGTTTAAGGCTCAACAATCTCCCCCTTTTTTATGATCACAAAACTTGATAAACTTGAATAAGTAATATGCATGAAAAATGACTCCCCCTTAACAATTGTATAACACATACAAGTTAAACAAGTAAATCATTAAACAAATAACTCTCCCCCTCAAACCATGCATACACAAGCTCTCCCCTTTAAACTATGCATGTATTACGGTTCAAGTTTATCACAAAATTCTCCCCCTTTTTGTGATAATCAAAAAGCATAAAATTTAAATAAATATAGCATAAATATGTTGACACATAGCCATATTTTATCAACTTACACATATGTTCCTCGTCAAGCATAAGATTTAATCATATAGAGGAAAACATGCGTTTAAGGCAAACAATAATGAATTCTAAACATTTCAAAGTATGCATATGTTCTACCAAGAGTTCATGCACCTATGCCCAAAAAATATTAAAATTCTCAAACCAACATTTAATAAGATTATTAAGGTCATGATAGCATTATATCAAAGATTAAGCATCTAAGCATGCTAAATCACATAATTTCATAATTCCACATAACATATTCAAATTTGAATCAAAGACATATCAAGATTCTTACTATAAAAAGATAAGCACACATCATGCATCAAGATAATTTGTATGTGCATATGCTAAGGGGTATTCCATTTTACTACAATGAATATTGAGCTTCAATATTTATTGATCACAATTAATTTGTGCAAATTACATTTTGAATTGCTCTTTTAACATGTATAAAGTAAATTTTACCCTTGATGACAAGAGTCCGTTCTTGTCATTGGTCCAACGTCTCGCGCCTCTTCTATAGTGGTGAATAGAATAAATTCTTCCTTTGAGTTGCTTGGCCCTTCATCCTCCATCCCATTGTGGTTCCTACAAAATAAATTTATAATAGGAGGATCTTTGATACCCATTTGATTTTTGGGTCCTTGATGGTTAGCTTTCAATGGCAATTTTGGAATCCATTTCCACCTTTTGTTAGGTTGGTATTGGATTCTAGCAAATCTACATTTGTTCTTGGTATGACAATTTTTACAACAATAGTTACAAGTAAGAGAATCATGCTTTGCTTTGGCCAACAAGCTTGAAAAATATTTTGATTTGCTTGAAAAGCCTAAACCGGATTTGTCAAACCTACAACGTTGTAATCCAAGCAATTCACTCATCTTTTGACTACTTTCACTATATTTGCAAAAAAATATCTTTAAAGAATTTAATTCATTTTTCAATGAATTATTTTCTTCATCTTTCTTAGCAATCTCAAGTTTGAGTAATTTGTTACTCATCTTGGTTTTGCCAAGAGCATCAATAAGTTCATGATAGGAATCTAATAATTCATTAAATGAAGGTACCTCATCATCGCTTTCATCTCCTTCATCATTTGCGTCATCTTTGGCCATGAGACAAAGGTTCGTTTCTTCTTCATCGGAGTCACTATCACTCCATGTGGCTATAAACGACTTCTTCTTCCCTTTATCCTCATTCTTCTTCCTAGGACATTTGTTAGCATAATGGCCTTTTTCTTGACAATTAAAACAAGTTACCTCATTTTTGGATTCTTGTTTGGTAGTACTAGAGGCCTTTGGTTTGTTGTGTTTGTTGAAGAGCTTCTTAAACTTCCTTGTGAACAAGATCATCTCTTCATCCTCATCGTCATCTTCATCCTCGGAGTGATCTTTTCTCCCAACCAATGCTATCCCATTTCTTCTGGATCTATCCTCCTCCTTTATTTCTCTCCTTGTTGCAACTCAAGTTCATGAGTCACCAATGTACCATGGAGCTCATCAAGGTCATATGAAGCATTTTCTCCTTTGTTTGACTCAATGATGGCGGTTCTCTTTGCGTCACATTCCTTAGGCAATGCTCTTAGGGCTCTCCTCCATATTTGCTCTGGAGGGTACTTCTCTCCTAGTTGGGCAAGCTCGTTGATAATTTGGGTGAGCCTTCTAAACATAGAATCCACCTCTTCTCCGGACTCCATCTCAAATGTCTCATATTTGAGTTGTAGGAGGTCTATCTTTGTCTCCTTTACTTGGTTGGTTCCTTCATGACAAATTTGCAATTTGTCCCATATCTCCTTAGCGGTTGAGCACATCGAGATCCGGTTGTACTCCTTCATATCTAAAGCACAATGCAAAATATTAATAGCTTTAGCATTTTGTGAGATTAAAATCATGTCCGCTCTAGTGAAATCGTCCACTTCTTTAGGGATACTTATTCCCCCAACTTCCTTTAAAGGAATATGTGGACCTTTCACTATGATCTTCCAAAGGTCATAATCTACAAATTGGATATATAGAGAAATTCTATTTTTCCAATACCCATAGTTATCACCTGTGAAGAGCGGATGTATATTTGTCGATTGACCTTGGGCAAACTCATTTGCTAGATTAGCCATATAAAAATTTTGATTTAAAAACAAAAATCAAATGGCTCTGATACAACTTGTTGGAATCGAAGAGGGGGGTGAATGAGATTCCTTGGCTACTTTAGCGTTTTAAAATGAGTTTGGAAAACTAAAAGAGTTTGCGCTTGCGGAAGGCTTAAGTCAATCGATAAATAAAATAAAATAAGAAGTAAACAAATAAATAAATACGTAAAGTAAATGACAAGGATATTTGTTATAGAAGTTCGGCGATGAATCGCCTACGTCTCCTCTTCCCGGTTAGATAACCTCCAACCGAGGTTCCACTAGAATAAATGATCTTGGCATTCAGGGCTCCAAGTTAGCCACAACCCAACTCTTCCCGAGTTTACCAAGCTCTTCCCGAGCACACTACTCTTCCCGAGTACACAAAGCTCTTCCCGAACACAATACTCTTCCCGAGTCTTCTTGGCCTTAAGGGCTCCAAGGATAGCCACAACACATGCACCAACTTTATTTGTTGGCGACTTTACAATTTACCAACTTGCTTTGGTGTTGGAGGACCTTTACAATAAATCAAACCAAAAATACCTTCACGGTGTACTCACACGAAGACAACAAGACTTTAACAAAAAGAGAATTACAAACACCAATACAACAACAATGTATGGAGATTGCAATGCAATTTGAAATGATAATGATCAAGACTTTGTAGAAGTTTGTAGGCTTGTTTCTTAGCTTCAAAATGCTCCAAAGCATCAATATTTATAGTGTAGAAGGCCCCCTAGGCTCCTACTAGCCGTTGCTACACATAAGGCTGAAATCACTCCTCGATCGCCTCGGACATCGCCTCAAAGGATCTCCATCGCCGCGCCCCAACGGTCACCAAATCACGCACATCGCCTCGGGCGATCGGTGGATCGCCTCAGGCGATCAAAGGCAAAAATCAAGGTCGTAGCCTCAGCATGTCCAAATCTGTCATCGCCTCAAACGAACTCCACATCGCCTCAGACGTTCGTGCCATCGCATCAGGCGTTCAATGCCACCGCCTCGGGCGATCTCCCCTGCGCGCATGCCCGCGCATTCCACCGCCTCGGGCGATCTCCCCTGCGCGCATGCCCGCGCATTCCTCGGCGTCGCTTCAGTCGATGTGCGGGGCGATGTCGCTCCTGGCTGCCATCGCCTGGGGCGATCCAGCCCACAACATGCACAATCGATTTTCTTCATTCCAATCCACTTTTCATCACTTAATCTGCACACTAAGTAGATATATTAGTATAACAAACACATGTTTTGTTGATCATCAAACTCAAAGATAAACCGGGGATAACTTAACGCATTAAACGCAACCATGCGTTTAAGGCTCAACAGAGTATTATCCTTACTTTTGTGTGGTATTTTGTTTAAAATATAGTTTGCCGACGGGATTGCTTCCCCCCACAAGTTTTGTGGTAATCCATAACTTATCAACATAGTATTCATCATCTCTTTTAGAGTACGGTTTTTATGTTCGGCAATACCATTTGATTGTGGTGAATATAGGGCAGTGGTTTGGTGAATAATGTCATACACAGTGCGGAATTCTTCAAACGGTGTTCCATATTCTCCACATCTATCGCTTCAAACATTCTTTATCTTTTCGCTACGTTGATTTTCAACTTCATTCATGTATTGTTTAACTATTTCCAAGGCCTCGTCTTTACTTCTTAGCAAATAGAAGTAACAATATCTCGTACAATCATCAATGAAAGTAATACATAGATCCGTATGAATTAATTCAAGAGGTGTCGTAGTTCTTTCAATTGAATGGAATGGCGGTTTCATTAGCTTGGCCTCGACACAAGTCTCAAACTTATGTTTCAAGTTAACATTCATTTGAGGCAATAAGTTTAACTTTATTAATTTGTTAAGTGAACCATAATTCACATGACCCAAACGATCATGCCATAAATTACAAGATTCAATCAAATAAGTAGAATCATTCACTTTATTGTTTTCAAATTGACGTATAATCGTCATTACATTCATTTTGAAAAGGCTTTTTCCATACAGCCCTTTCCAACAAAAACTCCATTTTTTGAAAGTACAATTTTTCTAGATTCTAAAACTAGTCTAAAACCCGTCTTGACTAGAGCCGATCCGGATATCAAGTTCTTTCGGATGTCGGGAACATTTAGGACATCTATCAAAGTCAATTCATTTCCCGAAGTAATCTTTAGAACCACCTTCCATGTCCAACTACATGAGATGTAGTTGAGTTTCCCATGTAGAGTTGGCGCCCACTTATTGGAGTGTATGTGGAGAACATGGCTTTGTCCGAGCACACATGCCGGGTTGCACCGAAATCGACGAACCATTCCATAGGATTGTCCACCAAGTTCGTTTCAAAGATCACAAGGGTTAACATTAGATCATTCAAGTCATCCGAGATCCGATCATGTTCGGCCACATTGACTTGATCTTTTTCTTTCCCACGAATGACTTTGTTACGACAATCATTTGCCATGTGATTGGGCTTTCCACTTATAGCATTTCCCTGCGAACTTTTTCGTCTTGCCATTGTTCGAGGCCGTACCGTCAAAATTACGCGTTGATCCGGTTCTTTGTTCAACGAGGTTAGCCCATGGTTCCATTTGAAACCTACCCACCTTCCTCTCGGAAGCTTTGTTGTCCTCCTCGATTCGTAGTCGAACCACAAGATCTTCAAGACTCATCCCCTTTCGTTCGTGTTTCAGATAGTTCTTGAAGTCCTTCCACATATGAGGTAATTTTTCAATCATAGATGTGACTTGGAATGAATCACTTAGACTCATTCCCTCAACATGAATGTCATGCAAGATCACTTGTAGATGTTTCACTTGCGCCATCACAGGCTTGGTATCAACCATCTTGAAATCAAGTAACTGTCCAACTATGAATTTCTTCATGCCGGCATCCTCGGTTTTGTCTTATTTTCCAGCGATGCCCATAGTTCATTTGCTGTTTTCACAAGACAATAAACGTTATATAATTTATTATCTAACCCATTTATGATATAGTTCTTGCATAGGAAGTCGATTTGATTCCATGCATCAAGTGCCGCCCTCTTTTGGGTGTCAGTCTCTCCCTCTTCAACCGTAGGAGCCTCCTCGGTTAAGAACTTTGTCAAACTCGTTGTAGTCAAGTAAAAGAGCATCTTTTGTTGCCACCGCTTGAAGTCGTTCCCATTGAACTTTGCAGGCCTTTCACCATGATGAACAGGATTCATTGTTGCACTTGAAGAAGTCATTTGTTGCCTTTATTGTCTTAAGATTGTTGTTGGATTTTCTCTAGCAAAGTGTATCTTAGGAATGTAGTAACAAACAGAACAATGGCTTTAAAGTTTATGTTGATGCGAGATTTGTGATCTCCGTCAGTTTCTTGGGTATCATACGTAGCAAAATGGTCATCGTCGGTGATTTTAATATCATCAATATCAATATCAACATCGGGTTCGGCCCGTTCGGGATATGTCACATTGTCTTTGCCTTTACGTGGATCACTAGGACCTTCCATTAGTAATTCGAAAAAAATACAAGTAAATGATGTATCGAAAACTTAGAGTTGTGATAAGATTGATGAAAAATAAAATGGGTGTGGAGGATATTTATGCGCATGAAAATAATTTTCACTTCCTAGCTGTCGATCTATAACGGTCACAAAATCTTAGCCATCGATTTTTAAAATAAAAAAAATTATTATTTTTTATGGTTGAACCGGTTAACCACCGGTTACAAACTGCCGGTTCAACCTTTTCAACGGTCAGGAGATCCTGACCTTTGTTCTACAACGGATAGGAGATCCTGGCCGTTCGTTTAAAAAGATATATTTTTTTAAAAAATAAGGTGTGGAACCGTCGGTTAGAACCAGTGGTTCCACGGTTTTTGGGAACCATGAACCGTAACCAGCCTGTCAGAACCGTCAAACGGGTCAATGGATAATCAGCTCATTGACCCGGTTACGGTCCGGACCGGGCCATGGTTATAACCGCGGTCATGTCTACTAAAAATCCACTTTATTCCGATCTGACCCTTGTCTTCACTTCTCTTTCACCTTTTCCGCTTCCCCTCCCTTTCCATTCATGAAACCTAATTTCTCTAGATTCACCACCGCCGCCACGCTCTCTGCATTGGGCGACGGAGAACCCTAAACCCTTACACAGTGTCCGACCGCAAATGAGAGAAACCAGCCATCTTTTTTCCCAAGCGTACTCAAAGTGAATTTTTTTTCGCTGTGTAAATAAATAAAGATTCACTATGTCGGCAGTAGTTGAGTTCACAGATCAGCAACTCGTTGACGCTCTTCAAGATCTCGCGATCAATGACCAGGTTTTGCACTTCTCTTCCTTAAATTCATTATTTTCTTGTTCTTTTTTTTTACCTAGGGTATGTGGTGTGGATGAGCAAGGATTTGACTACTTTTTCTCGATACATGTGGGGATTCTTTTGATGTTTTGCTAATTAGATGAGTTGAACGTGTTGATTTCAAAAGGGAAGTTGTTCAGAAGTAGATGGACAGCTGCAACCATAATGGGGATTGTGCGATATGTTTGAACAAGATCGTGCTTCAAGAAACAGCTCTTGTAAAAGGTTGCGAGCATGCCTACTGGTTTGTTTGAATCTGATGTACTTCTCCTTTTTGTCATATGCACCATGATTTTCTAAGCTATATCCTGTGAATACCAACTTGTATGCGATCCTTCGTTATTGAATGTGGCAAATCACACTACGTGTTTGTCAATAACGTGATTGGTGCTTGGCTAGGCTTGTTTCAACAATGTTTCAATTTTCTTCGGTAGGAGAATCAAGATGTGGAAGTTGTTCTTTATGAATATGATATTATAGTTAATTAACAGAAGTTGATCAGAACTATTAACGCACAAAACTCAGCACAAAGCGTGGGATTCAAGTGTGATATGCATCTTGCGACGTGCCTCTTATAAAAAGGAACCGACATGCCCTCAGTGTAAAATTCCATTCGAGTTCCTCAATATTCATTGCACACTTGATGAGAGGTAATTTACTGATTTATTCTCACCTTGAAATGTAATCTTGTTGGGCAGTCTATTGATAGGTATAGTTATTTCATGGTGCAGTTCCTTCTTCTTAGAGCTTCATGGTTCAATCCATTGGTTGTGGTGGAAGGGAGGAGATAATGATGAAATTGAAGATTATTACTACGAGGACAAGGATTTAGTCGACGTTTACTTAATTAGTTCCTCCAGTTTCGTATTGGCATCCGATGAAAACTTCAAGGCTTGTGTGGAGGCACCTTGTACAGTATTTCTATGATTTAGTATCTTCTGTCTAAATAAGGAGACTAGATGGTAAATTTGAGCTGTATAATGTATATGGCTCGCTGTGTCCCTCCAGGATTTAGCTGTTTTTACCTAAATGCTGTACATTTAGTTCTTAATTGATTTTTTCTTCCTACTATCCATTTTCCTTGTGTATGTGTGTATGTTATATATATATATATATACCAAGAATTTTCCTTAGTTTCATATAACACCATTAAATTAATGGCAGTCCTGGATGGTGCTGGCAATTTCCTTGAAAGTGTGAAGCATAATGGCTTGGCTGATGATTTGTCATTTGTGTTTTTTTCATAGAAGAGACGCTCTATGGTACACTGAGGGATATACATGATGCATTGGTACTGTTGTTCCTGCACATTATACATTCACCGATAAACACAGGCCAACGAGTTTACATCGAATACCAAAAGTTCAGAACATGACAACAGAGTGAGTGCTGATCTCAACTTGCTTATTTTTCAAAAGAAATGCACAATGTCTTGTGATCTTCATACCGAGGATTATGTGCAAAATTACTGCTGAAAGGAATTTGAATCAACCTGCATTTTCTCATAGGAACTTGAATCAAATTGTAATGTTATCTTGCAACTATACAATGAGAAAACATATCCCCAAGGTGACTTTTGAGGTGGGGCGACATCCAACCTTAAAGACCTGTGGCAAAGATTATGCAGGGTGTCTGGCAGCACCAATAAGACCATTATGCCACCATCTATAAAAGCGTTGTACGGTTGTACCAACTTTAAAATTCTCAATTCGTTTTTCAAGAAGCACAACAGCATCTCCATTCATAAAATCAGAAGTTGATTGTCACCAAGTGTTGGATAATACAGTAAAAATAATGTGATCCTGAATTGTCGTCCTTGGCTATGGCCATGCCGCCATGCCAACATGGATAATTGAATTTATAGTCCATCGTCACAGTAGAGGCAGATCTTTTCCAACAATAAAATTATATTGTTACTTGGAAAGATAGATATCTATGAAACAACCATGCCTTAAAATCTATGTTTCTTAGAAGAATTTTTCTCCTCGGGTGAAGTTGTTGATTAAGTCGAAAGTAGATTTTTGCATCTGGCTAAAACTTGAACTAGCACATACAGGAAGTATCACATACCCATATTGAATGACATCAAACCAGCAACAGCTAGACCTAACAGCATCCTGAAATTGCATTAAGATTCAATATTAGAAATTAAATAAATTAGCCATGACCTTTAAAACCACCAAAAATTAAATTGACAGAAGAAAGATAAGATCAAATATTTGAACGAAATAAAACAAGACCATTATTTTTTTATTTATTGTTTATGCCCTCATTTTCCAATATGTGAAATCTATTTAAATTGACAGAAGAAAGATAAGATCAAATATCTTGTTCTTACCTATCATCTTTCAATCTGTTGAAGCTTTAATTGATTAAAACGTTCGTCATTGATGAACGAGTTTATCTACATTTTATGTTTGCATGATGAACATGAAGATATCACTACGGTGGATAAATATATATCACGAAAAGTGTGATGGAGTTGCTCTGTATTTTTTTTTTCTTCTGGAATTCCTGGGAGTGGACGACTGATAAGATGGGCGGGCGACCGAGGGGATTGGTGGGCGACCAATGGGAGAGAGGGCGACCGACCCAGGGAATGGGAGGGCGACCGATGGGTGGAGTGGGCGACCGAAAGGATGGGCGGGTGACCGAGGGGGAGTGGGCACCGAGAGGATTGGCTGGGTCAAGAAATTAGAAAATGGGGAAGGAGAAGATTTTAGTATATTTTAGTTATTATGTTCAAGGGTAATTTTGTCTTTTGTATCATGGAGGTCATTTTCTTAATTGGCTTTTGTACCGGTCTTTTTTACCAAAATCTCTCCCACTAACGCACACCATAACAAATTCAAGTCATGAATTTGATTATTTATTCTTGGCCTCAGAGAATATTATAAAACCTAGCAAATCATTCTTCTTATCTTCCTTGGAACTATTTGCCCAAAGTGACTCTCATTCATACAGATCAATATTCACACATATCAATATGATTTTTTCAAGGTGATCAGGTTCAAATGCACTGTGTATAAAAAATTAGGTTTCTCACAAACAAATAACAGTGCATCATATCAAGACAATGAAAAGTGTACTTGTGAATGTCAACTCATAATCATTATAAATGTTTTTCGATAGTCCACATGCTCAACTCTCGTAACCTTCTCTATTAGTATATTGAACGAACATGACTTGGTCAATATGCCTTAATTGGTTTGTAACGTAAGGCCTCGGCTCATGGTTTCAATAAAAGAATCGGACATTCAAAGCAAGTGAGTAAGTCATATATAACCATGTTGCACAATACCATATCATAATTCCCTCTATTGATAATTCATCATTTTCTTTTGAATTCACCATCATTTCTTATTATTAGATTATGATTCTTATTATTATTATTTTTTCATTCTTCTCAATCACTATGTGATTCTAACTCTTCAACATTTTTCTTTGCATTCATATCTTTTTTCATTGTTTCTCCCCTTCTAATTTTTCAAGCACGAACATGAGATATGGTTAAAGTGCATACGAGCTTACTCACTTGAGGGTAGGAATAATGCATAAGCTATCAACAAGGTGGTTGATGTGTGATTTTGAAACGATACCGAATGGGGTTTTATCATGTGCTTTTGCACATACCATTTATTTTTCAATAAGCTCAAAGGGAGAGCTAGGGACAAAATGATGTCGTTTAGTGGCTTCAAAGGCTCAAACTTAAAATTGACTAAATCATGCATAAGCCATATAACATCCGTATTTCGCCTCGAATGTACTATAAAACAAGTTCTAGACTACTCTCAATTCACAAATAAGTCATATGATTTAACCAATGTGCTCAATTATGTCTCAAAGTCTAGATGCAAACAATGTATTATCAAATAATTTTGATGGGATTTTAAAGCAGAATACATGGTATCTCAATCCACATTCTTTAACAATAAGCTCAAAGGGTATCTATGCAATATATCAGTGAAAATCAAGGCCCACCACAATTTCAAGAATTGCCCATATCATCTATGTGTTTATTCAAATCAACATTAAGCCTCCAATCATAGTCAGACGAGTTCAGAATTCATTTTGTTGGTATTGACAAAACATCAAATTACTCAGTATCAGCTCATATTTCATCATCGGCCTTAACTAAAACATATCGTAAGAAAGACTAGCTCATATTTCATCATCGGCCTTCACTAAAACATATCGTAAGAAAGACTTGGTAACTATCTAGAAATGAAATGACACAAGCAAATGAAACTGAAAATCAATTTTTTTTTTTTAATTTGAACTCGAGTAACTAAACAAACAGGAATTCATATACTCTTGAAGACATATATTCAAAAATGACCCCCAAAACTTAAAACCGTGCATTATTCTCAATGTATATTTCAAGAGATATTGAAAGGATAACACACATACCTGCGACGACGATTGTCAACGATCTTCGTCTGTCTCCTCATCATCATGATGGTGGTGGGTTGGGAATGTCAATGCATGTGGGAATGGAACGGCATTAGGGTCAGAGCTCGGTAGACGATGCGCTAGAGCCGCAGATAGATCAAAAACGAAGCGCATGAATTGACGGTTCTCATTGTGGATATCCTCTAATCGTTGGTCAATGGATGTCAGCTTCTCCTGGAGTGTCTCGGGACTTGGGTCCGATCGTCGGACCCATGCGTGGCTAGAGATGGCAGCATCTGGAATCGGTAGCTCCCGTCGGCGAGCTGGAGTATCCATCAAACTACGGGCGACAACTATCGGGGCCTTTGGCCTTGAAAGCTCTTCATTGGGGCTCCACACAACCCCTGCCTGGTGGCACAATGCAGTAATCAGTGATGGGTGGGCCAAACGGAGTGTCGAGGTACGATTTGCGGCGTTCATAATCGAGGCGCTGATAATGTGGCCCAGGTCTACAGTCAACCCAGTGAGTATGGCATAAATCAAAACGCCCTTGTCCTTCGTCAGGTCAGAAACATTTGTCGAGGGCATCACCCGAGTGACGATAAAAGCAAACCATGACTTCGCATCCATCTCCAAATCGCTTTTCGGAAGTGTCACCGGTTCACCATAAGGTGGCAAAACCCATTGTGCTCCTTCTCTGCACAGTCTAGCAATGATAGTGGTGTAGTTGGGTCTCTCTTGATTGTAGGTGGTGTAGGTGTCATTGTCGATGTCGGGCATGTTGTACAATCTATTTATGGCCTCGCGACTGAATGACACCGTTTTGCCCCTCACTCGAGTTTCAGTGACCGTGGGTTGCTCCTTCAGATTGGCATAAAATTCCCGTATAATCGGGACCACAGCATCACAAGGTGTGTCCACAAATTCCATCCATCCTCTCCTCCCTGCTTCTTGGAGAACTGGACAATCCAAAGATTTGAGCTCCATACCACGTTCCTTCAGGATGTTTTTCTTTCGGAAATTTTGATAAGTTTGAGCGGCATTTGCACTAATAAACCTATGCCGATCGTAGTTACCCGACGAGGATGAATCTCCTTTTGATTTCTTCTTTGATCTCTTATTTGGAGCCATTTAGCAAACACTCGGTAGGCACACTTCAAATCAACAACTCTTAAGCAAAAAAAAAAATTTGCAACTTTCCAACCACAATTCAAGTAATATATGCAATTCAATACCCCTTCAATTCAAGGCAAGAACATACTCCAGCAACACTTGAAGATAAAAAAGTTGGCTTTGGATGCACTTCAATGCTAAACTTCTCCACCTCAAAATATCATGCTTAATAAGAAGATAAACCTTGAAAGATGAGTGCTTGCAACCAAATTTGAGATGAAAGTGAAGAAAATCCCCAAATTCGCCTAAACTTTAAACCCTAGGTTGAATTTATGTTGAGTTCCTGCACCCACCCAACAGAGAAATAGGGATGAATTAAGAGTGGATTTGGTATTGAAAAGCAAAAAAATAATCTGTGAATAAAGGTTGGGATTTGGAGAGGAGCAAGTGAAGGACGAGAGCATTTAGGTTTTGGTGTGTGAATTGTGTGTGAAATGGGCAAGATCTGAATTTTAAAGACCAAATTGTCGGTGCAGGAAATTTGACCATGCGCCTATGCACATTTTGTACTGCCTGACCATTTGTTTTTAAAAAAAACACTTCTCCTGGCACCTAGGCGGCTATATTCATGCGCCTAGGCTTACGTGGCCTGCCAAAAATTTTAATTTTCAAAATTTTCCTCAACTTGTTGTCCCTTGAACCCAGTAACACTACAATAATGAAATATAGGGCATTAATGAATCGATTACATGCTTGTCGATAAATAAATGAAAAATAAAAGAAAACTAAGTAAAATGCATTTAGATTGCCTCCCAAAAAACGTTAGGTTTATAGTCTTCAGATAAACGTCCCTCAAAATGATCACTACGGTTCTGTGAGACGAATGTAGTATAAGTCCCTCATTTCATTCCCACTAGCGGACAACGCACACGCGTTGCGTGAATAATGTAATATATGAATATTATACGTTCATGCATCTACTCTTCCAACTCTTCACCCCAGTTGGCACTTTACATCATCTCCACAAACTATCTTTTAGTAACCTCAATTTAGTGCACATAACCCTAAAAATTATACTCCAATACAATTTAATCGACAATCTCCTATAAAACTTGGCGACTTTGGTGATGTATAGAATAAAATATAGCGATCCTAAGCCCAATCCAAACCCTCATTACACCCTCAACTTTTCATGCATCCACATGGACACATGCATAAATTTTTTTTTTTTTTTGGAGCATCACATGCATAATAAAATGGATGAAAATATTTATTTCCTTCTCATATCCACGCCCCAAACCATTTTAGCAAATCGAAATATTTCTTTTTCCTTCTCACATGCATAATTAGATGGATGAAAACATTTAGTTCCTTCTCCTATGCACGCCCCAAACCATTTTAGTACTATTGAATTGAAAGGTGAACTTTTAATTAAATCTAATTTATGAGCAATGGGGGCATAAAATTGACTTAAAAGTATTTTTAAATTAGGATTGGGAAGAAATAACTAACATTCCTGAAAATAAATTGGATCTTCCAATTATGCACTAAGAGAACATCCAAAATATATTCCTTGTAAAAGCCAATACTTCAAAAATAATAATAATAATTGTTGGGGTTCATCAATTGCCTTTGCTTTGTGATCGGTTGAACACGTTGCGCTTGTGCCAGTGTATGGTTGAAAAGATCATTACCCTTAACTATAGTTATTGGTAAAGAGGTAAGCGATCGATCCTACAATTGGTATCAGAGCCAAGGTCGTGTGTTCGATTCCCATTAGTTGCAGATAATACAATTATTGGGAGAGAGATTGTTGGGGGTTCAATAATTGCCTCTACTTTATGATCGATCGAACACGTGGCGCTTGTGCCAGTATATGGTTGAAAAGATTGATGCTGCGTTATTACCCTTAACTATAGTTATTATAGTTATCGGTAAAGCGGTAAGCGCTCAATCCTATAATAATAATAATAAACAGAGCATGATGAGAGAGTTATGGGCAAATAGAATGTAGATATTCAGAAAACAACATTGCAAAAGAGGTGATGCAAAGTCCTTAATTTTAGAACTACAATATATTTCCGGTTTATCAACTCTAGCCCCAGAACAAAAGAATTTAAAATTTCATAAAATGAATTGGATAATATGACAGTAAATGTGGAGTGAACAAAGTTTTGCAAGTAATGTGGTTGCTTGAATACTTTGACATGTATCATACACAACAAATTATATCAAATTCAACCATTAGACACACCAAAGATTAGTTGATACTAAAAGTACACTAAATTTACCTTGCAGAAAGATTTTATTATACGGTTGGAATTGGATTTGGAATCCATGGAATTGGAATTCCATTTTGGTGTTTGGTAACAAATTTAAAATGTTATTTAAGAATTATATTTTATAGTTAAAAATAATATTATTTGATATTAAAAAAATTATATAGTTCTTTTTAAAATACCATTTTCAATGTGTAACAAATGTTTATATTTCAAATGCTTAGTTTAATTATGATATTATTATAAAAAAAATGTGAAAGAATTAATTTAAATAAATAAAACATAAGATTTAATATTATGATATTTTAAATGTAAAAGTTGAAAATTTAAGATCACTATATATAAATAACAATTTTTTTATATTTTAAATATTTGGTTTAACTATGTTATATTTATAAAATTATCTAAAAAGATTTATTTTAAACAAATGAAACATAAGATTTATGATTAATATTTTAAAATTATAAAATAAGTATAAGTTGGAAATTTAAGATTACTATGTATATAAACAACATATTTTTATATTCAAATATTTGATTTAATTATAATATATTTTTATAAAATTATGTAAATGAATTAATTTAAATAAATGTAATATAGAATATATTTATGATATCTTAAATTATGATGAAAGATAAATATTGGAAAGAAAATGAAATTTTGTTTTTTAATCCAACCACCATTTTTTAAAGGATTTGTGTTGGGGTTCAACAATTGTCTTTGTTTTTAAATCGATCGAACATGTGGCGCTTGTGCCAGTATATGGTTGAAAAGATTGAAATTGTGTCATTACCCTATCAGAGCCAATGTCGCGTGTTCGATTCCCATGAGTTGCAGAGAGTGCAATTATTGGGGGAGGGATGGTTGGGGTTCAACAATTACCTTTGTTTTGTGATTGGTCGAACACGTGACGCTTGTTCCAATGTATGGTTGAAATGATGAAGTTGTGCAATTACCCTTAACTATAGTCATTGGTAAAGCGGTAAGCGTTCAATCCTACAATTTGAGTTAACTATTCCAAATTTGTTGATCCCGCTAATTTCGAATTCCATTTTAAAATTACAGTCTACCAAACACGTAAAATGGTATTTGCAAATCCAAATTTCATCAAATCCCATCTTTTTTTGGTGTCAAAACACACTGTTAATAGTAGAAATGGTATTTCTATAATTTTATTTGGTGTAACCAAGTTGGACCAAATGTAGTTAGTATAAGCCACTCTTGAATTATAATATAGTAAAGATAATAGTGCTACATACTTTGGCCATTGACTTGAAAAGATCGACCATCGTTGCATTTTAGCTATATAGCTCCATATGGTTTCACTGTCTCAATAGTGAACAGTCCCGTCCATCATGACTTCAGATGTGACACTCTTACACATAACACATACACATGAGGCATATAACATAATATTTAATGACAACGGAACTTATCATACAATCCAGCTTTTTATCATCATATAATTTACAAGGCATGTAGAGATATGTATACCACAAAATAACTAAGGTTGTACCCCCTTACAACCCAACCAAAAACATATACAGTATATGCAAATGATGAACTGAGGGAGAAGGACTAGAGTCAGCCAGCCGACCTTGGATCCATACTTCCAAAATATGTAGAAACTCCTCGTAGAGTCAACTTTTATTTACAACAATTGAAAAACAACATTTGCATTTGAGTGAGTTGCAAACTCAATGAGCATATTCGAATAACGTAGTATTTAACATTACATAAGCATATAATTCATATCCACATAAGCACATGGATATACTCACATGATTCATCATAATCTTTACATCATTTCACATGATTTGTATAAATCGAAATAATGCACATGTATGTTCGTATTGTTATTGCGTTATGAATCAACTAATACCAAGAACAATCCGTGACATGGCCATGGCACTCTGTAGTTCTCCTTTTGAGTTCTCAATTAACTCGGGATCGATATTATTTGATTCTGTAATTCTGACCGTACTCAGAATGTAATAACACATCGTTTAAGGTCATTAGTGGTCATAACAGAGTTCTTTAATCTCTTATGAGTGCACATGTCATAATCATATGCATAACATCGAAATAATAAGGTAAATAACATCATATAGACAGTATAACATCACGTCTCAACATGTATATTTCATAACTCAATTTAGTTCATGCACATCATATTGTATTCATCTCAATCCATTAACCAATTCAAGGTACTTATATAATACAAATCACATACTCATATAAAATTAAATGCTCAGTTATAAAGATGTACTCACAAGTTTTTGCACATATTTCGATGAAAATAAGAATAATGCATAACCAAGTTCAATAGTGTTTTAATAGTAGGTTAATTCTCCTAAAACAAACCATATAGATATCTCAACGTTTAATTAAAATCTTTTATCTTCGGTTTGATGAGAAAGTCATGAACTAGACTTCTACTATTCAACATTTATGATTTACTAGAAATTAACAATCTGTTTCACAATAAATCAAATATTGGAGCAATATAAATTTGCAAAACAAGAACATAAACTAGTGTTGGAGGGATTCTTAATTGTCTAGTTATCCATGTTTTGAACACCAGTTAGGTAAATAAATTCAATTTATCAAGCTACACTACACAGTTTTGCTTCACATTTCAGGTACTATATTCTTGTGTTCCTTCTCTTAATATCTACATAGTCCAATATGTCTTACCTTAAAGCTGGTAGCGCAGAGAATACATTTCAGAATTCAGATTTTAAGGAAACATGATATCATAGGTTTTCTCTATCTTCGCCTTCCTCTCGTTTCCAACGTGCGCTTCTCGTCGTAAGTTTCCTTGTCGACATGACTATTTTGATGCTGGAATACACTTACTGTGCATGCTGAATGCATGTGTAATTCATCTATTCCATGGATAGTTTATCTATACTTGAGATATTAATCTTAGGAGCACACATCTACATCTTCTCGGTTTATGTGCTTCTCTTGGTGAGAAATTTTGTTTTTTTTGTTTTCAAGATATATACTACTATATCTAGGTGGCAACAAAAATATGCCTACTATGATGGTCATTTGTTTTATCTGTATTTTGTTTCATTACCAATTTATTCTTAAAATCGATGCCATAATTGAAACATCTATTCAATATAGTATAATCTATTGAATATAATATATACATACACTATCTCTATGTTGTTGTCCAAAGCACATATGCAATATCAAAAGATATGTTATTATGAGTATGAATGATTTCATATATGTCATGATGCGTTTGTATGATCATGTAAAGTTTTCGATCATGACGTCAGATTATCAGAAAATAGCTTGAGGTGAGAGTTGTATATAAGTACCTGATGTCCAGGAATAAACTCTCTCCTCACAATCTTCTTGTCGTGTGTTAGGATCAATGTAGTGTTTAAAAGATGGTTGAATAAACAAAGACTCAAATTATATTTTCTTCGGATTACATCAGACTGTTAAGTACTGTGGTAGAGTCTCAATTTAATGCAATACAGTGTACAACTAATAAACAGTGCGGAAGGTGTCCACCGGACTTATGAATAGCTAACTGAAGGCAGAAACAAAGTACATCATGGTAAAGAGCAGAAAGTAAATGACGCAATGATTATTTCTGGAAGTTCGAAGCACAAACCTTCTACGTCTCACATTCTTCCTTTGTAGGAAGGTTACACTAGAATACTTTGGTTTACACTTTTCAATATACAACATACTTAGGCCGTATACAGATAGTCTAAACTCATAGTCACACAGAATCACAACAATTACAATTTAATTTTGGTATTACATGCCGTTGTTGAGCATACAAGGGATTATATTGCCGCAGTTATTGAGCAAGTGATGTGATACAATGATATATAACCAGGGAATTGATGACTGAGATGTATCTGAATTGCATGGTGCATTAGTTTATACAAATGTGAATTGTATTTTTGTCTAGAATCGGGTTTACGAAGGATTCCGTCGAAATTTTTTATGGAAGTTATAGTATAATTAAGAAGCATGTAATGAGATTTCCCAAATGTGAAAAATGTATACACAGATAAACGTGATAAATGCACTAATAACAAGATTAGGAGTTGGGATCCTACAAAAGACAACAACAAATACATATATGAAGCTTGGACAGTAGCAAGACACACATATTAATAGGCGTACTACAAGGTGTGATGGTAGAGTGGATCACAACAGAATCACAATAACCTGACTCGTCCATCACAGCCAAAACAGGTCCCCTCAAACCATGCATCCCATAGTGTGGTCGAACTTTCCAAAACATCTAAAAGAACAAATAATGATATGCAAGAGACATAAACAGATAAATGACAAATAAACGAGCAAACTCTCGTATCCAAATCCCTAGCTGAAAGTCATCCACCAAGGAACAACGCTGGATGGCGCAATAAACCTAAAAGCTCAATAGATCTAGCCAAGCGCTGGTGGGTAGTGAAAAATAACAAAATAACCACCACCGACAACAACAAAACCAAAACCATATTTTCATCATTGAGTTATCACAAAAAGAAAATAGCATTAAGCGAAGAGTATGGGTATTCCAGACATCAAGAGATTTGGGAAATAGCCGGAAAGCAGGTGTAAGGACCCTAATCCTTAAGTGCGGAATAAAGGCATAATAGCGCTAAATAAATGATCAGAGTAGAGTAAACAAGTTGAGTCTATGAGCTTAAGCATTTACATGCCAAAATAAAGGACTACAAAAAGGATTAATTACATTCCAACAAATGAATGTGTCCACTATAGTTTTACGCTACTCCTAGAGTAGGCACTATACAAAAGAGTCATGTCCTTTCATCTACCAAAGATGCTCGTGAAGCTCACTGTTTCAACCCGTTCAAGCCCATCTATCATGCCAAAAAGGTACCTACAAGGACAACCCCCAAACATGAGCAATAATAATCATTCATATTCAACACAATATGAAGATAAAGCGTAAATGCATAATCAATATGAAACACTTCCTGTTTCCCGTGCATTTCAAACGCTTTCCGTTTGGTTGTCCCTGTACCAGAACTCATGAGTATAATCAATAGATTATTTTTAATGGCCAAAACATGTCATGACATCATATACCATCTCAACAGTACCAAATATTGGTCACCATTCCCTAGTCTGTCCATCACAGTGTATTTTAATGCCCCTCGCTTATATTCACATGGGCGGCATAGGATAACCTCGCTACAATGGACATGCGGCGCTCCCACCCCTCGCTTCACAGAGAGCGGCAAATACCCTTTCCTCGCCCCATATGACAACCACGCTCAAATGTGACATGCGGCGCTCCCACCCCTCGCTTCACATTTAGCGGAACCAATACAAAAAGCGGCAAGCATTAAAATCATCAAAGGATGACCACGACTCATGGGATGTGCATCCAATAATCATAATATGCATCTAACATCAATATGCATAAATTACCATGTATATGCATCCACAATGCAATACCTCATATGGCATAAATCAACATGTATATGCATCCACAATGCAATACCACATACATACTCGCATCCACAATGCATAAACAATGAGTATATAAAATACATGTTACCGTTGGGTGCCCGTACGTCCACTACGTACCTTTCCAAAATGTAGGATATGGTAGGACTTCAATGCCTTGGCTGTGTTGCCACCTGGATTGGTTCTACATATTCACAAATACCAATATTAGAACCCAATAATAGTCCAATACCAAAAAAATCCCACATAAAAAACCAAAAACACAAAATTCTGGCCTTCGCGATCGATCGCCCCTCACGGCGATCGATCGCCAAACCCTACTGCCCGAGTACCAAAATTTGCACCCCTTCGGCGATCGATCGCCACCCCTGGCGCGATCGATCGCCAGACCCGCCGATCGATCGCCCAAGAGTGGCGATCGATCGCCAAAGGCTTGAAAAGCCTACTGCCTGGGCGCGATCGATCGCCTGGAATGGGCGATCGATCGCCATCCCCTACAACCCGAAAATCCTCCATTTTTGCATCTCAAAACCATTCCAACCCATTCCAACTCTTAACCAACAAACCAACAACTCAAATAACAACATAAACTTCCAAAATGCACCTTAAAACAACCAAAAATCCAACCATTAACCAAACCCATAACAACCCAACAAAACCCATTTTAAAACCATTCAAAACCAAACCAAACTCAAACAAAACTTCACAAAATTAAAGCATGAGGTACCCATACCTCTTGGGGATCTCAAATCACCCAATATGCTCCACAAATCAAGATTTTTGAAAGGTTTCTCCTCAACCCTAGGCTTGAGCTCGAAAATGTGAAGAAGAGGGAAGGGTTTGGGTGTTAGGAAATGATTTTGGTAAAGTGAAGTAAGAGTTGGGAATAAAAGGGTGGGTTTTATTAAATCAAATGCATACCAATTAATTCCATGGTGTATAAAACACCCCAACATGATATTTTTCAAAGCATTTACTCAAAATGCACCAAATATCAATTAAACACATGATTTCCAATTAATTGCTAACCAATGCAAATAAATCATGCTTCCAATAATATTTACCCAACATGCACCACATGCACCCTAAAATGCAACCCCGGGTCATCCTAACCACATGACCATGCATTTCCACATAAGGTAAATAAATCCCAGCACATAATCAATTACCACATAATTAATCATGTAAACATAATTTAAAGCCAAATAGCAATTAACCATTTCGGGGATGTCACAATACTCCCCTACTTATAAGATTTCGTCCCCGAAATCACACGCACTTACCCCAACAGAAACTAAACATAAACTCATACCAGAGAATAGTTCCGGGTAGTGCTGCACCATATGCTGCTCCGTCTACCACGTAGCCTCCTCGACACCCCTGCGATCCCACTGAACCTTGATCATCGGTATCACTTTGTTCCGAAGTCTACGGTCTGCTCTGTCCAGAATTCTAACAGGCCGCTCCACATAAGATACATCTGACTCTAACTGAACTTCGGAAGGCTGTAACACGTGAGACGGATCCGGTTCATACTTCCGCAGCATCGATACATGAAACACATCATGTATACCAGATAAAGAAGGCGGCAAAGCCAGTCGGTAAGCCAATGTGCCAATGCGCTGCAAAACCTCGTACGGTCCCACAAACCTCGGAGACAGTTTCCCGCGCATCCCAAACCGCACAACGCCTCTGAAAGGCGAGATCTTCAAAAAGACCTTATCTCCCAACTGAAACTCTAACGGTCTCCGCCGTTTATTTGCATAAGCAGCCTGTCTGTCCTGAGCCGCTTTCATTTTCTGCCTTACAATCTTTATCTTCTCTTCCATTTCCCGGATCAACTCAGGCCCTCCGACTGGTCTACTGTCCAAATCATCCCAACATAAGGGTGATCTACATCGTCTGCCATAAAGAGCTTCAAACGGAGCCATCTGAATACTTGCCTGGTAGCTATTGTTATACGAAAACTCTACCAAAGGCACTGAATCCTGCCAAGAGGCATCGAACTCCAAAACACAAGCTCTTAACATGTCCTCGAGCGTCTGGATAGTGCGCTCGGTCTGGCCATCCGTCTGAGGATGATAAGCAGTACTCAATCTGACTTCAGTTCCCAAAGCTGACTGAAGGCCTTCCCAGAAATGAGATGTGAATCGCGGATCTCGATCTGATACAATGGAAACGGGGATCCCATGCAATCTCACCACATCTCTAATATACAACTGCGCCATCCTCAAGAATGTAAATGTCATGCTATAGGGGATAAAGTGGGCTACCTTGGTCAATCTGTCCACAATCACCCAAATAGCATCGAAGCCTGAAGCACTCCTCGGCAAATGAGTCACGAAGTCCATGGAAATGTGCTCCCACTTCCACTTCGGTATCTCCAAGCTCCTCAATTCCCCGCCAGGTCTCTGCCTCTCTGCCTTAACCTGCTGGCAGATCAGACACCTCTTCACATAAGCGACGACATCAGACTTCATTCTCTTCCACCAAAACTGGCCACGCAGATCTCTGTACATCTTCTTCCCGCCTGGGTGGATGCTAAGTCTGCTACTGTGAGCTCGCTCCAAGATTCCCTTACGCAACTCCGGCGTATTCGGAACTACCCAGCGGTTACCCAATCTCAAAGATCCGTCGTCGGCCACTCTGAACTTCGTCGGCTGACCAAGATGCACTATAGACAACCATCTCTGAACCTCAGCATCTGATCTCTGAGCTCTCCTGATATTCTCATAAATATCTGGCTCAGCTAATAAGGTAGAGACATACACTGGTGATGCATCTATATCAAAATCATAGCCGAGATGACAATAGGAGGTCATCATAGCCGACAAATGGATGACGTCCTCAGCAGAACTCCTCACTTTCCGGCTCAAAGCGTCTGCTGTCAAATTGGCTTTCCCCGGATGGTACTCTATCTCGCAATCATAGTCCTTGAGTAGGTCCATCCATCTCCTCTGCCTCATGTTCAGCTCCGCCTGAGTGAATAAAAACTTGAGGCTCTTGTGATCCGTGTATATGGTGAAAGAAGTGCCATATAAGTAATGTCTCCAGATCTTCAGGGCGAAGATGATAGCCGCCAATTCCAAGTCATGAACTGGATATCTGGTCTCATGCGGCTTCAACTGCCTCGATGCATAAGCTACCACATGCTTATCTTGCATCAGAACACATCCAAGGCCCTGCAGTGATGCATCCGTATACAGAACAAATCTGGAGTTCTCCATCGGGATCACTAATACTGGCGCCGTCGTCAACCGGTGCTTTAACTCCTGGAAGCTCTCCTCACAAGCTTCTGACCAAAAGAAAGGCACACCCTTCTGAGTCAACTGAGTCAGCAGCTTGGCAATCTTCGAAAAGCCCTCAACAAAGCGCCGATAATACCCGGCCAAACCAAGAAAACTCCGAATTTCAGGCACAGAAGTGGGGGCAGCCCACTCCATCACAGCCTCAATCTTCTTGGGGTCCACAGATATCCCACTGCTCGAAATGACATGCCCCAGAAACACCACACTGCTCAGCCAAAACTCGCACTTACTGAGCTTAGCAAACAACTGATGCTCTCTAAGAATCTGAAGCACTGTCCTCAAGTGTTTCACATGATCTTCCTCACTCCGGGAGTAGATAAGAATATCGTCAATAAACACGATGACGAACTGATCAAGATACGGCTGAAACACTCTGTTCATCAGACTCATAAAGACGGCCGGGGCGTTCGTCACACCGAACGGCATTACCAAGAACTCATAATGCCCGTATCGAGTCCGGAACGCTGTCTTCTGCACATCTTCCTCTCTGACCCGAATCTGATGATACCCGGATCTCAAATCAATCTTACTATACACCCTGGTACCTTGCAACTGATCAAACAAGTCGTCAATCCTTGGGAGAGGATACTTGTTCTTCACTGTAGCCTTATTCAGCTGCCGGTAATCGATGCACAGCCGCATCGAACCGTCCTTCTTCTTCACAAAGAGGACTGGTGCGCCCCATGGCGACACGCTCGGGCGTATATACCCCTTGTCCAAGAGATCCTGCAACTGTTCTTTCAACTCTCTCAACTCTGCCGGTGCCATCCTATAAGGTGCACGAGAGATAGCGGATGTCCCTGGCAGCAACTCGATCCCAAATCCAACTTCCCTGGCCGGTGGAAATCCTGGGATCTCTTCTGGAAATACATCAGCAAATTCTGCCACAACTGGTACATCCTCAACCCTCAGTTCTTTACTCTTTCCAGACGTGTCCACGGCATAAATAAGATAGCCCGTGTGCCCACGTTCCAACAGCTGAGACATCTTGATCGCTGAAATCAACGGAATCTTCGCACGAGACCCGTTGCCAAAGAAAGTCCACTGACTGCCCAACTCAGGTCTGAACTTCACTGTCCTCTGTCGGCAATCTACCACTGCCTGATATCTGTTCAGAACATCAATTCCCAAGATGCAGTCGAAGTCTGACATACCCAGCACAATCAAGTCTGATCTCAACTCGTTGCCCTCAAAATAAATGAGGCAGTCTGCCATAAATTGATCCGCAACGACATTTCTTCCAGTGGGTGTCGAGACAAGGAGAGGCGTGGGTAAAGAAGACGTGCGCATATGGTGTCTTTCCACAAATCCCACAGACACAAAGGAATGGGAGGCACCTGTATCTATCAAAACAAAAGCAGGGTACGTAAATAAATGACACGTACCGGCAATCACCTCCTCTGGAGCTGCCTGAGCCTGCTCCCTGGTCAGTGCATATACTTGCCCCTAGGGTGGTCCCACTGTCTGACCTCCCGATGGACGAGGCCCAAACTGCTGCCTCTGCTGCACTGTCCTGTCCTCAAACCTTGGCCTGCTGCCCTGATACTCTGACTGGCCTCCCCTGGTGGGACAATACCGAGCAATGTGGCCCATCTTGCCACAGACATAACATGCAGGACACTTATTTGAAGAATGCGGTCCTCCACAATTGTTGCACCTAGGCTCTCCCGGCCTCTCCCCTTGTGAAGATCCTCGATTGGCCGACCAATTACCCTTCTTGTTATCCTGCTTCTGTCCAAAGTGTTTCTTCCCACCATACCGCGAAGATGAAGAGGCACCACGGGGCTTAAATGGCTCACCCCGAGGCCTCAAACTGTCACTAGTCTGCCTCTGTTGTGGTACCGGTGGTGGCATGGCATAAGCTCCCACTCCTAGCTCAGCAAGCTCCGCTCTTGTGAGAGCATCATCAAAAGAAGTTGGGTTATTGATGATAACCCGGTCATAGAGCTCCGGTCGCAGTCCTTTCATGAAATTTCTCATCTTGGCACGTCCATCAGAGGCAATATGGGGGACATACCTAAGTAGTGATGAGTACTGTGTGGCATAGTCTGCCACTGTCATGTTCCCCTGCTTCAGGCTTGCAAATTCATCCTCTTTTGTCTGTCTTGCTGCCGCGGAGAAGTATCGGTTCAAGAACCTGGTCCTGAAGAGCGTCCAGTCAATCACAGCACCCAGTGCTCTCATCTCCATCACTGTGCTCCTCCACCACATCAATGGTTTCTTAGCTAACTGGAACTCCGCCAGCCTCAGCCAAGCAGTAATAGCACACGGAGCCGATACAAAGATCTGTTCAAGTCTCTCCAGCCACTCTTCAGCTTCTTCTCCGGACTCTGTCCCCTCAAACCGGGGCGGATGATAAGACAGAAACTGCGTCAAGCTAATCTCACCCGGTAGCAATAACTGGACCACTGGTTTCATTCCTACAGCCGGTGGAGGTAGAGGATTGGCCTGTCCAATACTCGCATTTACACTCCCAACATCTCCGACTTCCTCATTAGCAGCCATGCTGTAACACAAATGTTAACAACAATCCAAAGCAATATATAACATGTCGTTAGATAACAGGAGTGATATAAGCATGTTAATATAACCAAATATACACCAATATGCACCACATGCATAAACATGCTCCAAATGTAAGCACCTAGCCAAACATGCTAAGGCTACCCTTCACTCGTTCCCGGGTTCTCTAACCACTGCTCTGATACCACTAATGTAAGGACCCTAATCCTTAAGTGCGGAATAAAGGCATAATAGCGCTAAATAAATGATCAGAGTAGAGTAAACAAGTTGAGTCTATGAGCTTAAGCATTTACATGCCAAAATAAAGGACTACAAAAAGGATTAATTACATTCCAACAAATGAATGTGTCCACTATAGTTTTACGCTACTCCTAGAGTAGGCACTATACAAAAGAATCATGTCCTTTCATCTACCAAAGATGCTCGTGAAGCTCACTGTCTCAACCCGTTCAAGCCCATCTATCATGCCAAAAAGGTACCTACAAGGACAACCCCCAAACATGAGCAATAATAATCATTCATATTCAACACAATATGAAGATAAAGCGTAAATGCATAATCAATATGAAACACTTCCTGTTTCCCGTGCATTTCAAACGCTTTCCGTTTGGTTGTCCCTGTACCAGAACTCATGAGTATAATCAATAGATTATTTTTAATGGCCAAAACATGTCATGACATCATATACCATCTCAACAGTACCAAATATTGGTCACCATTCCCTAGTCTGTCCATCACAGTGTATTTTAATGCCCCTCGCTTATATTCACATGGGCGGCATAGGATAACCTCGCTACAATGGACATGCGGCGCTCCCACCCCTCGCTTCACAGAGAGCGGCAAATACCCTTTCCTCGCCCCATATGACAACCACGCTCAAATGTGACATGCGGCGCTCCCACCCCTCGCTTCACATTTAGCGGAACCAATACAAAAAGCGGCAAGCATTAAAATCATCAAAGGATGACCACGACTCATGGGATGTGCATCCAATAATCATAATATGCATCTAACATCAATATGCATAAATTACCATGGATATGCATCCACAATGCAATACCTCATATGGCATAAATCAACATGTATATGCATCCACAATGCAATACCACATACATACTCGCATCCACAATGCATAAACAATGAGTATATAAAATACATGTTACCGTTGGGTGCCCGTACGTCCACTACGTACCTTTCCAAAATGTAGGATATGGTAGGACTTCAATGCCTTGGCTGTGTTGCCACCTGGGTTGGTTCTACATATTCACAAATACCAATATTAGAACCCAATAATAGTCCAATACCAAAAAAATCCCACATAAAAAACCAAAAACACAAAATTCTGGCCTTCGCGATCGATCGCCCCTCACGGCGATCGATCGCCAAACCCTACTGCCCGAGTACCAAAATTTGCACCCCTTCGGCGATCGATCGCCACCCCTGGCGCGATCGATCGCCAGACCCGCCGATCGATCGCCCAAGAGTGGCGATCGATCGCCAAAGGCTTGAAAAGCCTACTGCCTGGGCGCGATCGATCGCCTGGAATGGGCGATCGATCGCCATCCCCTGCAACCCAAAAATCCTCCATTTTTGCATCTCAAAACCATTCCAACCCATTCCAACTCTTAACCAACAAACCAACAACTCAAATAACAACATAAACTTCCAAAATGCACCTTAAAACAACCAAAAATCCAACCATTAACCAAACCCATAACAACCCAACAAAACCCATTTTAAAACCATTCAAAACCAAACCAAACTCAAACAAAACTTCACAAAATTAAAGCATGAGGTACCCATACCTCTTGGGGATCTCAAATCACCCAATATGCTCCACAAATCAAGATTTTTGAAAGGTTTCTCCTCAACCCTAGGCTTGAGCTCGAAAATGTGAAGAAGAGGGAAGGGTTTGGGTGTTAGGAAATGATTTTGGTAAAGTGAAGTAAGAGTTGGGAATAAAAGGGTGGGTTTTATTAAATCAAATGCATACCAATTAATTCCATGGTGTATAAAACACCCCAACATGATATTTTTCAAAGCATTTACTCAAAATGCACCAAATATCAATTAAACACATGATTTCCAATTAATTGCTAACCAATGCAAATAAATCATGCTTCCAATAATATTTACCCAACATGCACCACATGCACCCTAAAATGCAACCCCGGGTCATCCTAACCACATGACCATGCATTTCCACATAAGGTAAATAAATCCCAGCACATAATCAATTACCACATAATTAATCATGTAAACATAATTTAAAGCCAAATAGCAATTAACCATTTCGGGGATGTCACAGCAGGTAATTCATCTTCATAACAAAAGTGATGTCGAGGACAAAGTGAAGCAACCATGAGACAAAGAATGAGCAAGTGTCCGCAAAGAGACAAAAATTGGTGAGATAGCCTCCACCCATGAATAAAATTAGAACTACGATACAACAGAAAAAGTGCAAACCAAACTAAAGTAGTTATAGATAATAATACCAAAAGAGGAGAAAATCGTCAGGTAGGAGGAAAATCATGATTGCCGGCGGAGTTGTAGTGCAACTGCCATTCGTGTAAAGAAAGACACGAAGAAAACCATAGACAACACCCAACCCACTGTATGGCCAATAACAAAGCAGCAACGAAAAGTAATAGCGGAAAGCCTGTTGCAGTCCAAACCGTTGTGAAAATACCAAACCAATAGCAGTAGCACAAAAAAACTAATGGGTGGAGACAGATCTGGGCCGGAAGATAAATTTGGCCACAATATCTTTTTGTTTTCCAAATTTAAAAAGTTGCAGCTTTACATGTAATATAGTAAATATTCGTGCATATCAAATATTTTATACTTATTGAGATATTATAAAGATATTATATTGTCTATAAAAGGTGTCAGAGTTGATACAATAGGAGGTCATGTGTTTATTCTCCTAACACTTTATCAGCCTGAGTCTATCGCATCGGACTTACCTATTACGATTTACTTGTTCGGCGCGGTTTGCAGGCTAATGCATCAACCCATAGTTTACCTCGTGCATACCCCAAAAATAGCAGCTGCAGTTTCTCTCAGCATAAAAAAAAATATAAAGGTATTATATTGTATTACTACACACTATATGCAAAATTGGACTGATTTGTAGCTGCTCTTAAGATCAATATTTATAGGGCACATCAAACAATATGATGAAAATATATCCATCTGAATTGGATAAGAATATTTACGTTTAATGGTTGTTATTCACCTCATGACATTATCCCGCATCAAACAATTGCATTAGAATATTCACATACAAATGATTGTTACTTCCATGGGTGAATGTGTGTGGGCAATGACATGCCCCTCTCTGCCCCAAAAAATTACAGTTTTGCCCCTCAAAATTACTTTTTGACCTCTATAAAATTATATTTTTACCACTAAAAAATTGTTGGCCTTCATTTTTATGTTAGTAATTTTGTTTGCCCCATTTTCGGAAATACGGCTCCGTCATTGGCTACTCTCCTTCAGTGGGCACTGTCCCTAAGGATCAGTTTGGTGTGCTGGCTAACAGGTGGATTAATTATTAATCGGCCATCATCATTATTAAGATTAAATTTTGATCTAATAGAATGAAAAATAAATAAATTCAAGAGTATGGAAGCTTGACATACCGCTCAGGGTGTTCACGGGCCGGATCCGACCGGTCCCGGACTTGTTTTATGCGGAACCGGACCAATCCGGTTCCAAACCGGATTGGTCCGATTCCGGTTCCATGGCAAATGCCTTGGAACCAATCCGGTTCGGAACCCCGGATCCGAATTATCGGATTGGTCCAGGGTAAACCGGTTCCAACCAGAACCGGTTTGGCGATCGATCGCCATGTTCGGCGATCGATCGCCAATTGTCTCTGTTTTTTTTTTACTACTGGGTCTTGGCGATCGATCGCCATGATTCTGGCGATCGATCACCAAGCCGATTTTTTTAAAAAAAAAAATTTTCAACTCAAATCCTAAAGGAAAAATATCATTTATTGAATATGGAAAACAACATAAAAGATATATCATTTGAAATTTATAATAAAATTACGTTACTCATCATAATTTATAAGTATAGTCTTGGCCAATTCTTCTTCTTCTTCGGAACTTTCATTGTCGAACTCGTCGATTCCTCCTTCTCTCTTATTTATTCTCTCAGCATCGAACCAATCTCTTAGCAACGTAAGCATGCACAATGATTCTGCTTTTAGAGAAACTCTAAAGTCTCCAATGAGTCGAGCACAAGTTGAAAATGCCGACTCTGATGCGACACTGGATGTTTGGACTGCAAATACATCTCTAGCCATTTTGGCTAAGACTGGATATTGTCTTGCGTTTGCTTTCCACCACTCTAGTACGTCAAAAATTTCATTTGTAATGAACATTCGACCCAGGAAGAACTGCAACTCATTTGAAGCGGTAGATGACACTCCGCTTCCTCTCTGCTTCTTTCTTCCAAGGCTCCGAAACAGATTAATCCCTCCGCTTCGTGACTGAGTAGCATCTTCTTCTTCTCCTCCTACTACACGCGCCGATGAGCTCTGTCCCTGTTCACTATCGTACAATCCAAACATACTTTGGAGAGAATGCATGATTGACGTCTTTTGATCGTCAACATCCTTATCCAAAAACGTACTGTAATATTCAAAGAAAGTATCGAAAGATCCTACACCCTGACTTGGGTCTAACAATGTAGATATACAGTGCACGTGTGGAATCTGTTCCCAATATTTTTTAAACTTCTCCTCCATACGATAAACGAACGACGTCAACCCAATATCATCTATAAATTCAATAAATTTGCAAAACATGTTAAATACAAGTGGAAAAAAATAATGAGAAGTAGGATTACAAACACCGTAGAAACGATCTGTTGCATCTTTAAAGGTTGATAACAAAGCAGTTAAATTGTTAACAAAAAACCAATCCTTATCAGACAATAAATAACTTTCATCACTTTCAGGCATTTGATAAGAGTTATAAAAAGAAGTTAAAGCATATTGATAAGGTAACATCGATTCTAACATTTTGTGCAAAGAATTCCATCGACTTACAATGGGCGGTGGAAAAAGAGTAAACCGAAGGTTCTGACTTGCACACGTATGTTTCCAATCACGCTTAATGCGTGACTGTCGTATCCATTGACAACAATTTTTAAGTTTGTCTATGCTACTACATTCAGCATCTTCATAACCATCTTTTACTGCTAAATTAATTATATGACATGCACATCTAACATGGAAAAAACACCATTAAGCATTGGTCGTAAATATATTTTAAGTTCACGCATTGCCACGTTATTATTTGAAGCGTTGTCAAGTGTAATCGAACAAATTTTATCTACAATTCCATAAAATCTACAAACATTAACAATATATTAAGCAATTTGGGAACCAGTATGTGCAGATTTTAATTCATCCAGTGACAAAATTCTTTTCTGCAAACACCAGTTATCATCAATCCAATGACCAGTAATAACAAGAAAAAAAAGTAGTGCGGTATTCGTCCAAATATCAGTAGTTAAACTTAATCTGCAGTTAATAGAAGAAAGATGATCAACTAAAGTCTTACGGTAATCAAGAAACACATCGACAATATTTCTTTTCAAAGTATGCCTAGAAATATGTCTAAAACATGGTTGGATACCAGAAGAAAATTCAACAAAGCCATCTTTTTCAGAAAACAAAAAGGGAAGTTCGCATCTTACAATAAAACGAACGAATAATCTTTTGTTCATTTTCGGTGTTAAGATAAAATTAGTGCCAGACTGAGGATTAATTTGAAGTTGGGTTGGTTCTCTACCTAATGGTTGTAAAGTAACATCATCAAAATTATGTTTTTTAACTAGATATTTCTTAAAAGTTCCGGTACCGCCAGCGGAACCACCTGTTTTATAATTATATGTGGTTTTACATATTTTACAAATAACAACAGATTCGTACGTACCTTGTTTTGTCTCGACATCAAAATGATCCCATACCTTGCTTCGTTTGGGACGGTTACTCGTGCGACTCGAAGCGGCAGTAGTCGCGGATGACCCGCCGGGGGCCGGATTTTGGGGGGCCGCCGGTTCTGCAACGTGTTCCGCTTCTTCAACATCATAAGCATTATCAAACTCGGCAAAAATATCATAATTTTCTTGGAATAAAGGTGGATTTGAGGAACCACCACGACCACCACGACCAGTAGAAGAAGATGCCATCGTATTAGTGGAAATATGGAAAAACGAGATAATTGAATACAAGATTAGGATTGTAAGAGTAAGAGAGTTGGAGGTGAAAAATTGGAGAGGAAAAATGAGGTATATATAGAAGCAAATATTTTTTTTTTTAAATTTTTTTTTTTTTTCAGCCGTTGGGCAACGGCAGTCCGTTGGCCAACGGCTACAATGTCGTTGGCCAACACTACATTTTTTTTTTATTATTATTTTTAACCGGTTCCGGTTCCGGTTTCGGAATTGGACCGGTGGAACCGGAACCGTCGGATTGGCGGTTCCGGATCTCTGGAACCGATCCGATCCGGGTAAAACCCGGATCGGATCCCGATTTATAACCGGATCAACCGGTTCCGGTTCGAAACCAGAACCGACCGGACCGGTTCCGGTTGATCCGGCCCAATAAGCACCCTGACATACCGCTTAGAGAAAGAACAAATGGAGTGTTGGGTTTTGGAGCAGATGAGAGCGTGTGAAAATTACGAAAGATAAATATAATAAAAATATAATATAAAACTAAGGTCATTTGTCAAATTAGTAAAAAAATTCGATGAGATGTGTATTTAATTTGCAAACAGAAAAGATAGGAAAAATAATAATTTTGAGGGTATTTTGGTCAATACAAGAAATTACAAAACTAATCAAACATTTTAAAATCATATCAAACATCATATAATTTATCATACTACATTATTTACCTTTATTTATAATTTATTTATCACTCTTATTACTCATCCTTCATTTATCATATCCACTTACCATGCACATCCTAAGATTATCAACCACTCAAAAAGTGTACATAATAATTAAATGAATATAATATTAATGCCATGCAAAACTTATATTTTTTTGGGACACATAAATCCCGATTTTACGTTATGAAATAAGGAAAATTCGTATGAATTTTGACCATTACTTTTCATGAAGTTGAAACTTAATTTTTTGTCGTAGATCAAACATGTCAGTCTAGCTAGTTCATAACATGTCTCCTTCATATTTCATCACTTTCAAAATGTATTTCATTATATAATTTTTTTATAGTTACTTATTTCAAATTTTTTATACGTAACATTTTTCAAGTAACAATGGCAAGATGATCCAACTAAATAGCAGTATACGCTTTTTTTTCGTATTGTGGAGGGGAATTGTTACCATCAGGTCTCGAACCAAGAACAACCCAAGAATTTGAGCAACAGATACCACTAGGGTAAGAAGCATTGGACGCGGTATACATAATTTAGTACCAATAAAATAGGATAATTTACTAAATATTGTAATTTTTTTAAATTTTTTAAAAATAATGTATTTTTTAATTTTTTATCAAAGTAATGTGAAATGCGGGGCGTGCGTTTTAAAAAATGCATGCCCATTATGAATTTTTATTTATTTTTTAAAAAAAATTGTGCAAGCTTTTAAAATTAGTTTTGATCTTATTTTTGTTTAAAAATGTAGTGGATCCCAACGTTTACTATACAGCCTAGAAAACCTTTTAGAATGACCCACATACATAGTTTATTATTTGGGTAAATTGCAAAAAAATCCCAGTGTTTTGGTAAATATGCACGAAATCCCTATGTGTTAACAAAATAGGGGAAAAAACCCCTATGTTTATTAAACTCAGCAAGAAACCCCCCGTGTTATACAAAGGGCAAAAAAAAAACCCTATCTTTTTCGAAACCTTGCACGAAACCCCCTGTGTTAAACAAAATAAGCAAAAAAAAAAACCCTGTTTTTTTAAATTATGCACAAAACCTCGTAGATTGTCCAATATGCTCTTCAATTTTTCTTAATCTGCATTATTTTATTTTTTTATTGATTCCTTCTTTTAATTTTAAAACGAATCATATTCATAATTTTAAAGTGAATAAATTTTAAGGTATAATTTTAGAATAAGAATTTTATTTTATATATGCATGTTTATTGACCAATTCAAATTCTTGGATATACTGAGTAAGCAACAATTGCATATATATAAAATATACATATTTTCAACAATCATAAAATATGGTTACACAAAAATAAACATAGATATAAACAAAAAATAAGTAATATATAAATCCTCCACAAAGCACCCTTGATTTTACAAATACATAGATTTAATTTATATAATATAGATGAAGAAAAATTGAAGAGCATATTGGACAATCGAGGAGGTTTTGTGGAATTTAAAAAAAAACATAGGGTTTTTTGCCTATTTTGTTTAACACGGAGGTTTTCGTGCAAGGTTTCGAAAAAGAGGGGTTTTTTTTTTTACCTTTTGTACAACACAAGGGTGTTTCTTGATGAGTTTAAAACATAGGAGCTTTTTAGCCTATTTTGTTAACACGTTGGGGTTTCGTGCATATTTACCATAACACAGGGGATTTTTTTGCAATTTACCCTTACTATTTTTAAAAGCATTAACTTATCTACTAATATATGGGGGTGAGAAAAATTTGATTTAACCGAACTAACTGAATTGTTCGGAAGTTTGGTTCGGTTAATTCGAAAGCTCGGTTTTAATTTTTAAAAATATCGGTTAAATCTTTTATATCGGTTTGGCTATCGGTTTTTATTTCAAAATTATCGTTAACCAATATTTTTTTTATTTTTTTTAAATATTTAAAAATCAATTTTTATTTTTTAAAAAAATATTGATTAATTCGATTACCGACCGAAGTAACCGATATTTTAGTCGGTTAGGTTAAATCGGTTATTAAGAAATTCGGTTCGGTCATCAGTGATAAAAATAATTTTTGTTATGTCGGTTAAAAAAGTTTGGTTCGGTATTAACCGACCCGCCCGATTGCACAGCCCTACTAATATAACCGAACCGACCGATTGCACAATATGTCTTCCAAATTATACACCAGATAATTATTCAAAACATATTATACACCATATAACAATAATATTATCTAGAAAACAAAACAAACGGAAGTTGACACATCAAATTTCAACATGGCACCTTTCATAAAAAAATCAACACCTTTAATATCATAATTTTTAAAACTCTATATATACTAGTATTTTTACATAATAAAGATTTTAAAATTATTTATTTTCTTCCTATTACATAGTTTGAGTGAACTTATGTTATTTTTGAAAGTTTATATTGAAGTTCCAAAGTTGGTTTTTATTAATTTTATTATTTTTATAAGTAGAAATAAATATGTGAAATTCTTTAAATTCCAAAATCTCTAATCATTTTTCTGATAAGTTGGTGAGAATAATATTAATTTTGATAGTTAGTATTTGGAGGTTCAACTAAAAAAAATATGATTTAATTTTCAAAGTGATCATTTTAATCATTTTTTAAACATATATTTTATTCATTTGAATCGTTTTGAATGAGTATGTTGTTTCTTGTTATTAAGTTAAAAAAGATTAAAAATTTATGTAAAAATACTAGTATACATAAAGCTTTAAAAATTATGATATTAAAATTGTTGCTTTTTTGTGAAAGGTACGATGAAATTGTTGGGATATGCCCTAAGACAAGTCGTTAGATGATTGTTAAGACATACAATGTTTATGATTTTATGAATGACAATTCATTATTATATATTATTCGATTAACTGTGCAATATGAATTAATATATATGTTAATGTCCTTAGAATAATATTGTATTATTCTTAAAGATGTCCCTAGTCAAGTATTATCATGAATAGGGATAATGATAATACGTAGAGACTAGTATGTGTTGATTGATGAATTGTTCATTGATATGAGATATCAAATCAACACATGGGTACATGTTAGAGAACGATGTACTGGACAGACCCACCATGAGAATGCAACATGGATAGTTATATGATCGTCATATGCAATTCTCATAGTGATAATAATGTATGTAATCCTTACGACTTGTGATCATCAGAGATCCCAACATAAGGAGTTATGTATCTTGATATTGTCAAACGTTACCCGTAATAGGGTAAACTATAAAGGCGACTATGGATACACTACGAATTATGTAGAGGGATGTTGACTGATCGAAATAGGATTTGTCCCTCCTATATAACAGGAGATGTGTTTGGCCCTTGATCAAGTGAGAACTAAAATGCATGGCCATGCTCGAATGAGTCGATATGAGATATCGAGCTTATTCGTTTATTCTAGTTCTACTTGGGGATCAAGAAATAGAGATTGAATATACGAGTATGACTATTCCATGACTCGTGTTCAATCTAAACACAAAGGACAAAGGGATTAAGTTACATGGTTAATATTATCACAAGTTCTAAAGGTTATGTCGAGTCATTGACATTCTTGTAATTTGGGTAGCATTGATGTGTTGCTAGATACCGCTCAATGCTTACGACATAAAATGAGATTTTATGTCACTGCCAACATTACAAGATCCTATCGGGTCGCACAAAAGATTAAATCGATAAGGGAAATTAAATTCATTAGATGAATTAATTAATTAAGAAGAGTCTTAATTAAAAGATTATAAGGATTTAATTAAATCATGGGTTTGGGCCCATGAGGCTTTAAGAAAGCCTTAAACCTTAATTAAATCTTATAATATAAATACAATGTTATGTTTTATTATTGATAAGACAATTCATATTATACTAACCTAGACTTAGAAGCTCACGGCCGCCTCATTCACGTGACAAGGAGCTCTCGGTTTCTTCCTTGATAGCCGAAGAGAAACTTGTTGAATTGAGGCGATCGTTCGATTTAGAATCGAGTGTGCTTCTTGTTCCGGTTTAAGAACGAGTCTAGCAACTTGTTCTTAAACTATCCCTTCCCGATTTGATCGTGTGGATACCATAGAGGCAAAACTCGCTAAGTTTTGCTAGTGGCTCGAAGGACTCGTTGGACGTGGTGCTGCTTTGTGGAATCTGCTCAAACACGCTACAAGGGTGAGACCTTTGATTCCTTTATCCGATATGAATCCCTATGTATAGATCTGGTGTCTAGTAATCCAAATTTTTATTATTCCGCTGCGTTCCTTGCTTGTTGGATTACTTACAGTGGTATCAGAGCCGTGTACAAGGCTCATATCGGATTTATGTGGTTAAATAGTTTAATCATATTTAGATTTGTATTGCATGCTTTAAAACTGTATAATTCATATATGATATGAATTAAATTGAATTTCTGAAATTGTCATGAAATTATATTTGATATAAATTGGCGAATTATTGTATATGATACAAGAAGGCTAAAATCGAACCATATATCACGTGGGTTCGGCCATCACCATCACAAATGACACACGGCTAGCCACATGAGGGCTAGGGTTTTCGAACCCTTGGCTCGAGATGGTTTAGCCGTTGTGGCTAATAATTGTGCATGGAAGTGTCGAAACTTGATTAGGGTTTAGAACCCATTGGCTCGTGACGGCTAGCTCATGACGGCTAGGGTTTCGAACCCTAGTAGCCGTGCATGGGCTCGACCATCGTCGCCCTTTGCTAGGGTTTAGAACCCATTGGCTCGTGACAGCTAGCTCATGACGGCTAGGGTTTCGAACCCTAGCAGCCGTGCATGGGCTCGGCCGTCGTCGCCTTTTAGCTAGGATTTTTCGAAAACCATCTTGATTCCTTTTAAGTCGCATTAAGTTCGTGGCATGTGATGTCCCGAGCGTACGATAATTTTTCAAAATTCTATTTTACAGTTTTAATTTGAATTAAATTTAAAATGTTTAGAATTTAATTAATTAAATGTTAAAGCATGCTTTATGTGTTGTTTGAGCATGGTGCATGGTTATAGCCCTTTTGACCTATTAGATAGGATTTGTGAATGTTTGTAATTTATAATACGACATGCGTGTCGTGCCTTCTCTATTTTATTCTAAATGTTATCCCTCCCCTATGTTCCCCTCTAATGTGAATCGAGGCATTCTATATCTTGTAAATAGTATAGTTTAATTGTTGATGGTGATCAATGAAGATGGAGCATCGTGTCGGGATGAGGAGGCCATTCACAAATTGGAGCCAAAGGAAGGTGCTTGTGAAGTTACCTTAGGTTGACTCTTAGGATTTTCTCATTGGCTTGAGAAAATCGTTAGTAGGGGCTATAACCATGTCACGTTTAATTATGTATGTTGATGCATGATTTATCTTATGTTTTAGATTGATAATTGTATTACACATATATGTAGATATGTATACACCTATATGTAGTGGACATATTTTAAATTATCAAACTAATCATGAGATCAATAAATCCCTCTAAAATATTAAGTTTTATATGCCTTCCAAAATTAAAAGTACTCGTCAAAAACTTCGATTGTACATGTGTGGGTTTGCCAAAGCAAAGCACCGTGGCAATCTTAGTAAGGCGCGAAAGGATAAAAGTGATATCCGTTATACTTTAAATTGGGTACGACTTAACTAGGTTATCTCAATAGGATTGGGAACCTAGAGGCATGGGTTGGATAATAATTCATTTGATGAATTGAACAAAGTGTTGTTCGTCCAACTATCCAAGAATTACATGTGATGTAATTGACAAAGTGTTGTCTACCTAAATAACCGAGTCTTGGGCGATTAGCCAAAGCTAACTCAAGATTAGGCGAAATATGGATCTTGGCCCACTAAAGGTTTCGATGGTTGATATTTTTTTTTTACAAAATAGTGGGAGTATCATTTAATATAAGACCATGTTAAATGATTAAATCATAAACTTATTTTGCATATTTATATTGTAGATATCCATGGCAACTAACAACGTAACAAGCACTTTATCACTGCGATCGGTCCTTGAGAAGGACAAATTAAATCGGACAAATTTCCTAGACTGGCATAGGAACTTGAGGATATCCTCAAACAAGAAAAGAAACAATATGTCCTAGAGGAACCCTTACCTGCTGAGGAAACTCCCCTAACGGCTACAAGAGCCGATAAAGATGCTTACAAGAAGCATCAAAGTGACGCACTTGATGTTGGGTGCCTTATGCTTGCCACCATGAACTCTGAGCTTCAGAAGCAACATGAGGAAATGGAGGCGTTTGATATGATCGAGCACCTTAAGCAACTGTACCAACAACAAGCAAGACAAGAGAGGTATGACGTCTCTAAGGCGTTATTCCAGTGTAGAATGGTAGAAGGAAGTCTGGTTGGAACTCATGTACTCAAGATGATTGGGTATATTGAGAATCTGGAGAAGCTGGGTTTTCCTTTGGACCAAGAGTTGGCCACTGACGTGATCTTGCAATCGTTGCCTGAAAGCTTCAGTCAATTTGTCTTAAATTAGAATATGATTGAAATTGAGAAGACACTACCACAGTTACTTGGCATTCTTAGAACTTTTGAAGCAAATAGCAAGAAGTCTAAACCTACAAATGTTCTTATTGTGAATAAGAGCAAAGGAAAGACTAAAGCTAAGAGCTTCAAGAAGAACAAGAAGGTCTTTGTTAAATCTAAGCCAAAGTCATCTGCACTGAAACCAAAGGGAGGGATAGCGAAGGAAGGGAACTGTTTCCATTGCGGTGAGACCGGCCATTGGAAAAGAAACTGCAAAGTATATCTGGAGGATCTAAAGAAAGGAAGTGTGACTTCCACTTCAGGTATTTTTGTTATAGAAGTCAATTTATCTACTTCTTCATCATGGGTATTAGATACTGGATGTGGATCTCACATTTGTGTAAATGTGCAGGACCTCAAAAAGAGTAGATTGTTGGCGAAAGGCGAAGTTGATCTCCGAGTTGGAAATGGAGCAAGAGTTGCTGCATTAGCTATATGAGATTATTATTTATCTTTGCCTTCTGGTTTATCGTTGATTTTAAAAGACTGTTATTTTGTGCCATCCATTACCAAAAACATAATTTCTATTTCTTGTTTAGACAAGTGTGGGTTTTCATTTATAATAGAGGACAACTGTTGTTCTATTTATTTAAATGATATGTTTTATGCTAGTGCACAAATGGTGAATGATCTTTATTTATTAAATCTTGATATGCCTATCTATAACATAAATACTAAAAGGATTAAAAATAATGATTGTAATCCGACTTATCTCTGGCATTGTCGCTTGGGCCACATAAACGAGAACCGCATATCTAAACTTCATAAGGATGGAGTATTAGATTCATTTGATTTTGAATCATATGAAACATGCGAATCTTGTTTAATGGGCAAGATGACTAAAGCTCCTTTCAAGGGACATGTTGAAAGGGCAAATATTTTATTGGGACTAATACATAGTGATGTATGTGGACCAATAAGTACACAAGCTAGAGGTGGTTTTCAATACTTCGTTACATTTACTGATGACCTCAGTAGATATGGGTATGTGTACCTAATGAAGCATAAGCATGAAACCTTTGAAAAGTTCAAAGATTTCAAGAATGAAGTACAAAACCAACTTGGCAACAGTATCAAAATCCTTCGATCAGATCGAGGAGGTGAATACTTAAGCCAAGAGTTTCATGACTATCTAAAGGAGTGTGGGATAGTCCCACAACTAACTCCTCCGTATACTCTACAATGGAATGGTGTATCCGAGAGGAGAAATCGAACCTTGTTAGACATGGTTAGATCAATGATGAGTCATGCAGATCTTCCGATATCATTTTGGGGACACGCTCTAGAAACAGCGATTTTCTTACTGAACTGTGTTCCATCTAAATCAGTGGAAAAGACACCATATGAGATATGGACTGGGAAGCGTCCTAGTATGTCTTTTATGAAGATTTGGGGTTGTGAGGCTTTCGTTAGACGTCACGCCACTAACAAACTTGGACCCAAATCTGATAAGTGTTTATTTGTGGGGTATCCTAAGGAAACGAAAGGATACTATTTCTATTATCCCACCGTGAACAAAGTAGTTGTTGCTCGGACTGGTGTATTTCTTGAAAGAGAATTTATTTCTAGAAAAACCAGTGGGAGAAAAATAGAACTTAGTGAAGTTCAACCACATGAAAACACTGAACCTGAGATTGAGATGGAAACAGAGCAGGCACCGCAAGCTGTTGTGGAAGAAGTACCTGCTCAAGAGACACAAGCCCATCGTAGGTCTGTAAGAGAACACCGGGAGCCACAAAGATATGGATTTCTTGTGACTCAACAATGTGACTTACTACTTATTGATGAGGATGAGCCGTCATCTTATCAACAAGCTATAATGGGCACTGAATCTGAGAAATGGCAAGAGGCCATGAAATCTGAGATGGAATCCATGTATGCAAACCAAGTATGGACTTTGGTTGATTCACCTGAAGGGGTACGACCCATAGGGTGCAAATGGATTTTCAAGAAAAAGACCGATATGGATGGTAATGTACAAACCTATAAAGGTCGGCTGGATTCAAACAAATTCATGGTATTGACTATGATGAAACCTTTTCACCAGTGGCCATGGTTAAATCCATAAGGATCTTACTTGCAATAGCTGCATTTCATGATTATGAAATCTGGCATATGGATGTCAAAACAGCTTTCCTTAATGGAAATCTGCTCGAGGATGTGTACATGACACAGCCCGAGGGTTTTGTCGATCCAAAGGATGCTGGAAAGATATGCAAGCTACAACGATCCATTTATGGATTGAAGCAAGCTTCTCGGAGTTGGAATCTTCGTTTTGATGATGCAATCAAAGAGTTTGGTTTATCAAAAACATAGATGAACCTTGTGTCTACAAGAAGGTCAGTGGGAGCATAATCATTTTCCTAGTGTTGTATGTAGATGACATACTTCTCATTGGGAATGATATCCCTGCCTTACAATCTGTAAAGATTTGGCTAGGGAACTGCTTTTCGATGAAAGACTTGGGAGAAGCCACCTATGTATTAGGAATCAAGATCTATAGAGATAGATCAAGAAGGCTTCTCGGCCTAATTCAAAGTACATACATAGACAAAGTACTTAAAAGGTTTAGCATGCAAGAATCAAAGAAAGGATTCGTGCCTATGACACATGGTATATATCTCTCGAAGGAACAGTGTCCTTCAACACCAGATGAGAGACAACGCATGAGTAAGATTCCATATGCGTCAGCTATTGGATCTATCATGTATGCCATGATATGTACTCGTCCCGATGTATCGTATGCTTTGAGCATGACGAGCAGATATCAAGTTGATCCAGGTGAAGGTCACTGGATTGCTGTCAAGAACATCCTGAAGTACTTAAGAAGGACTACGGATACATTCTTGATTTATGGAGGTGAGGAAGAGCTCAATGTAATGGGTTACACTGATGCAAGCTTCCAAACCGACAAAGATGATTTTCGATCGCAATCTGGATATGTGTATTGCCTAAATGGAGGTGCTGTGAGCTGGAAGAGTTCAAAGCAAGAAACAGTAGCCGATTCTACAACGGAAGCTGAGTATATTGCTGCCTCAGATGCAGCAAAGGAAGCTGTTTGGATTATGAAGTTCATTTCTGAACTTGGAGTGGTGCCTAGCATTAAAGATCCGATAGAACTCTATTGTGACAACAATGGAGCGATCGCATTGGCTAAGGAACCTAGATCTCACCAAAGATCCAAGCACATACTTCGGCGCTTTCATTTCATTCGAGAAATCGTTGAAAGGGGAGATGTTAAAATATGCAAAGTACCAACAGATGATAACGTATCTGACCCATTGACGAAGCCACTGTCACAGCAGAAGCATGATCGTCATACTAGATCTCTAGGCATTAGGTATATGTCTGAGTGTTCTTAGTGCAAGTGGGAGATTTGTTGGGATATGCCCTAAGACAAGTCATTAGATGATTGTTTAAGACATACAATGTTTATGATTTTATGAATGGCAATTCATTATTATATATTATTCGATTAACTGTGCAATATGAATTAATATATATGTTAATGTCCTTAGAATAATATTGTATTATTCTTAAAGATGTCCCTAGTCAAGTATTATCATGAATAGGGATAATGATAATACGTAGTATGTGTTGATTGATGAATTGTTCATTGATATGAGATATCAAATCAACACATGGGTACATGTTAGAAAACGATGTACTGGACAGACCCACCATGAGAATGCAACATGGATAGTTATATGATCGTCATATGCAATTCTCATAGTGATAATAATGTATGTAATCCATACGACTTGTGATCATCAGAGATCCCAACATAAGGAGTTATGTATCTTGATATTGTCAAACGTTACCCGTAACAGGGTAAACTATAAAGGCGACTATTGGATACACTACGAATTATGTAGAGGGATGTTGACTGATCGAGATAGGATTTGTCCCTCCTATATAACAGGAGATGTGTTTTGCCCTTGATCAAGTGAGAACTAAAATGCATGGCCATGCTCGAATGAGTCGATATGAGATATCGAGCTTATTCGTTTATTCTAGTTCTACTTGGGGATCAAGAAATAGAGATTGAATATACGAGTATGACTATTCCATGACTCGTGTTCAATCTAAACACAAAGGACAAAGGGATTAAGTTACATGTTTAATATTATCACAAGTTCTAAAGGTTATGTCGAGTCATTGACATTCTTGTAATTTGGGTAGCATTGATGTGTTGCTAGATATCGCTCAATGCTTGCGACATAAAATGAGATTTTATGTCACTGCCAACATTACAAGATCCTATCGGGTCGCACAAAAGATTAAATCGATAAGGGAAATTAAATTCATTAGATGAATTAATTAATTAAGAAGAGTCTTAATTAAAAGATTATAAGGATTTAATTAAATCATGGGTTTGGGCCCATGAGGCTTTAAGAAAGCCTTAAACCTTAATTAAATCTTATAATATAAATACAAGGTTATGTTTTATTATTGATAAGACAATTCATATTATACTAACCTAGACTTAGAAGCTCACGGCCGCCTCCTTCACGTGACAAGGAGCTCTCGGTTTCTTCCTTGATAGCCGAAGAGAAACTTGTTGAATTGAGGCGATCGTTCGATTTAGAATCGAGTGTGCTTCTTGTTCCGGTTTAAGAATGAGTCTAGCAACTTGTTCTTAAACTATCCCTTCCCGATTTGATCGTGTGGATATCGTAGAGGCAAAACTCGCTAAGTTTTGCTAGTGGCTCGAAGGACTCGTTGGACGTGGTGCTGCTTCGTGGAATCTGCTCAAACACGCTACAAGGGTGAGACCTTTGATTCCTTTATCCGATATGAATCCCTATGTATAGATCTGGTGTCTAGTAATCCAAATTTTTATTATTCCGCTGCGTTCCTTGCTTGTTGGATTACTTACAGAAATTTGATGTGTCAACTTCTTTTTGTTTTGTTTTTTTAGGTAATATTATTTTTATTTAGTGTATAATTTGTTTTGAATAATTATGATGCATAATTTGGTAAATATATTAGTAGATAAATTAACGCTTTTCAAAATAGTAAAATATGTATAGGCGGTCACTCTAAAAGATTTTGAGGCTGTAGAATTATTCCTTCACTCAATAGAAGTTGGTATAAATGGGACTGGATCAAATGCGATGTTACTTACTGAAAATCATGGGATTTATTCCTTTTTTTTATAAGCCAAAATATTATTATTGGAGCACATGTCGTGCTCAAAATGTTACAGACGAGACTATAAACTAGAACAATATCACAAAACAACACCCAAACAGATTAAACGGAAATGAAACCAATCAGAAATAGTGATCAAGTCGAAGTCTGATTTGTTTGCGACTAGCCAAATCCAAAGACAAATTATGATCTTGTCAAATAAGTTGACGGCTTCTGGACTCTCATTCTTGAAAACCATCGCATTCCTAAGACTCCAAATACTCCATACCACGCAATTCCACAATGTAATTCCGAAATATGTCCCCTTTTTCGAAGGCAATATGTTTGAGATAATTGAGAAGTGAGAAGCTGGATTATGATGAATATCCGAAAATATACCAAGCCACTTGAAGCAATCCATCCAAATATTGAAAGAGAGCTTGCAGGTAAAGAATAGATGGGAAACATCTTCCTCATATTCGTTACAGAGAGGACACATCAGGGAGAGATCTTGACAGTGCACCTCTCCTGTTCAAATTAATCTTGGTAGCTAATCTGTTTTGCAATAGTCTCCAAGCAGGGAAAGAAACCTTTGAAGGAGTGAATTTGTTCCAGACAAGTGCTAAGTGGGAATCAACCTCCTTATGATCTGAAACTAGAGAAAAGCAAGAAATATGTGCGGTCTTGGTGGAGTAGACATTATCAGCAGAATGGATCCAAATCCAGCGATCTTCCTCTTCAAATTTGGCTTCAAGAATGTCAAGCTGCAATTGAAGAGATTGAAGAGATTCTTCTTCCCAAGCAAATAAGGTTCGCCTCCAAGACCAGTTCCAGATTACCCCATCCTCCGTTTCTAGTCTTTTGGATGCAATCAGCGAGTTTTTGTCAAGAGCTATATTATACAATTAGTCAAAAATATTACAAAACCTGTTATTGCCAGCCCATTTGTGAAGCCAAAATTTGGTGTTGTTGCCATTCCCAACCTTCCTTCGGATCCCATCTAAAAAACAGCCTGTGGGGTGTTTGTACACCACTTTTAACAAGTCTCGCCACCATATTGACCCAATGGAGTCTCATTCCTTTCCGTCACGCCGCACATCAGATTGCTCATAAGCCTGTATTTTGAAGTTATTACATTGATGCATAGTTTATCACCTCCATTTAGCAACTTCCAAGCCAATTTCCCCAATAAAGCTGAGTTGAAATATTCAATATTTCGAACCCCCAGTCATCCATCTTCTTTTGGAGGCTTATAGAAAGATAGGTAATATACTTGCAAGGCCGAAAGGACAGAATTCAATAAAGTAATTCTTCCGCCAGCAGAAACATATTTGTTTTCCCAAAGACCGAGTCTAGATTCCAGCTTGCTAATGATAGGCTGCCAAGTTGAAGCCTTCCTACGATTAGCACCGATAGGAATACCCAAGTGCGAGAACGGAATTATACCAATTGAACAGTTTAGAATCTTGGCCATTGAAATCAGAAGCAAAGGTTGAACATGGATTCCAATCAACTTACTTTTAGAAAAATTAATTTTGAGGCCCGAGATCAATTCGAAGTTCCTCATAATACTTTTAATGGCCCTGATGTTGTCAAATGAAGCTATTCCAAAGAAAATCGTGTCATCCGCATATTGAAGATGGGAGATCTCGAAGTTAGAATCTCCAACAGAAAACAGGCTTAAAAGACCTCTGAATGCATGCCCTATTGATCATTGAACTAAGCCCTTCTGCCGCTAGGATATAAAGAAAGGGAGATAAGGGATCACCTTGTTGAAGGCCCTTTTCAATTCTAAATTCTTGTCTTGGGATGCCATTAATCAGAACGGAGACCATTGATGAAGAGAGACATTCTTTAATCCAACCAATCCATTTTCCATTGAAACCAAAGTGATGCATCATCCGGAATAAAAAATTCCAATGAACTGAGTCAAAAGCTTTAGCAAAATCTGCTTTAAAAAGTATCGAAGGTTTATTCTTTCGAGTTGATTCATCAACAATTTCGTTTGTGATCAGAACTCCATCCAAGATGTTTCTATTTGAAATAAATGCCAATTGATGATGAGATATTAATTTATCCATTACCTTTCGCAGTCTGTTAGCCAAGATCTTCGCCAGAATCTTGTACATGCACCTAATTAAAGAGATAGGTCGGAACTCATCAATGTACAAAGGGGCTATCAGATTTGGGAACTAGTGTTATGAAGGAGGAATTGCAGCCTTTAACCAGTTTCCCATTCCTATGAAAATCTGAGATGAATCTTATGATATCAGGTTTGAGGATGGCCCAAAACGATTTAATGAATTTGAAATTATAGCCATCGGGTCCAGGGCTTCTGCTACCATCACAATTCCAAATAGCTTCTTTGATCTCAGATTCCAGAAATGGTGCTGTGAGGTCTCTGTTGTCGGCCTCATTCAGAGATTGACAGATAATACCTTCAAGAGAAGGTCTCTCCCATATAGTCTCAGAGAATTGATTTTGAAAATGGTTTGAGATGGCTGTCTTTAACTCAGTGACTGAATCCATCCATCTACCTGCTACATATAGGCCCCGTATTTCTGATCTTTTACGATTTTTGTTAATGTGAGCATTAAAGAATTTAGAGTTTGCATCTCCTTCTTTAATCCACCTAAGCCTCGATTTTTGATATAACAGACTTTCTTTTTGGAGAATTTTGCTTTTCAAAGATGCCCAGCAATCTTTTTTTACCAGCAGATCTTCCTCTGATAAGTCGAGGTGTTCTCCCTTAAGGTCTGGCTCATTAATCCTAGCACTGGCCTTCTCGATATCTGAATTAATTTCCCCAAATTCACATAAGTTCCACTGTTTAAGACTGAGTTTCAAGTATTTCAGTTTTTGCTTTAAGACGTAAGATCCCCAACTGACTTTTTGAATCTTATCCCATTCATTCTTGACAAATTTAAAGAAGTCTTTGTGGTGAAACCAACAGTCAAGAACTCTAAAAGGTTTGGGGCCCCAATCCTTAATCTGATTTTTCAATAGAAGTGGGAAGTGATCTGATATATTTCGCTCCAGACCTGTTTGTTCTAACTGAGGCCAGCTAACCAAGATTCAGAGACTACAAAACGATCCAGCCTACTCATACTTGTACCATTGCTTCTGTACCAAGTATATTTCCTTTTGAGGAGAGGAATGTCGATTAACCCTGAATCCATGATGAAGCAGTTGAAACATCAATCTCTTTAATTTCTCCATTGTAATCCCTCAGCTCAATTGAACTTTTCCTTTCTGAAGGATGAGGAACTACGTTGAAATCTCCTACCACACACCATCTGGATCAATTTTTGCTTGAATTTATTACTTATACATTCCAGACAGATAGTTTTTCAGATAGTACACATGGAAAGTATGTTTTCACAATTATACATTCGATGCCTTCCCAAAGTCCTTTAACTGCTAAAACCCACTGGTCCTCCCAAACTCTATCCAGCTTGAACACATTAGAATTCCAAACGCTAATTAACCCTCCTGAATTCCCATTGGAGCTTCTCATAACCCAATGAAAGCCATCATCTGCCCAAAGTGATTGGCAAAGTTTCATGTCCACAATTTCCAACTTGGATTCTTGGATACACAAAAATTCAATCCTTTCTCTTATAACGATAGATTTGATGATTCTCCTTTTGCCTATGCGCCCCAACCCCGAACATTGTAGCTCAATAGAATCATTGATCAACAATCCTTGCACCACCCGATTGATCTTTTTCTAACCTTTTTGAAGATTCAAGTTTATCCCTTAATTCCATTTCGACTAGAGCCTGGATGGATTTGGAGTCGTCCCCATATCCTTTAACCCCTAAATTTTTTCCAAACTCACATATTTCTATTGCTTCTTGCTCAATTAAGTTTGCACCATTAATGAGATTCTGATTCCTGATAAGGCTATCGGTAATTGAGTTGCTGAGAGTTGGTTTTGGAAGGAACTTACTTGGACGATGGTTCCTTTGATTTTTATTCTTAAACTTATACTTATGCTTTCTAGGAGAAGCACAGTCCCCAGAATTGATATCACCTATGAAGAGATTCCAATTCTTCCTCTTTTGCTGGTCCAATTTGCTGATTTCAGCTCTTGATAACTTCGATTTTGCCAGCTTAGGTTTTATCACTTTTTTCATTTTGGAAGCAACAATTGGTTTGGAAGAAGAAGGTGATTGGTTGACCAGGAAAGATGGTTGAGGAATTTTGGAGGGGGGAGATAGGAGAGAGGGTGATAGGTGAATATGAGGGCTAGGAATAGGCGAAGTGTTGAGGGATGATTTGGGAATGGGTTTGGGTTGGGGTTGGTTATGGTAGGGTTGTGATTAGGGTTAAAATCTTGGCTCTGATTTTTGTGGGGGTGTGAGAGTGGTTGAGGGCTGTTGATAATCGAGTTAACGGAATGTGGGCTGATGATGGAAGGAATATTAGGATTGGGGAAAGAAGTAAATGCAATGATCTTTGGACTAGTGGAGATTGATTCAAATGCTTGGATGGTTCCACCTCTCTATGGCAATAATGCTATTGACTATGTTATCTCGAGCTTGGCATTCTTTAAACCAGCCGCCCAATTCTTTCTCGACAATCGGTTGAAACTCGGTTGGAGCGCCCGCCTGATCAACAAGATCGATGTTGTCTGCCATATCATTTTCTGAGTTCATCTCCGCCCTGAAGGTCTCCGGCACTGCTTCCTCCGAAGTTTCGTACTGGGCAAAATCAGATTCTGAGTGGTAATCATCAGAGTCGTTTGCAAAGTCTCCTGGAAAGATAATGTTTTCATCTAATAGTTTGTAGTTGAATGATTGATCTGTTTCCTTTACTCTTAGGCTGAAGTGGGAGTTCCCCACTGTGAGATTTGTGACTTGATCAATGGGATTTGGGTTCCTTGTTTTGATTAGTAATTTAGCCACCTCAAGTATCGGTTTATTTTCTGTTAGTTCGTCCACCGCCACCAGCTCCCCGAATCTGCAACTCACAAATTTAAAAAATCTTGGGTTCCAACAGTGGAGAGGTAACCCGGTGATCTGGAGCCAAATTTTTCTTTCATTGTATACATCCTCGGGCGACCAAATACGTATTGACTCAAACCAGTTATCTAGCCATTGATTGTCTTCGTTAACGAAATCAGCTAGTTCTTCATGAGATTCAGCTCTGATAAGAACTAAATCACCTCCAATCGGTGATAATGTTAATGATTTAAATCCACACGCATGGATTTCATTTTGTGCTTTGCTCCAATTGATGCAGTCCTTTAGTCTCCCTGTTTTGCTATTCTTCAGCCACTCTAATTCCTCATCTTTAGGGAAAAATGTGACAACGTTACCTCAATCCGTTGGGATATTTTGTGGTTGAGTCGGTATGACAGTCCTTGAAGCAACATCGGAGTATTTACGTTGTGATCGATTGCTCAGAAATTTGTTTTCAATGTTAAAAGGTTTAGCTGGCTTGATGATCTGAGCTCCTCTATAATCGAACCTAGGGATATTAACTCGAATTTTGTAAGAGCCTATCCAAATCTTGTCCAGTTTTTCTTCAAGGTACCTGGCGTCTCTAACATCCTTGAATCTCACAAAGCCAAATCTATTCCCCCTCTTATCTCTTTTCGATGGGATGTATAAGTCCAAAATCCTACCATATTTCTGGAATATGGATAGCAGGTCTTTTTGAGTCCACGAATCTGGGAAGTTAGTGAAGTAATAGGAAGTAGATATTGCCTTGAGCCTCCTGATGTGATCTGGTATTCTCTTGGAAGTCTTCCTCTGAACTGTCTGCCAATCTCCGTCCATCCGTTCTCGCAGATGATTCTTAGTTCATTGCGAAACAGTTCGCAATGTTACTATAAATTCGGTAAATGATTATTTTTGTATGCTTACTTTATATAATAATATATTGACAAAAATTACAACTGACATTGAGAATCCAAATTGTGGTGATCAAGTCCATGGGATTTATTCCTGAAGTAGAATTTGTAAAAAAAAGTACTATTAGATAAACTCTTATTATGATATAGTTAGACATTGTTTGATACATTGATAAGGGTGTGATGAGCTATAATTTGTAACTACTCATTCATCATTTATCACATCTCATCGATGTGCCAAACGGTACCTTAGATGATATAATATTGATATCTTTTTTGTTCTTCGAATAAGTAGATAGGTAGTGGTGTGTGCGAATTATATTTTTTTAGCGGGTGTGTGAATTGTTGTTACATTATATATAACTGATTACAATATATTCAAATTTACCCATCATATGTTTATTTCTTTTAATAGTAAAATGACAATATGATATTTCACACTAATAATTAATTAAATTGTCAAATATTAATAATGATATTTCACACCATTTGAGTTACTCAAACTTTTTCTGCTTAATTATATATTTAAATTCATAATTAAATTTTAGATTAATTATTCAATTTGGTCATTAGTTAGCAATAGGTAATTGACAAAAGAAATAAAAAAAAACTTAGTATATTTTTTTAATACTATTATTTCATTATTTTTACTATTACTATTATTATTATTATTATTATTATTATTATTTAATTCAATCAGTACTAAGATATATAATTTGAATTTAGAAAATTAATATCAATAGTTATTGGTTTTGAATACGTTAATAATCTTATTTATTTATTTTTATTATAATATTTCATATAATTAAACGAGGAATGTGAGTTCGTTGTTAATTCATGTACCTTTCCATTTTCCACTTTAATTTTCATATCAAATAATATAAGTTTATTCTATTTATTTATTTATTTAAGTAGTAGTAGTGTCCTAACGTTAATTATTATGTTTATTCTTACTTTGTGTATTTTATTATATTTTTACAATTATTATTTCATTGTTTTTACTATTATTATTATTTAATTCCATTAGTAATGAGGATGTACAATTTAGATTGTCCTAACTTAATTAACATTTTTAATTATTATTGTTGGATTTTGGGAGCTCGAATAATCTTGATTTTGATGCTATCAAAACTTGTTATTGTGTTGGTAATATATTTTATCAATTGTGCAGTTCATAGATCATTATTTAGAGCTTGATGATTTGCTGAAGGATTGTGTGAAGCCTAGCTTGAGGTCTAAACGAGCTCTGGACCTTGCCAGAGACAGGTGGACGTATCTTGCTAAACTTTGCTACACTTATAGCTAGCTGGACAAGCTTGTTATCCCGAGCACATCATACTTAATCGGTCATATTTGATTGCTCAGATATTGAACTGATAAGTGTGAGTTTTACATTTATATTTCTAGGATTTTATATGTTTTTTTTATGTTGATTCATGGATGATATTATGTGTTTTTTATCTGTTATTATATGTTTCAGTAATCAAGGTCGAAGTATATAAAAGTGGTGGAAATGAGCTAACAGCGATGAAAAGGACTCAATCGGGCAAACCGATCGAAGAAAACGACAAACTCTAGTATTTGGAAGAAAAACATCCACCGATCGATTGGTAACTGTCGAAATATGAGCAACAATTTTAAGGAATTATCGATCGATAGGTGGCCTCTTAGCGATCGATCTGTAAATGGCGTAGCTGAAGGTGAAAATTCGAGGAATTATCGAATCGATAGGTAATTTATGATAGATCGGTAGGCGGAAAAATCTGAAGAAAAAAAAATGTTTTGAAGAGTTTGAGTTTCACAAATAAACTACTGCACTCCTCCTCTAGAAAAGCCACAACATGAACGACCTAAAGCAATCTTGTACTATAATTCTAACCTAGAATCCAGCCTCCTCTATATTTTCAAGCCGCCAATCAAGGACCAACTAAAAGACAGAAGACGAACAATGCACGGAGTCGATACCACACGTTTATCATTATTTCTGAACTTTTGCTTATTTGATTTTCTAGTTTTTGATGTTGTTTATGATCGAATACATTATTAACCATCGTTCTTTTAATATGATTCTAGGCTAAGTTTGCTTTATCAAGACGAGGGGCTCATATGTATGAACCGTTGATTTGATTATTAGTTTTCAATTGATTCCATATAATCTTTGTGCATAATTTATGTTCTTAATGCGTTCAAGGATTAATCACCCATTGAATTGATTTAGTTATTATATTGAGATCGGGAGATGATATTATAATATGAACTAGAATTTGTGCCATGTATTTCAGATTGAGATCGAGAGATAAGATTAAATACATATGTGATACCCATAGATATCTGGAATAGTTTTCATAGAACTTAAAGCAATGTTGCTTGTTAAATAAGTGCACATGAGTGACTTACTACAATTTAATATCAGGTTTAATATAGTTCGAGAGTATATTGAATAAAATGGAAAAACTCGTCAACTTAGAATTGTATGGATAATCAATTGATGCTAATAAGAGAATTTTAAGCAATTACATAGGTTAACAGAAGTCTTGATAAATCTTCTCTACTGGAATGCACTTGTTTGCTTGGAATTTTGATTACTTAGTTTTATTTTATTTTAATATTGATAATCGTTCAATAATTGTAGGCTAAATATAATTAAATTAGTTAAATTTAGTACTTATTGGCCGAAGAATGATCAAAAAATAAAATTTACTTCCAAGAAATACGACAATAATGGATCTTTCATTTCCCTTTGAAGAATTAAATGTTATTGGTCAATGATAAATCTTTCAGGATCATTTAGTTAATAATTATACAAATATATTTGTATTTTTCTAGAAGTCGGTTACTTGGGTTTCGAGTAAATTTTAAGTAGTGATTTATACGATCTGTTCTATGATGATTGATGGATGAAAACCATAATTTCAGAATTCTTCGGAAAAAAAAACTAAATTTAGTACAAATTTAGGAGCAAAGTATTCGGGATAAATTTAGCTATTTGGGGATGCAAAATTAATTTCTTTATAAACCATATCTTTTAATTTCAACTTTATTTTAGATAAAATGGGTCCAACGGCTCCTAACTCCTAAGCAGTTGGTTTAAAAGGGCTGGGTAATGCTAATTCAGTTCCATTCGAATTCACAATAATTTTTGTTGGGCCGAGTCCAACTCAATTCAATCGAGATAACATATAAATTTTAAAATAATAATGTTATGCATAAAGTTTAGTATGATATGAATTAATTAAATGTTACGTATGTTTCACTATATAAAATCAATTCTACAATTCTGGAGTTTGGCTTAACTCGAATAAAGCCTAATCTAACATTAGTGCTCTCGTTGGTTTCTCGTTGATTCGTCGTTGTTCGTCTTCCGAATGCATAAATCTATGTTTCTGAAATCTACGTCCGTTCCAGGAGTTAGTGATTACCTCACCACTTTCATGAAAGAATTCACAAATGACTTGCAGAATTTGGACGCTAGGTTGTCAAACTGCATTCGACAATCAGTACATATACAAGCAATGAGTCAGCCATGTTTTCCAAGCAATTATGCGTTCAATTCCATGCTGTCAAAACCGCCACGATTCTTTGGCATCAGTCCTTCGGCATGAATTTCTCAATTCCAAGGGTACTTCGATTATTATAATACTCCGGATCCTCAAAGATTAATCATTACTTCAGTCTTTTGATATTTGATCATTTTAACAAAGAGGATGAGGTTTTCATAGTTCGGTGTCAATGGGCAACATCTTGTCAGGTTTTAATTTCCTTGGCGCAGCACGAGAGAAGAGTGTACTCGAGTATCTGACTGGTGGCATGCTTCTTAAGGAGATTTTGATTGATGAAGATTTATTTCCATACTCGGTAATGCTTGGGCTCACGCATGGACAATTCCCACATATGTTCTGGTTGGCTTATTGAAGCGGCATCTGAAATGAAGAATTGCATACTTCCATTTTGATCCATATTCTAGAACTTCCGAGAAACGGGGAGTAGCATGGATGGATGATCTAAGGGTACCGAGAGTTGTGCTCTATGAAGAGATTAAGATGAAAATTTACAGAGGTGCATTTACAACGACTCAATGAAATAATATTGCATGAAATGAACCTTAGAATATAACTCGAATTAATAAAGGATATGTGTGATGGTTTGAGTAGTATACGAGATACAATAAATTGTAACTGATTATGATATGAGACATGTCGAATCTATAAGATTAATGATGATGTCATTGAGGGTCATTAATAAAATATTAATAATAAATTGATATGTGTCGGGACTAATAATTCAAAATTGGGTTTAATTGATAAAAGCCTAATAATTATTATTAGTTTTGTTAATGAGAACAAAATTATGGTAAGTTAATTATGAATAGTCAATTAGGCTAAAGAAATCACACATTGAGAAATTGAGACATTTATGGTTTGTTTATAATGAGATACAAATCAATAGAGTATAGTTAAGTAGAAAAGATTGGTGCCCATTGTGCTATCTTTTTACTACTCGGATTTCTGAAATGACTTTTCATCTACCTGACTCTTCATATTCTGTTGAGTATTAAGTTTGAGACTTTTCACCTACCTGCAGAATTGATGTCAGGTTTAAATGTGAGACTTAAATCCATATTAATCGCATGTTAAGTGTTGAGACTTTTCATCTATCCCATTAAACTTTACACTTAATTTCTGAGACCTTTGGAGTGGTCTGCTGCTCAGCTATATAAGCTGCTTCAGCCATATGTTTTCATCATTTCAAAAATCTTCATATATACATATAACATTATGCTTTGAGAGTACTACACACTGTTAGTGTTCGAAGGAGTCTGCTCGGAGTTTTGTTTCAATCCGAACAGAGGTGATTGGACGTCAAATTTGAGTTTAAGGGCACATGGCTTGTTGTGGCCTCGTCCAAAATTGTTTCCAATTCTTGTTGATTAAGTCTTCAGTTTATAACTACTGCTGTAAGTCTAATGCTTTTGTAGTTTGATTGTTTAATGTTTGTTTACAGTATAATTTCCCTTCTTGTTATAATTGTTTAAACTGATTCAATCTTTAATTTTAAATAAACAGTACCAACAATCGTAAACTCAAATTTTTGTTTCTGTTTTTATTTTTTTTGGATCTTAATCAGTTTGCAAAATCCTAATTTGCTAATTACAATATTGTTGAATTTTCAACTTATCATTGTTTTCGCAATATCAAAACATTTGTAGTTGTTTCCAGAACTAGTTTGATATTATTTGCGTTGTGTTCTGTTTTAGCTTATGGATGACTAAATTCCAAACCGAAATGCTGAGAATACTGAGATTCCAATGGTGAATGCTAGCGACGCTGAGGTCGTTATGCCAGTTCTGAGAAACCCAATGTCGTTCTCTCAATTTGAGAAACCGAAAAAGTTCAAAGGTTCCAACTGTAAGCGTTGGAAGCAGAAGAACATGTTCTTCTTGACCACCTTGAACTTGACCAGGTTTCTTAAAGAGGAGAAACCAGTGGAGGACAAAGAGGATCCTCAATCTGTTGTCATAGTCGAATCATGGATGAGCGCCGACTACCTCTGTCTTAACTATGTATTGAATTCTCTTGACGATGCACTTTTTAATATGTATTCCCCAAAGAAACTGCTAAAGGATCTTTGGGAATCGTTAGAAATGAAGTACAAAGTTGACGACGCAGGCGGAAAGAAATTTGTAACCGGTCGATTCCATGACTATCGAATGGTAGATGGCAAGAGCGTTGTTGAGTAATGCGAAGAGCTGCAGCTGATATATCATGAACTTGCTACCGAAGGTATGGGGCTAAATGATGCTCTCCAAGTGGCGATGGTGATTGAAAAATTACCGCCATCTTGGAAGGACTTAAAGAGCTACCTAAAGCACAAGCGAAAGATGATGAGTCTCGAGGATCTTATCAGAAGGCTGCGCATCGAGCAAGACAACCAAAAAGTTGACAATAAATCATTTCGAATGATTTCCAAGGCCAACGTGGTTGAAGTTGGGGACAACTCCTGTGGGAATAAACGCAAGCGTACTTTTGATCCCAATGGAGATACTAAGAACAGGAGGTTCACTAGTGACTGTTACGTATGCGGTAAACCTAACCATAAGGCCAAGGACTGCACACAACGCCAAATCAATGAGGGTAAAAGGAAGACAGTCCCAAATATAGGTAAAGGCAAGAGGCCTGCTCATGCCAGCATTGTTGAGGACAACCTGAGCTCGGACATGGATGGCATGCATCTGACTGCAGTAGTGTCTGTGGTGAAATTTGTTGGTGCGAACTCCAAGGAATGGTGGGTGGACACTGGGGCTACTTGCCACATATGCACCAATAAATAGATGTTTAAGACCTATCAAATAGTCAATGATGAGCACTGCTACATGGAAAATTCAGCAGTCTCAAAAGTTGAAGGCAAGGGGATGATTGTGCTGAAGATGACTTTCGGTAAAGAGTTGACTCTTACCGAGGTGCTCCACGTGCCAGAGATCCGAAAGAATCTCATCTCCGGATCAGTGCTGAACAAGAAAGGCTTTCGGCTCGTATTTGAATCTGACAAAGTCATTCTGTCAAAGGGTGATATGTTCATGGGAAAAAGCTACTTTGCTAATAACCTCTTCAAGATGACTGTAATGACTCTAGCTCCTAAGGGTAAGTCTAGTATAGAGGTTGAGGTTGATGTTAATGCAGCAAATGAGGCTAGCACAAGCAAAAATAATGTACTGACTATTGCCAATGTGGCAAATAAAACTTTAAAGTTTGATTTTTCTTGTGAGTCTTTACATTTGTGGCATGGTAGATTAGGACATGTGAATTATAAGTCCTTACAACGGCTAATGTCTCTTAATCTATTACCTAAATTTAACATCAATCATAAACACAAGTGTGAGACTTGTGTAGAAGCCAAATTAACCAAGTCTTCATTCCACTCAATTGAGCGAAGCACCGAACCGTTAAACTTGATCCATACGGATGTATGCGATCTAAAGTATGTACAATCTAGAGGCGGTAAAAACTAATTCATAACCTTTATCGATGATTGTACAAGATATTGTTATGTCTACTTAATGAGAAGTAAAGACGAAGCAATTGACATGTTCATTCACTACAAGAATGAAGTTGAGAATCAACTTGATAAAAAGATTAAAATTCTTCAAAGTGATCGAATCAGTGAATATGAGTCGCCATTTGCACAAATATGTGCTGAGAGTGGCATTATTCATCAAACCACTGCGCCTTATTCTCCAGAGCAAAATGGTATTGCTGAAAGGAATAATGGAACGCTTAAGGAAATGATGAATGTAATGCTTATAAGTTCCGACTTACCTCGAAACTTGTGGGGTGAAGCTCTGCTTTCCGCCAACTATGTGCTAAACAGAGTACCACATAAAAAGTTGGATAAAACGCCTTATGAATTGTGGAAAGGTCGCGCACCTAGCTACAAGTTTTTAAGGGTTTGGGCCTGTCTAGCAAATGTTCCAATTCCTCCTCCTAAACGGACTAGAATAGAACCTACGACAGTGGATTGTGTATTTATCGGATATGCGCAGGATAGTAGTGCTTATCGATTTCTGGTACACAAGACAGATAATGCAGAAATGCATGTAAAATACTATCATTGAAGCTAGAGATGCTTCATTTTTTGAGGAAATCTTTCCCCACAAAACTCCGACAGTGCCTGAAACCAATGTTGAGAGAAATGTGGGGGATAGAGAATCTCAAGAGAATGCAGAATCATCTAGACGAAGCAAAAGAGCTAGAAAAGAGAAGTCTTTTGGCTCGAATTTCCTAACATATTTGTTGGAAAAGTATCCGGCTACTTTCGAGGAAGCAATGTCTTCACAAGACTATGATCTTTGGAAAGAATCGATGAACATTGAGATATAATCTTTCTTACATAATCATACTTGGGAACTAGTGGAGCTTCCTGCAGGTTGTAAACCACTAGACTAGACCTGAAGTCAAATGCTACAGACAAACTGTGTTGATTATTTTGGCACATACGCTCCTATATCCAGGAAAACATCGATAAGGTTAATAATTGCATTTGCTGCATTATATAATCTAGAGATCCATCAAATGGATGTAAAAATGGCTTTTCTAAATGGAGAGTTAGAATAGGAGGTTTAAATGGAGAGTTAGAATAGGAGGTTTAAATGGACCAACATGAAGGGTTTGTAGTTCCAGGTAAAGAAACGAAGGTGTGTAGACTTGTGAAATCCTTGTATGGATTAAAACAAGCACCTAAACAATGGCACGAAAAATTTGATAGCGTCATGCTTTTAAATGGGTTTAAAACAAACCAATGCCATAAATGTGTCTACGTGAAATGAGACAATACAAACTATGTGATAGTATGTCTCTACGTGGATGACATGATAATTGTTGGTAATAACAATAATATTAAAATTACCAAGAAAATGTTGTCGCGAAATTTATGAAAGACTTAGGTCTTGCAGATGTGATTCTTGGGATGAAGATCACAAAACATGCAGATGGATATTCTCTCTCCCAGAGTCATTATGTTGATAAGATACTTAACAATTTTGACAAGAGAAATAATATAATAGCGAGAACACCTATCCAGGTGGTGTCAAATCTTTGCAAGAATCGCAGAGAATGTATACAACAACTTGAGTACTCTAGGGTCATAGGTAGTCTCATGTACCTCATGGACTGCACTAGACCTGATATAGCTAACTCAGTCAACAGATTGAGCAGATATACAAGTAATCCCAGTAATAATCATTGGAAGGCAGTAGTTCGAGTTCTTAGATATCTAAGATACACTACTAACTACAGACTACATTATACGAGATATCCAGCAGCAATTGAAGAGTACTCAGATGCGAATTGGATTTCGGACTCCAAGAATATAAATTCCACGAGTGGATATATCTTTATAATTGGAGGTACAGCTGTCTCATGGAAATCATGCAAACAGACGTGCATTGCTAGATCAACTACGGAATCTGAGTTCATAGCTTTAGATCTTGCAGCAGAAGAAGTTGATTGGCTTCGGAGTTTCTTGGAGGACATTCCAATGTGGTCAAAACCTGTGCCACCCATTAGCGTACACTGTGATAGTCAGTCAGCTATGGGAAGAGCACAAAACAATGTGTATAATGGGAAATCTAGACACATACGACGGAGATATAAATCCGTGAGAAATCTACTGAAAACCGATGTTATTTCTTTAGATTATGTGAAGTCTAAAGAAATATTGCGGACCCATTTACAAAAGGTCTAACGAGAGACCGAGTAGAGATTTCATCGAGGGGAATGTGGTTGAAGTCCATGAAATTGATTTTCAACCATGATGGCAACCCAATCTGAATTGTAAAATCGAATTTGCTGGTTCAATGGGAAAACCGAATGGGGATCAAACAAAGCACTCGGGAAGTTGAGTTCCTTACATATTCCTGTGATGAAAGAGTGATAAACATGTATTTGGGAAGGTTGAGCTCATGCTCTTAATGATTCTTTTATCTCGAGATATTAAAGTGGGGTATGACAGGATACTCTTTAGGAGAAATCGCCTATATCGAATGTGAAGGGGTCGCTTCTATGAGATGACATGATGGCTAAATCTCTAGAGCATTCGATGAAACATCCAAGACAGTCCATGGCCAAATAGACAACAACGAAAGAACCAATAATAGTGTGGAGATGAAGCTGTGTGAGTATTGTTGTCTTGTTATACATAAAACGTCGAACAGTTCAAGGCATCACGTCCACTGGTTGACAAGTATATCCGATGATACTTTACAAAAAAGGTTCAAGGTTAACCACCACCTATCCTAATGCAGTGGATTCTCAAAGTACTCTCAAATCTTCATCTAGGTGCATTGTGTAATTTTTTCGCCACATTGCATTCATGTGGGGGATTGTTGGGATTAATAATTCAAAATTGGGTTTAATATATAAAAGCCCAATAATTATTATTAATTTTGTTAATGAGAACAAAATTATGGTAAGTTAATCATGAATAGTCAATTAGACTAAAGAAATCCCACATTGAGAAATTGAGACACGTATGGTTTATTTATAATGAGATACAAATCAATAGAGTGTAGTTAAGTAGAAAAGATGGGTGCCCCTCACGTGCCGTCCGTCCACTCGCTCGGCTCTCCTCACTGCGTCGCGCGTGTCGCTGCCGCGAAGGCAGCCCTATCTTTTTACTACTCGGATTTCTGAAATGACTTTTCATCTACCTGAATTTTCATATTCTGCTGAGTATTAATTTTGAGACTTTTCACCTACCTGCAGAATTGATGTCAGATTTAAGTGTGGGACTTAAATCCATATTAATATGATGTTAAGTGTTGAAACTTTTCATCTACCCCATTAAACTTTACACTTAATTTATGAGATCTTTGGAGTGGTCTGCTGCTTAGCTATATAAGCTGCTTCAGCCATATGTTTTCATCATTCCGAAAATTTTCATACATATATATAACATTCTGCTTTGAGAGTACTGCACATTGTTAGTGTTCGAAGGAGTCTGCTCGTAGTTTTGCTTCAATCCGAACATAGGTGATTGGATGTTGTACCTTAGAACTCACTTGTCCAGGAGGCCAGAAGCTAAGGCGGGCAAATTTGAGTTTACGGGCACACGACTTGCTGTGGCCTCGTCCAGAATTGTTTCCAAATTCTTGTTGATTAAGTCTTCAGTTTATAACTATTGCTGTAAGTCTAATGCTTTTGTAGTTTGATTGTTTGATTTTTGTTTACATTATAATTTCCCTTCTTATTACAATTGTTTAAACTGATTCAATCTTTCGATTTAAATAAACAGTACCAACAATATTCAATATAGATACGGTACGAGGTTCGGTCTGTCGATGATGTCTAAATCATGTTGCTGATCTTAAGATACGTGTGACGTACGAGCATATATACATATATTATTGTTATGGTTAACGAATAATATATTGTTGCGTGAATTGGTATGTGTTATGAGTTATGGTGATGCCGTTATTGAGCGTGCTATGGTTATGATTCTGCTGCTGTTGAGCGAGCAACGATTATGTTACCGCCGCTGTCGAGCGTGCGAGGGATTATCGTACGCCGCTGTCGAGCATGCGATTGATGATAAGATATAACCTAGGAATTGATGATTGGTATGTATTTGAATTCAGTAAATCAGTAGCAATGATTTGGTTATTATCGATTATAGAACTGATGATTTATGAATATGAGTACAATAAATCATGGTTGAGAAGAATCAATTGATTATGGAGTTGATGCTTTTGGGTATTGTGAGCACATGAACAGCGTGGGATATCTCAGATAATCATGTTGTATTCAAGGAGTATTCTTTTAATTACAACATTATGTTCTGTACATTAGTAATTGTGTATACGTTGATATGTAGATTATGTTATTTGTATGCTCATCCATTGCAGGGCTATTTCTGTTGAAACAGGTAACACTGGTACGCCATTGTTATTATAAATGAGCAAAGCTATTGAATAAGGATGCTTCTAGGAGCGAGGTACCTGTATTGTTTGAGAATGACAAATTTATACGATAGATACCCACCTATTTATTAAATGCTCGTATGTGAGAATAAAGATGGATGTATGTGGATTGTATAAATGTCCTTGATAATTCTTTTTTTTCATTCGAGTATTGCATGCAAATTAATTGAGACACAACAGTGTATGATGAATTGGGAATATGACTAGTGCAATGATAAGTGCATACATATATGAATTGAGTTGTGTCGAATAATCGAGTAGGGATATGTTTCGGAAATTTATATTCAATATATACTATAATTAAGGAGCATATTATGAGAATCCCGGAATGATATGATAATGATATGATTGTATATAAATATACTAATAATGAGATAGAACTTTAAGGTGGAACCTTCAATTATACACCTCGCTGGGTTAATTTTCCTAGTTTAACTCTTCATTTGTTCAAACGCAACGCTTTGTTTTCGATTGGACAAGCGATCGGAGGTCTAGGCCTAGCGTTACCCGATTATGCATTGAAGTAGACCTCACCCACGGTCACCCTCTCCCTAAATCAGTTTGCATCCAACAAGATGGAACTAAATTATACTCATCGTTGCGTGCAGATCTAACCCGGCAAATCTCTCCAAAATCCAACACTTTACCTTTTGTTCTTCCAATCACTTCCTTCGTTCCCACTAAATTATTAATGAGTGCATATATATTATTGTATTAACAGAAGAATTTGGGACTGAAGAATCCACATCATAGAGAAAAGCAAATACAGAAATGACTGAACTAACTAAAATATCTAAACAAAGTCTGATTTGAAATATGTATTTGGCAGACGACAAAGAAAAATGAGCCACAGATAAACAGGTTATAACAATTGGCTTCCATTTTTGCAACCTCTAGTTGCACTCCCTTCTGTATGACTTCAATAGCTTGGCGCTTGCATATGCCGCCGCTTCTTGTTTTGCATTTCTCTCCTTTCCAAATTTCAATTTACTTTCTCTCTTTTGCTCTCTATCCGACTTCTCTGTTCAAACTCGACCCAAAAAATCCTAGATCTTCTCCCATGAACACATCCCAAAGTATCCCATGTCTCTCTGAGCAACAGAGAACTTTTTTAAAAAAAAATTGAGTACATGCATAACTGCAAGTTCCTGAAACTTATCTCCAGCAGTGACAACATTCAATAACAAAGATCTATTTCAAGAATTTATCCAGAGAAAGTGATCATTGAAAGACAAAGAGAGACAATGCTAATGCTATAACCATCAGGCAAAAGACATCCTAAAAAATGAGTCGAAGATATTGATTCAAATTATACAAAAGGTTTCTCATTCTCATAGATATGGTGAAATCTCAAGTCTGCACAAGTATATTAAACATTTTTGCAACCGACAGTACTCTCTTTCTATGCAGTGAATTCAAATTATTCTATTCTATAAAAGAGGTAATCTTATGAGGCTCCATAAAAGAAGTAATCTTATGGGCAAGACAAATCAAAGGTTCAACTTCACAGGCTTTGAAATATATGTGGAACATGTCAAGATCAACACATTGGACCCATTAAAGAAGGCATATTGAGATTGGTGCTGATTGACACAAATGAAGCACTAACAGAAATGCTCCTCAGAACATCACAGAAAGTGTATGCTATTGCCATAATAAGTTTTAGAATAAGAGGCAATTTTGTCATATGAATTATTAAATCTATATATGATGCTCCAAAAATTTAAATTCTGAGATGCTGGTGTTTAGACACTGTAAGTACTAATGCACATATAGCAATACAATGAAGAAAAAGTGAATCTTCAAACAGAAACCACCCCACCAATCCCTCTTCCCAAAAGAAGTTATAGGTAATGGAAAAACAACACACTTTAATTTCTCAAGAAAAAAAAACCATTCTAAATCATTATCATCCTCATTTTAACTATGATTTAAGGATAAATAACATCTCCTTTGCACACACACTGACAGGAAATGTGGCATGGAAATAAAGGGTGAAGAACACACATTCACCATCTGTTCGACAAAGAATGTACATATGTACACTCTGCACGTGAAGCACGAATCTTATCATGTTATATGACTGCTATACCGAAATATATACCATCCATACAGTATTTACCGTGTAACACATAAAAATATTTGTGGATTCTATATGAAACTTCTTGGGTGTCATACATTTCACAGTGATGCTATATGGAAGTATCTTTTCCTTGCGTAGAATTGATTAGAGTTAAGGAATCCGAAAACATCTAATAAATAGTTATGACCATGGATGAATTCAGAACTCCTGTAATATATAATACAAAAGGAGTAAAATAATAAAATCATGAACACAGCCAATAATAGTTTCTTTTGCTTAATAAACCGAAGTCACTGCTAGTGCCTGGCGTGATTCCAAACTGGTAAATTACGTTTTGCCCAGGAAGATGTCAATGGATTTTGCACAACCTCGTTAGTATAAAGTATACAACTTAACAGTTGAACGAAAAAAAGAGCAAGAATGGAAGAAAACCTGCGGTGTTGAAATGTGAGAGGGTGCCGATGCCACTGTGAAGGAAGAATATTTTAATTGAAGAAAGAATGGAAGAGAAGGGGGCAGAGCGGATGAATTCCCGAGACAACAACCCGGTTTCCCCTTAGCTTTCTCCGAGTTACCTCGAGTTATATTTTATTGGGGTTTTGTTCGTCAACGTGGGTCGAAGAGGACGGGTTGTGGGCTGGGTAAGTTATTAAAAAAAATCTAATCATCTATACTATATCTATACTATCTATATCATCATATTATAATGTTAAACCCCTTATAAAAACTAACTTGGTATCGTCATTTTTACATTCCAAAATTATCATCCTTTTCTTTTTAAAATTACCAATATCTAATTATACGCATGCCCTTACCAATCTAAAATATTACCATCATACTTGCTATCTATGCACCAATCAATTTACATTATGACATTCACAATCATACAAATTACCATCATACATATCATACAAATGTCATATTATTAAATTCCAAAAAAAATTAAATATAAAAAAATGTATAATCATTTTATAATTTAAATTAAAAAAAGCTAAAACCAAAATAAAAAACAACGTTACAAATCACAACAATTTACAAAAAAAAAATTGTATATGCACGCAAGACGTACAAAATGAGACTAATAATAATAATATATAATGTTTCATAAGAAAACTAGCTAAAAAGGAATTAAAATTAAATTAAAAAATGGTAAATGAGTGCAAATAGATAGAAGCGGATTTATAGTAAGTCATTTGTCCTTCTATTTTATTTATTATTTATAGGGACGTGACATACAAAATTAGTTGCTCTAATGGATTCACATATAGATAGTATAGATAAAATAGATTAAATTAATATTAATAACTTTACTATCTTTTTTTTTAGTTGGTATTTTGTTTTATGTCTATATCTCTAACTATTGTTTATTATATGAAATAATATAGAATAGAAGGGCAAAGCTTTAATTCATAATTGAAAAATCACATTTGTATAGGTATTTAAATTAAATTAAATTAATTATTATTATTTATAGGTACTAGCAAGAAGTACGTGAGTAGATACTAATTAGATATAATATAAATTTAAAAAATCTCAACTTCTAAATTTAGTTTTTTAAACCTTAATGATTTAATGGTATAATGATAAATTGCACAATTAGTTGTAATGAGAATATTTGGAAGTTATGATAGTGGAGTAGACTTGATAAAATTTGAAGTAATAGAAGTAGAATAGACACGATCAAATATAATATTAATTTAAATATTATAAATAAATTGGTAGAAGAAAAAATTTCCACATATCTTTGTGATGTTAAAACTTTATATATATCTTCTTATGGTGTCTTTTTTATTTATACAGATGAATATAATAGTATTCCTTTTCACGTTTTCTATTATATTGGTTGTTATACATATTTTTTTTTTTTATTTTATTCTAACTGTAAATTTGTAATGATTATTTTTTTAATAAAAAATTATTTATTTTATCCGAATATCACAAAAAAAATAATCATGAACAATAGTGATAATTAAGAGAAAATTTTCATAATCAATAAGATGTCTATAATTATAAATATATTTAAAATAATATCTGCTTATGATTTGCTACATTTTTAATCTCGTAATTTCATATTAATGTATATATGACTTTTCTTTTCTTTTCTTTTCTTTTTTTTTTAAGTGACGTATATTCCTTTACAGTTATTTTTATATTAGAGATATATCTTTTATGCATAATATCAACAACTATTTATTTCTTATTAAATAAGCGCCACAAGAATAATCAAATAAATTTTAATAACCAATTATCAAAATCAACTAAACTAATATCATATCATCAATAATATTTGAAATATAAACATTCAAATAAAATTCATGGTAAATAAATAAAATAATCATGGAAGTATTAAACTATTTAGCTTCTTCTTAATTATTTATCATTTTAACTCTTTTATTAGAGTTTCTTTAATGATATTTTTCTAATGAATTACTAATAATATATAAGTTACATCTGTCAATAAAAAACTTTCAAGGCTTCCTCGTCCCGTCTTTAACAGTTATTCCATCTTGAGCCTCAACATAAGACAGCCACAAACTATGGCTGGCAAAGGCCCAATTGCAAACTTGAATTTTTCTAAGCATTTCATTGTTTTTCAAGATGGCCCATATCCCTGTAAATTGTATTTAAATTAGGGGCACTTGCAAACCGATACTATTTGATGCACAACAATTCAATATAGTCTACCAAAAAAAGCTATTCATTTAAGTCTATTTCCTCTTGAAATGACATTAATAACCCCCGCACAGTTACTGTAGCACGGCACTGTAGCGCATGCATCAACGTTATTGTAGCACGTGCACCCACATGCCAAAAAAAGCATACACCCACATGCCAAATAAACGTACACCCACAGGCCAAAATAAACATGCACCCACAGGCCAAAATAAATCGTGCACCTACATGCCAAAGAAATCTTGCCCCCACAAGCAAAAAAATCTTGCACCACAGGCCAAAAAACTCGTGCACCACATGGCAAAAAAATCAAGCACCACATGCCAAAATCGTGCACCAAAAATAAATTTTAGTACACAAATGTACAATTTCAATACACTGATGTCCAATTTTAGTACATCCAATGTCCAATATTTGTGCATCCATGTCCAATGTTAGTGCATCCAATGTCCATTTTTACTGCACCATTGCCCAATTTTAGGTTGATGCATGCTCATGGTTAAAACGTAGTGCATCACATGGTTAAAAAATCTTGCACCACAAATTTAGTGCATCCAATGTAAAATTTATTGCATGCAATGTACAAAAAACCATGCACTGTTGTACAAAAAGCCGTGCATCAATGTAAAAAACAATCGTACACCAATGCATAAAAAATCGTACACCAATGTAAAAAAATAGTACATCAACGTCCAATTTTAGTGTATCCAACGTCCAATTTTAGTGCGCCAATGTCCAATTTTAGTGCATACAATGTCCATTTTTAGTGCTCCAATGTCCAATTTTAGTACACCAAATGTAAATTGTGTGCATCCAATTCAATTTTAGTGCACCAATGTCTAATTTTAGTACATTCAATGTCTAATTTTAGTGTACCAATGTCCAATTTTAATGCATACAATGTCCATTTTAGTGCACCAACGCGCGATTACTGTAGCACGTGCACAACAGGCCTGAAAGAATCGTGCAACACAGGCCAAAAGAAAATCGTGCACCACCAGGCAAAAAAATCTTGCACCTAATGTACAAAAAAAGCGTGCATCAATAAGCTAGAATACACGTATCAAATGTCGGTAACAGAAATTAACTAAAATTACGAAAAAACAATCTTGATTCCACCACCAAAATGGTGAAGAACACTGTGAGTATACAAAAAGGAAATTTGCAATCCAATAAAGTCAAAATCGATACATTCGTCCCAATAGCTTATCATCTCTCGCAAAAAGTAATCGCAGTAAGATTTCTCGATTCAACCCTTAAAATCAATCTACATATACCAACCATTCAACCTCTTAAACCCTGACAACAATTATCAAAGCTTGAATAAGATAAAATGAGAAGCACCATTATCAAGAATAAACGCAAGTTCCATTTGATGTAAGAATCTTAAGAAGTGCTAACAATCGTTTAACACATTTTGAAAAGGAACTAAATGATACCAAATCAAAATTAAAAAAAACGAACCCTGCATAGGTTCAGCTTCAGATCACAAAATCTCCACACACCTTAATCCAGTGGAATATTGACATATCCCATCGGAAATCTCCGACTGAAGATCCTTATGATCCTTTCCAACGGAAACACAACGTCCCTAAAAACTCCTTCACTGTGCCACTCAAATCCTTAGCCATGGATCGTGATGTCATTACTTTGGCAATCTCGATGACATCATATAGCGAGATGATGTCGTTGTGCTTGATGTTCTTCGTCTTCTTGCGATCGTGTTTGGGTTCCTTGAGCGCCTTGATGAAAAATGGATCTGGGTATAATTTTAGGTGAATGGTATTTTCGTCTGAAAAAGAGACTTAATAACCCAAGAACTTAAAATATGGAACTATGTGAATTTTGTTTTTTGTACTGAGTATTTTTATGTAATGTTGAATTTTTCATTGACTTATTTGAATTTTTGTTTTGTAATTGGTTCCATGATGTACCTCCTCTTTAAATTAAGCACAAAAGGGCAAAGTCATGATGGGAGAAATTGTTGTAGATTGCTCAAACTATAATAAATCGACAAACCAATAGTATTCTGGCTAAAAAATTTCGTTTTAAAAGGAACTTAATCTGATACAGTGGGGCCCTCTAAAACCAAGATTAACTACGTAATGGTTTATCAAATATACCTTAGCCATAATATAGCAAAATCAAACAATAAACGGACATCATCTCGACTATAATTACCACAATCCAACATAACAAATATCACTCCAACTACACAAAACTACATAAAAAATTTATACTTTTTAAAAAATTTTTATGTAATAAAAAAGTTGTTCTTTTTTTTAAAAAAATATATTTAATTTTTTTATTTAAAATATCAATTTTCCCGTGTCCTGCAGTGTCTACTAATTAGCACATTAGATTAAACATTTCTTACCTAGTTTGTAACTAGTACCAAAATTGTATATATTTCATACTAACTTCAAGTGCAATAAATACCAAAATTGTATTGTTCTCATAACAATTTTATGTGTAATAAGTACTAAAATTGTATAGTATTCATACCTATTTTATGTATATTTAGTACCGAAATTACGAATGTTTCATACCAATTTTATTTGTGACTAGTACCAAAATTGTATAGGTTTCATACCAATTTCACGTGTAACTAGTACCTAAATTGTAAAGATTCATATCAATTTCATGGGTAATCAGTACCAAAATTATATAGGTTTCATACCAATTTCATGTGTAATAAGTACCAAAATTTTATAGGTTTCATACCAATTTTATGTATACTTAGTGCTGAAGTTATATATATTTCTTACCAATTTTATGTATAATTATTACCAAAATTATATAGGTTTCATACCAAGTTCACGTGTAGTAAGTACCAAAATTTATAGGTTTCATACCAATTTTATGTATACTTAGTAACGAAATTGTATAAGTTTCATACCAATTTTATGTATACTTAGTACCAAAATTGTATATGTTTCATACAAATTCACGTGTAACAAGTACCAAAAATAGTATATGTTTCATACTAATTTAAAGTGTACCTAGTACCAAAATTGTAAAGGTTTTATACCAACTTCATATGTAACTAGTACCAATATTGTACATATGTAACTAGTACCAATATTGTATAGGTTTCGTACCAACTTTGCGTGTCAGAAAGCAAAGGTATTTCATTATTTTTAGGTGACTGTGGAGTTAGAACTAATGTAATTTATGGATTGGGGAATGACACCAAAATTTCTCTTACACAAGGACTGATCTTCAAATTTAGATTAAGTTTAGAGATTTATTCTGAATTTGCCCTTAAAAAATTTGAGATGGTTCCAAGTAATCTATTTAATATTATTATTATCATTTTATTTTGTTACTTTGTTGCAGTAGTGTACGTACATACTTCCCACAACAAGGCTAAGCTGATAAAATAATTTTTTGATTGGCTAATTTAACAGGAGGTCCCGATTAATTGAATGATACTTGTTCAAAACCACATTCGATATTACTGTACGAAGGTATTTTAACTCTGGCATATATGGGATGGATCGAAGCAATTGAGAATAAAACATCAATAATACGAAATAAAATAAAATAATCTATAAGAACACAATTGATTTACGTGGTTCTCCCAACATAGGATACGTCCACACAACTGCTATTTATTGTAGGAAGAAATTTTTACAAATGTTTACAAAACACTCAATTCTCACAAACCCGACCCCGATTATAATCAAGAGAACAATCTCTATAATTCTCTCAAGAAAACACTCAAGAATTAATCTTTGTTTGCTTCAGTTGAGATATATTGAAATGACAAATGAATTGCCTATTTATAAGTGAACGCCACCTTATTTTTCTAGACTACCATTTGGCCGGTGATGCGAATGTTTACACTTGTTCTAACATGCTTGCCATTTGGACGGTGGTGTGAAATGCCACATTTTGTCAACATATCTCTAATTTATTTTATTATTTTTGTAAAAAATTCAATTCTTAATTACATTTCTTATTCTTTTCCTAATCATCTTTCTTAATATTTACTGGTGTTACACGTAAGTTCTTAAAACTCCACTTTATGATTAAGCGTAGGACACTAACTCGTATCATGCTTAAGATTACTAACACTTTCAGGAAATTTCTTTTCGTTAGACGGAAGATATAAATTCTAACATGAATCAAATGAACAGAAGAAAACAAAAAAAAAGCCTGATATAAGGGGAAAAAAAGGAATTTCTCTAAGTCCAAACATATCCCGCGGCTTTTGCAATGATAGAAAGAAATAACCCACCATTTAACGGTTTAGGTAAAACTCCAGGAAAATCACACCGGCTGAATTCTCTTGGCTTGTTTGTCATAGCGAATATCATGGAATGCTCCTTCCACTGCGGTCGATCGTCGATGCCCAGCTCTCCAAACAGGTTCTAAATATTTGGATGCCCAGAAAATGCTGAATATTAGAAAAATGAAGCATCAGACATCAATATTGGCAGGGCCAAAAAAAAGGAGTTTCAAGTTTATGAGTTGAAAGAAGATACCATATCGATATTTCGAACATTACATGCTTCAAAGTCCCAGTATTTATAAAGTCAACACAGAGTGTTGAAATATTCCAACAACATCGGTGGATGACCTGAAACGTAAATCTTATTAACGCATATTAACATAAAATTTATGTATCACAATATTGCAAAATCAATCGTATCAGAAATGAAAAATTGGGAGTTGCATGAGGGAATTGTATGGGAAAGGAATGAACAGACACAATTAATTGTTCAAATAATAAAAAGGCAAAAGTTGTTAAGTCGATATCTCGTTTTACATTTATATCCCTAACTAATTATTTTTCATTTGTATAAATTGTATAAGAATAACATGGCAAAATTGTTAATTAACAATTAGAAAATTTTATCATTTGATCCACACTTTTATAGATATATAGATTGCTGAAAAAAGTCTATTCTAAACCGAATGTATTGAAACATACAGATCTCGTTGCCACTAAATTTAAATTATTCAACCATTTCATTTTACCAATTTCAATGTTAGCGAGATTAGTTAACATTATATTTTTCGATGAAACAACAAGATGTTATTTGTAACAAGTAATTTTGTGGTCGGTTAATTGATCACATTTTATTCATGAAATAGCTTGGATACACAGCATCACACAATATAATTGCCTTGCAGTGCTCGGTGAGATTTCGACCTCCTGAGTTGAGGCCCCGGCAACATAGCTATTCCATACACATGCACATAACATGTCTTTCCATTAAGACAATTTTCATGCATTGAATAAAATAAAATAAACCAGAAATTGTCTAGTAATTAGATATTTGCTCTCTATTCAATAGTTTATTTGATACATTGTTTATTTACTAAATGATAACCAAACTCCTCTTCGTAATAAAACACTTAATTAAAAACAAAACAAATATGCCCTACGACCCTATTTGTCCATTGCTATAAACCAGAAAATTTGATGCTACACTTAAGAATAATACCTTGAAGGGTAGCATCATCGTTAATTTGACATATTCCACAAATCAATGGTAAGATAAATGCATAAAATAACCCCTACAGTCACCATGTCTCTTCTTCTTTTGGCGTTAAAATTTTAATATTAATGACAATATACATGAATCAAGCTTTAATAAATCAAGCTCCACATGGATTTTTATGTTAGTTAAAAAAAAGCGAAATTTACTTTATTAAAAGTTTTTTTTATTTCTTCTTCTTTTGGCGTTAAAAAGGGCTTACTTCCTTTATTTTTGGTTGGTAATGAATGTTCAGCCAATACACGACTGGACAACCCAAATATAACAATAAATACAAATGTCAAGCATATACACATATTAAAACACGTAGAGGGACAAAGAACCAAACACATGACTGTGACAAATAAGGGACATAGACCCTGCGAGTCAATCTAGGTCCCCTCAAACCATGTAGACCACAGTATAGGTGAGTAAGGGAGCTGCCTTCTAACATTTCTGAAAGAACAAAGAAAGAAAATCGAGAAGCATAAACTGATAAATGACAACAACCGATCAAACTCTCGTTTCCAGAGTCCTTATGAAAACGCAATAAATCAGGATCAACACTGTATGTCACACGAAATCGAAAAGCCAAATAGCCATAGCCAAGCGATGTTGCAGCAATGAAACAAAACCAAATAACCAAACAAAAAGAACCAAAAGCACACACCACAAGACAACATCGAAACACATCAAATTTACCAGACAATGCAACAAAGATAAAAGTAGAAAGTAGACCGGGAGAGAAAAACACCAATTGGGAGATAGCGGCCATTAAAAAAGATCGGGTTTGTAATCTCGGCTTGGATACTTCGGTCCATATTATTTCATCTATTATTTCAAATTTGTGATGGTCGATAATATATAGTATTACACTTCTTCATAACAGAGTAAAGTTTATCTCAAATATAATGTGGTTCATTACCAATACACAAGAAGCCGGATATAGAATCCAAAATGAGGGGATAAAAAAATAACAACATAAAAAATTGGGTAGTGAAAACATTTTTAGGGGAACAAAATACAATCTTAGAGGGGACAACATACAATTTTAGGGGGGTAATATGCAATTTTAGGCTGGGATGCAATTTTAGTGGACTTGCCCACCTTTGACGCTGTCCTTCTGCCCCTTCCAATACATAAAATGTGATCATACAACCCTCATAGAGCTTAGCTCTAACCAGGGACGAGATATAAGGTGGGCTAGACACTTTATGATTTATTCAGTTTAGCCATTTTACCATTATTATATTTTATAGCGTGGGTTATGAGCTTTGCTTTTATCATAAAATGTTCCCCCACTCTCGTCAGTTTAATATTAGTTATGGGCTTTGTGCCATTACTATATTTTAGTTAAATTAAATATATTTTCCCTATTTTGTCATACAAAATATTTATAAAGTTAGAATTATATAATATGAAAATCAATAAATTCAAAAAATGAAAATGTAATTTTTTACTGATTTTATTTTATCTTAAACACTCTTACTTAAAAAATAGGTATTTTTGAGCTGGATTTTTAGTTAGTATTGTAATCCAAATTATTATTTTATTAAAATTTGGCTTTCATGAGCTCAATCGAACGTCGTTGTTGATTTATTTTTATCTCAATCTTTTTTCTTTTTTTTCTTTTTTTCTTTTATCTGATGGATTATTTCTTTAAAATAAAGATATATTTTGTGAAGACGATGGTGAAATGCAGTTATAAATTTTAGATAAAAATACAAAATCGAGTCAAGAGGATGCAAATTGTTAATTCATGAAAGTTGATGATGTTGTGGGACCCGACTCGGGCACATATTACTTTAACCCTTATCTGGCACCACATTCCCTACTATATAAAAATATAGATATATTTGTAGGGTATTACTTTAAAACAATCCATACATATAATTAATCATATTACGTTAGCAGAAGTGTTCAAACAATTAAATATATTTCGTTAGCGGAAGCGTTCGTAATATCTATTAACAAAATACAATCGTGACAAACTCATTCTAATGATCTGATACTTAACCAAAGAAGAAATACTATCAGTACTGATAAGCCAACATTTCCATTTTTCCTTATTATCCACTGATCCTTGATCCCGTTCTCCTGTATCTGGAACTCATGATAAATAACAAAAAGAAAAACAGAGGTTAAGTCTTTAAGGACTTAGTGAGGGAATAACAATAGATTTTCATGTATATAATAACAAATAATGCAATCTGTCGATATGATATGTCATGTAACAAGAGATAACACTGCGATCAAATAATATTTCAATGAAACGATGACGTTTACGACTTGAGAAGGAATATCGTGAGCTAAAGAGGTGGCTCCCACCCGACATTAAGGTGTAGCACTTTTCCCCACGTATTCGAATATGATCCAATACAAACATTCATTTACGAGCCGAGGTGAACCATTCTCCGGACCGATGCGGTGCGCGTTGTTCAGATGAACCATATACCCGGATTCTCATCCGTTGTTCATTGGACTCACTTTTCGGGCCGAGGCCACGTTGTCCAGTGGACTCATGTCCAAGGCTCCATTCATTCATTCATTCATTCATTCAAGGGAATAGATTAGCGATAAACGCTGTACTTTCATATGCAAACAATATGATCAATGAAACATTATAGTGAACAACATGATAACATAATTGGAAGGTAGGACATTGAATAAACATTTACAGTAAGTTCCAGGCCAAATGCCAAGGATGTTATATAAAAAGAAATCGGTAGTACACCTCACCTCATTATATCTTGACTTGATTGGCTCGATTTTGAACTCAAATGCCAATAACATTCCTATGAACATAATAAGGTAATTTATAATGATTATCAATCTAAAGGTATGGTTTAACATTTTAAGAATCATTTTTGTAAGAAACTTATCCGGGACATTTTAAGCAAACATTTGAAAATTCATTAAAAATCAAGTTTAAGTCGAAACTTCACGAAACTTTCCAGAAATGTCTTAAATCAGTTCAGCAACGTTCGGAACTCGGAATTTCAAGAAACGTGCCGGCGCGTGAAGTACACGCGCCGCCGTGCCGGCGCGTGGCCTTGCTCCGGCCGCCACGCGCGGCGGAAATTTTTACAGCGGGTTCGCCTCGTTTCGATCTACAACTTTCGTATAGAAACCATTTTGAAATTCGCAACCGAGTTTGCCCAGATTTTGAGTTTTCGAAATGATTACCCACGGTAATTCGATCGCCGGAAAATACTGTTTCCGATGAGTTTTACGACCAACGGTCGGCACATTTGTAAATTAAAACATATTTGGAACACTCTCTGTTTGTAAAACAGTTTCGAAATCTATTTTAAAAGCTGTGAAATCGAAGCTTCAATATGCTACCTTGAAATGTGTTTCTGAGATTCTTGCAGCACATTGTTCTTCGTGTTCTTGAATTTTTTGAGCAACATCAGCTTGTGATTTTTTCAACACCTCCCTTACAGAAGACGATCTGGGTGTGTGAGGAGTGTTGTGGAATATTTTCGGAATTTTCGGACAAGATATGGTAATTTTCCTCATAATTTTCTCACTTCTATCCCTATTTTCTATATTTTTCCTAACCCAAACTTTCTCATAATTTTGCTAACACTTCTAGCTGAAATTTGTGTGAGTGAAATCTGATGAAAGTGAGGGGTATTTATAGGCAAGATTGAGGGGCTTAAGCCACAATTGGGGAGACATGTGTCTTGGCCAAGAAATGACATGTGCTAACCTAAATATTAATATTATAATCCTTTAAATACTATATTTATTATTTAATATGTTTTTGTTCTATTAATAATATTTAAGTTGTTTTACAATGAATTTATCTACTTTTGTACATATCTTAGAGTAGCAATTAAAATTTATAAATCATTTTGCTAATAATTTCTTGATTAGTCTTTTAGTACTTATAATTGTTTAACTTTTTATTATGCTTTTACCTATTTTATTATATTTATGTCAAAAGTATATTAATACAAGTTATATTTATACATTTTGTTTGTGAGTAAAGTTTTTAATGAATAATGTTTTAACCAAAATCAAATATTCATACTCAAGAATATAATTATATTTTCCTCTAATTCTTTATGTAAATTTAATATTACAAGTAATATGCGCATTCACTTTGTGAATGATTTTAGTTATCGATATGTTTCACAAATATATAATTTCCAATAAATAGTTATATTGTTTATTCTTTCTTTTATATCTTTTTCTTTTATTATTTATTTTGATGCATGCATTTTTAATATATTAAGATGATTATTTTAGTAACATTATAATAGCTTCAATTTATTTTGTCAAATTTTTGTAATTGAGATTTTAGGGGTGTTACAGATGTAAACTGTAATTGTTGAAAAAATCGTTGCAAAATAAAATTTGGACCGAATTATAGCATATTTTTTGTAATTTTTCCTTAAATATATCTTTCAGATAGCGACTTCAATAACAAAAATTATTTTATATTGAAGTAGTCATCTGAGATGACGACTTCAATAAAAAAAATTATTTTATATTGGAGCCGCCAACTCAGATGGTGACTTTAATAAAAAAAAAATTTATACTGAAGTCGCCATCTCAGATGACGACTTCGGTTACTTTGATTTAAAAAAAAGTTTTAGGTTATTTTTTATATATATATATTGGGTTAATTAGTTAAAAAAACCCCATGAATTGAATTGCTCTATCTTTACATGAAAACATTTAGGGTTTTTTAATAATATAACCATATTTTTAAAAGTATTTAACAGTATAACCCGAATTTTTTTGTTATTAGCAAACTAACCGAAGTCGCCATGTGTAATGACGAATTCATTTGAAGTCGCAATCTCACATGCCAACTTTCTTTAAAAAATATTTTTTTTTTGATGTCGTCATGTCAGATGACGACAACATTAATTTGTTATGTATGTCGCCATCTGAGGTGGCGACAACAACAACAAAAAAATTTTCATTGGTTTCGCCATCTGAGCAATTTTTTTTTTCATTGGTGTCGCCATTTGTTTGAGATGGCGACACCAATGAGAATAATTTTTTCATTCATACATACAATTCGTTAAACCCATAGATCTTTGATAGATTAGAGAGTAAAAGAACAACCTTCCCAGCAAGCCTATCAACTTCCATGCTGATTTCTGATATTGATTTTGAATCCTTCTCCATTTTAGCAGTCTTGTGCATCTCTAGGTATCTTTTTTCTTGACTAATCGCATCCTCGACGAGAACGATTTTGGATTTGTCCTTCACTCCTGCACTGTCAAGAAATGCATTTGAATCCCTTTCTTTATCCTTGTAAAACAGCTTTTGATCCTGGTGGTGCAATCCGGTTGGCGCGGTCAGCATCTTCTTCAATTCTCGTACATTCCCGTCAAAGAAATACACTCCATTAAGTGGCAACTAAATCATGGAGACAATTACAAAAAAAAAAAAAAAACAGATTGTTGAATAAATAGTTGACAATTACCAAAACTGGCTTGATATTTGATATAAATTTCATGGTAAACCGACCCGTATTTGACGCGCACGCGAATTGGGGGGGGGGGGGGGGGGGGGGGGTTGGTGGTGGTGGATTCGATCCGCTTCTGAACCGGCATTCCACCGGGCCTGAGCTCCCATGCTTTCACACCGACTTCACCACGCCTCCTCCTCGGCCAACACCACCACCACCACCGCCAAACTACCGTTCATTTGCGGCAACCCATTACTCTTAATCATCATCCTCATCATTTTGGAATTGCCAAGTTATATTTCCGCTAGCTCACGGTTGAAATTTAAAGAGAACTTCACCTTTGAGGAGATCAAAGCGTTAACTACAATCTGATCTAAGGTAAATTATATACATCCCATCTCAGAAAACGAGACAAAAATCCGAAAACTCCCACAAAGCTAACAGCTTAATATACACGAGTCAACAATATAGCCACGCGTCTGTACACAAGAATCTTTTATCTATAATTCTAACAACTACAACATTAAAAAAATTATTTTCTCATTGGTGTCGCCATCTGAAACGGCGACATTGCTGTTGTCGCCATTTAAGATGGCGACACCAAATAAAAATATCTATTTTCAGATTTAAAGGGTGTCGCCATCTCAGATGGCAACATACATAACAAAAATAATGTTGTCGCCATCTTACATGGCGACATCAAAAAAAAAATATTTTTTAAGAAAGTCGCAATGCGAGATGCCGACTTCAAATGAAGTCGCCATGTGAGATGGCGACTTCGATTAGTTTGCTAATAAAAAAAAAATTAGGGTTATACTGTTAAATACTTTTAAAAATATGGTTATATTATTAAAAAACCCAAACATTTATGTTATATATATATTTTTAACATAAATATTAAAGCTTATTTTTTTAATACATCTTTAGCGGCCTACCTATTCTCCCAATGCAATCTGACTTTTTAGGGGCTTGTCATTCAATCCTATCTCAATATATGCTCCTCCAAAGCCTGATGGACTAATTGACTCAGTGGTGGTGATTAATTCATTGTTTTAATACAAGTAATATATGTTGTTCACTAAAATGTCAAGTGAATGTATTAAATATCTTAAAGCGAACAAAATCAAAGTTAGTCCTCCATTATTTCTACAACAAAACAAATGATGGCCAAACAAACGTAATATGATATGTATTATTATGTATTTTGATGAGTTATTTTTTTACAATGAATTATTCATAGAAAAAAAATTTGATTGGATTTTATTTTAGCATATCCTAACTACAAATCCTGGTTACATCCTTGACTCTAAAAGTACGAGATAATTTTTAAAATAATGTTAAAAAAACGAAGATTAAGGAAATATCGGAATAAGAATTTGTGTCATCCTTTTATGGTAATTTGCCAATAGAAAAAACGAATTCTAAAAAAAAATTAAGTGAAATCATCTTTAAGAAGAAGAAATAAAAAAATTAAAATTTAAGTGAAATCGTCTTTCAAGAAGAGAGGTGAATTCGTCATTCAGAAAGACGGAATCAGTTTTAAATTTTTAATTTTTTTTTAAAATTTTGAGAATCCGATTTTATGCATGGCGTGGAATTATGCCACCTGCCTCTATTGCCACTTGCCTCTATATGTACATTTAAAAATATACATATCTTTACTATATTATAATACCTAAATACCTTATAAAAACTACCTTGGTCCGTACCAAATGAACCAATGTCAGATTACTATATTGCCCAATCAAAATAACTTTGATATCTACTACTGAGGGGGCAAAAGGGTCCAAATAAAATATTAAAATATAATTAACCCTCCAAATTAGCCTACCATCTCCCTCACCCCAATTCCAAAATATCTCCACAACCCATCAGTTTCACTGCTCTTTCTTCGTGATTTCTGACTCCTTCCCATGCCTTCTCTTGCATTCATCTCTCCATGTTTCACATTCAGATAAACCCATTTTCTTCCCTAAATGGTAAAGCCTTTTTCACAAAGATCTCACGCTTTGCTTGCTCCATCATCCCATCCTGAATCACCTTCGCTTTGCCCACCTTCGTGAAAGTGCATTCCCTCTCCTTCTTCTCAATCAAAATCATACAAATGTTTGATTTGTAAATATATTTTTTTTCCATTTTTTTTTACGATAGATTCACCCAAATCTCAACGTCTACCCACATTCGAAAATTGCTCCGATATAAGCATCGATCTATAATCTCCTTCTCCCTCTCCCACTCTCACGCTCCAATTTCATTGCTTTACATTTACGGGTTCTGTGGAAGAAATTGCTCGGTACAGCATCGGTCGATTCACCCAAATCTCAACGTCTACCCGTATACCGCAGAGTAGGGAAATAAATTAATCTCTCCATGCGGTAAACTCGGATCTATCCATGTACTAATAGTTGAATCTATTTTAATGTATTCAATTTAGTGGCTCAGATCTTAGTTTCCTCCTTTTTTTCTTAATTGAAAATAATGTGAAAATCGCTGATCCATCACGTAAATTCATTGTCGTTTCTCTGGTATGTATATTGATCCGATTCTTGAATTATTTGTGTTGTAATCAGGGAAATTCACATTTTATCATTACTGTCAAAGTGATATCACTGTTTGTATTTTGTGATTGAGGTGGTTAGTGGAATGTTCAAATCTATTGATTTCGAAACTATAATTTCAAGAATGGTATTATGTGTTGATTTTATTTAAAACATTCAAAAATCTTTTCGTAATAAGACTGCAGACACATATCATTATCTTCAAATATCCTCGATTTGGTTGTTGGGTTTTCTGTTTTCCAGATATTGGAGAGGAAATTGTTGGCGGTGACGCTTCGAAGGTTACCCTTTTTTCCCTGTTCTTTTAGTTGATGTTTTTTTAATTTTTCAGTAAAATTGTTTGTTATTCTCCATTTCCCATGTTTTTACTTTATTGATTTGTGTTTTGTCTTTCTGATGTGAAGTTATGGAATATAATTTGTCCACAAACCACTACATAAATCAATCTTCTTGCAGAAAACTGGAAGCATATTTTAGGGGGTTCATCTTCCAGGTTATCAATCATGATTGCTTGATTTTGGTGTTACTATTCGTAGGTGATAGATTCACTCCAATTTCTAACAACGACAATAATTTTAATGAACAACATATGTGGTAGAAACCTTAAAAGTTACCGTGTACCAGTTCTGATTCTTTAGTTTTATCTTCAGTTAATTACACCAGTGTGTATTTGATAGAAATATTGTTTTTAACTTATGATATATATGCTATTACTTTTGAGTGATCAATGATCAATGCACCGAAGTTTATTTATGTTGGCCTTTTATAGTAGGTCAACAAAAACATGATTTTCATGAGTTTTGCCTGAACTCTTTGTGAATTTTAATAATGGTTAATATTCACAAAAGGCTTAATTCATACATTGAACCTTATCTTATATCCATTTAAACATATTGTTGATTTGAATTACAAGGTTAAAACAACAAACTTATAAAGTGCATATCTGCATATCACATCTTGGCATAATATTCTCAGAGTGCACTACACATACTAGGAATAACTTTGCTCCAAGAATTTGAGAACCGGTAAGCATTAACACCATGGGATTGCATTGTTTCAATGTCTTCCTCATATTATTTAGTTGAATCTCTTCTTAGCCGCAAATGACCATAGTCTTTACTCCAACATGGTCTGTAGCTACTTTATTTTGTTCATCCATTTGCTCTTTTTTTCTTTTAATATTTGATTACTTTTTTATATTTGCTTACTTTTTTAAATCTCTACTAAAACTATCATTTCAGACCGCTTTCATGATTTTTTTTGCTAAATATTTGTGTGACCCTTATCACAACAGATTGATAAAAATACATGCATACACCTTTTTATAAGTATCACAACAATGATAGGAAATGAGTTCCAACTATGTTTTTAGTTTTATTGACTTGGTTTTAATGTTTATTTGGGTGTATTTTTTTTTATGGGATTTGTGTTTTAAATATTAGAGTTTAATGGATGGCTTTAGTATGGGATAATAATGCACCTGCGAATTTTTTTGTTGATGTTGCAACTTGATTTATACGTATACGCGTGACAAGAAGCCGGGGATTTGTTGATTGCTCCGCTGCTCCATACCTTTTACTTCAAAATCGCCCAACTTCTAATTCTTCATGTATTGTTTCTCCTTTTCAATTTGTTTATTTTGTCATTATTTCGTAAACACCCCAGCATGAATTCGTTCACTTGCGAAGTTCGTATTATTTGGGTTTATTTACCTTTGTCATTGTTATACTTTCTTATTTCAATGTTTCAAATTTTCTAACTGATTATTGTTTGGATAAATTTATGATAATTGAGTTGAAATTTTTATTTATGGGATCTTCACTCAGTTTGTGTATTTTGATTACATCTTATAGTAAAAAAATTGGACAAAACTTATAAGCATATGTTTTCCCCTCCCTCAAACTACATCAATTATTTTATACACATAACTCATTGCGTGTGTGTAATAAAATATATTATTAAGAAGACTATTGGGATTAGCTAGCTCCTGCTTGACATGTCCCATGGGGATGAATATGTAGAATTAATAGTGGATTAATTATTAATCAACGTCTATCCAACTTCTCTCATAAATTTCATTTTCAAATGAACTTCTCTCTAAATTTAGGTATTCATCGTGAAATATGTATGCACTCATGATGGTTAATTTTATTTTATTGCCCAAGTAAATATCTTCTCTTGGGCGGCAAAACCTACGAATCATGAACACCCACCAACAAAGGAACAATCTTTTTTAGGTACAAAATTTAGACAGCAATTAATTGGTCGACGACTTCTCTTTCTATTGATTGTTCATGTTTATGTAATTTATTTCCTTTTATCCATACGTTACTTTAGTTTATTTATTTTATTTGTTCTTATATTTTTTCATTGTATGTTTTTTATTGCTTTTATCTACAGTGTAGTTTGCTGAGAAAGATAGTAGCTACCAAGAAGTGAAGCTGAGAAATAACACTCAAACCAAGGACAGAGGAAAAATGGTTTATGAAGAATAAATTTTATGCAGGTTCTGTTTTTTTTTATATATAAAATTTGTTGCAGTGTTTGCTGATTTTGGTGAATCGTTCTTTCGACTTTTGAGTTCAGCACTTTTTGAGTAGGGCATTTTGAATTTTTAGGACTCAGTTTGATACTTTGATTCATCGGCTGTCATGTTATGTTTTTAAAATTCAATTTGTTAGTGATGTAATTTTTCCTAATTCATTTATAGTCTCGATACATTTGGAAACGTCTTTGTTTTGTCAGCTGATAAATCATAGTTGAACGGATGGAATTGTCCTTTTAAAAGCATAGATGGTACTAGAGACCCTTCATTCCATTTTATCACGGCACCAACTCAATTTACTATATGGCATTCACGCTATAATAAGGTACTTGCTATAGTTAATCATGTTCCATACGATCTATTTTTTAAAATATATTTCCTACTTATGTGTATGTAGCATGGAACCTACAATTTCCAATTTAATTTTTTGGTAAATTATACGCCGATTTACACTCTTTCCTTCTTGGGTTTACATCACTTTCTTTTACTTTACTATAGTAACATAAGATACATTCATGTTTTGTAATATCAAATTTTTTTTTATGTTCAACAGTGCAGATATAAAGGATTATTGTAAATTCAATGATGTCTTCTCATCCACATACTACCACTCATATACGTCAAACAAGCACAACGCTTCAAAGAATAAGAAATCAAATAATAACGGAAGAACGGCGACGAGAATATCTTTCACGACGACGATCAAACTATCAAAGACGAAGATATGGGATTTCACCCGTAACATCTCCTAATCACTCTACCATGAATGTGTCTAATGTTACTCCCGATTCGCTTGGTCATTATCTATAACATTTTTAATTCACAAATTTCAATATTATTCTCTTATTTATTTTTTTCTACAATTAATAATTATTTTTTGCAGTGGAAAATGCCATCTCCCAACGACAAGAACAACGTAGAATTTCAGATAGACATAGACGACATTTAATGACTGATGATGAAAGGACTACATACTTGGCACGTCGAAGAGCAGCTTATCATAGAAGGACCCAAAATTCTACCTCTTCTTCCAATGAAGGTGACAGATTTAAAATATTGTTTCATATTATAAATTTTTTAAAAATATTTTTAAATTACAAACTATTTTGAATTAAAAATTATTTACATGCATAGGTCATGCTTTGAGTTCAGTACCACAAACTTCCCGAGTATGCCCAACAACATACAACACAGATAACTCCATATTCGAAAGCGGCGGCACAAGCACAATTCATATTCAATCTACACGTCGAGATGAAGGTATTTTCTAACATTTGAAAATATTATAGTCTCATAAGTGCACCATATTCCTTTACATGTCTAAACCATGAATCAATAATCACACATTTTAAACATATAATACCTAATTTAACGTTCGATTCTACATTATATCATACCAATGACACAATTAGAGATTTTATTCTATAATCTTAAACAATTGCATGGAATGATCTTATTCCAAATATTATTGGAAATAATATTACCCGGCGTTCACGTCCCCGACGATATCATAATTTAGCTAGAAATTTTGAAGAGCTTCAACCACATGATCAATTCCTTTTGCTTGATCCAACTAATTGCCCACAATGTCAAGCGGTGTTATTTCACGGTGAAACATCTCAATTCTGTTGTAGAAATGGACGTACAAAATTGGAACAAGTACAATCACCAAGCGAATTACAGGAATTGTTTAGTTTGGAAAATGAAGAAGGCGGACATTTTAGGCAATATATAAGGTCTTACAATCATGTTTTCTCATTCACATCAATGGGGGTTAACATAGACGAAACATTAGCAACCGGTGCAAATGGGATTTATGTATTTCGTGCTCAAGGTACAATATACCATTATATTGGAAGTCTTCTGCCAAATGTAAATAGTAGACCGAGATATTTGCAGGTTTGGATTGTCGATACAGATCATGAAATAGACAACAGACTTCTAGAAAATCGAGAACTGAGAAGAGAGTTGTTGATAAAGATTAAAAATATTCTTGATAAGTACAATCCATTTGTTCACGTGTTCAGACAAATCGGTCAACGTCATGACATAAGTAATTGTAGACTAATCATCAAGCAACAAAAACCCAATCAACACCAATATAGTCTTCCAACGACATCTGAAGTAGCAGCAGTTATTGTGGACAATGAGGGAATTGAAAACTTGAGTGGTAGGGATATTGTTGTTGAAGGTGTCAACGGACGTCTTACGAATATTCAAGACATAGCAGGCTATTACGATCCTTTACAATATCCTCTTCTTCTACCGTATGGTACATATGGCTGGGATATTAATATTCGGAATAATGATGGAACTCGACTGACATGTTTAGACTATTATGCCTTTGTCTTACAGGTTAGCAAAAATCTAATTAAAATATTATATTAAACAATGAATGCATTTAGAAAAAAAAATTTGTTTTAAAAATATTTTTAACTTCATTGTTTAAATAAAATTTCATTTTAGATAAGCAGAAATTCTACATCACTATTAATACGTGGAGGTCGTTTATTCCAACAATATGTCGTGGACAACTATGTGGAGATCGAAACACACAGACTACGATGGATACGCTCAAATCAACATAATATTCGATCAGAACTTTATCAAGGGCTACAAGATTGTTTAAATGGAGGTGAAAACAATGCAGGTATGTTAAACTAACTATCAATACATTATGTTTGTTGATATAATTGTTATTAAATTATTACATGTTACAACAATCACATAATGCAGGAAATATCGGTCAAAGATTTATACTTCCATCATCTTTCATTGGTAGTCCACGTGATATGTATCAAAGATATCAAGATGCAATGACTTTGGTCCAAACATACGGAAAACCCGACTTAATGTTGACCATGACATGCAATCCACATTGGAAAGAGATAAAAGAGCAACTACTACCTGGTCAACTACCTCAGGACCGTCCAGATCTAATAACAAGGGTGTTCAGATCAAAATTTGAAGAATTTAAAAAGGATATCGTGGATAGAGGAATTTTAGGAAAGGTTCTATCATATTCTTATGTTATCGAGTTCCAAAAGAGGGGATTACCTCATGTACACATGTTGGTAATACTCGAAAACATTGATAAGCTGCGTACTCCAGATGATTTCGATGCAGTTGTGTCTGCTGAAATTCCATCACGTACCGATGAATCCAAACTTTACGAATCAGTTACCCACCACATGATACATGGACCATGTGGATCATTCAATCCCAAGAGTCCATGTATGTCAGATGGTATCTGTAAAAAGAAATTCCCAAAACCTTTTTCATCGTACACTACTATGGGAAATGATTCATACCCTATATATCGAAGACGCGAAGGACCTCCAGTGCCGATAACCACTGACAGTCAAGTAACAATTGATAATGGTTGGGTTGTCCCATACAATCCATGGCTCTTGATGAAGTATGATTGCCATATAAATGTTGAAGTTTGTGGTGGAATAAAATGTGTCAAATACATATACAAATATATTCACAAAGGACCTGATAGGGTGGCATTGGAATTGCGTAATGGGCATAACTCTGATGAAATACAACAATACGTAGATGGAAGGTGGATTTGCGCACCTGAGGCACTATGGAGAATTTATTCATTTGACCTTAGCAGGATGTATCCTTCTGTATTCAGATTACAATTACATCTACCAAATCATCATCCCGTTACTTTCAACTCAGTTCAACGTGTAAGTGATATACTTGCAAACGATGACAATTCAAAGACTATGCTGACAGAATTTTTCAACATGAATTTTGATCCCGCCTTGACAGGAAAGTATTTGTATCGTGAATTCTCACAACACTATCGATGGATAAAAAATCAAAAGAAATGGGCTCCAAGAACAGGAATGAATAAAGTTGTAGGACGAGTATATGTCGTGTCACCATCAGAAGGTGAAAGATTCTATTTGCGTATCCTTCTAAACCATATCAGAGGACCTAGGTCATTTGAAGAATTGAAGACCACTAACGACTTCGTGGGTCTAACGTTTAAAGAGGCTGCTGAAAGACGAGGAATACTTCAACATGATGATTATGTTCGTCAATGTCTTAAAGAAGCATGTTCCGTAAAAATGCCATCCTCATTGCGAAGATTATTTGTATCAATATTGGTTTTTTGTCAACCAACACGAGTTCGAGAACTTTGGGATGAATTCCAACCATACATGTCCGAGGATTATGGTCGGTCAACTTCATCGAATAATTGTTTCATTGCAAATAAATTGTTGCTTGAATTACGAAGGTTGTTACATCATCATAAAAAAAAAATCGAAGAGTTTGACTTGCCCTCAATAAGTGTAGAGTTTTTGGATGATTTGCCACTCCATCGAACAATTGAGGATGAGCTTTCTATTCCAATAGCACATGAAGATTTGATCTCTGTTCAATCTTTGAATTATGAACAAAGGCTGGCGTTTGATTCAATCATTCAAACGGTTACGATCATTCAAAACTTTTCTTCATCGATGGTCCAGGTGGAACTGGAAAAACTTTTTTATACCGCTCAATATTAGCTCACCTTAGAAAGAATGGTAAAATTGTGATTGCTGTAGCAACCTCTGGAATAGCCGCTACATTGTTACCGGGTGGAAGAACCGCACATTCACGTCTCAAAATTCCACTTAGGCCAACAGGAGAAACGCTTTGCAGAATTGAAAAACAGAAAGATCTTGCTGAATAATAAGGTGTGCATCAGCTATAGTGTGGGATGAGGCTCCTATGGCTAATCGTTATGCTTTTCGAATCTGTCAACAAAACTTTTCAAGATGTTATGGAAAACACGTTGCCTTTTGGAGGAAAAACTATGATTTTTGGTGGAGACTTTCGCCAACTGTTGCCGGTTGTTAAACGAGGATCGATAAGGGATCAAATTGCTGCAAGCATTTCGAGATCGACATTTTGGAAATGTGTCAATATTATTCACCTTCGACAAAATATGAGAGCTGCACAAGATATTGATTTCTCGCAATTACTTTTACGCATTGGTGATGGTAGGCAACCATCAGTAAATGGTGATTTTATAAAACTACCAGAATCGATGATCATACTTTGGGAAGGTGAACAATCAATTTACCAGTTGATAGATTCGATTTTTCCAAGAATGATGGAACATGTGAATGATGCAAATTATATGGTTGACAGAGCCATTATTACACCCAAGAATGTTGATGTGGACAAAATCAATGAGATCCTCATTTCAATATTTCCTGGTAACGAAAGAGAGTACACATCTTGGGATTCTGTGGAAGAAGACAAAAATAACCTGTTCCAAGAAGAGTTTTTGAACTCTCTTACTCCAAGCGGTTTGCCACCACATAGAATTTTATTAAAAAATGGTTGCCCTATTATCCTATTGAGAAATGTTGCACCCGAACTTGGTCTATGTAATGGGACGCGTTTAATATGTCGCAATCTAGGAAAAAACTTCATAGACGCAGAAATCATTACTGGACCTCACAAAGGTATAAGATATTTTTTGCATCGAATGCCTTTGAAAAGTGAAGATGATTCTGGATTGCCATTTGAGTTGATACGCAAACAATTCCCAATAAGATTGAGTTTTGCTCTCACAATAAACAAAGCACAAGGGCAGACAATACCAAATGTCGGCATATTTCTACGCAATCATGTCTTCAGTCATGGTCAACTCTATGTGGCACTTTCAAGAGGAATATCACAGCAATGCACAAAAATCTTGGTAAAAGATGGCAAATTAGAGTGAAGATCCGGTGTTTATACTAAAAATGTTGTTTACAAGGATGTTCTTTTGGCAAATAATGGACCATAAAAAAGTGAGACATTGTGATCTTTGACTTAATAATAACAAAATTTGTTTTATCAGTATTTATAATGCTAATGTAACTTATCTTTATTTGCAGGTCACCACCAGCCTAATTCCACAAATATTGATGATGATAAAGCAATTGGGTCTAATATCAAAATCTTAATTCACATACTCGGAACTCATGTATTGCAACCGTTGGACACATGGTCATATTAAAAAAACTGCACTTTGCTTCTTGGAGGCAAATGGTGGAATTGAAGTTTGCCAAAAGTTACTGAAAATGTATAATAGGTGAGACTTTTACTTCCAACTAATTGAATTGATTGATACTAGGAATTTATCACATTAAATTATCTACTATATAGCACTTCAAATTTCAATATGTTTTTTTCTGCCTTTTCAAATGATTTATTGAAGTTCCTCTTTCCGTTGTAGCTTGAGCCCTGTGACGCAGAAGAATTGTAGAGATGTCAGCAGAAATAATAAAAAAAATGGAAAAAATAAGGATCATTTAAAAGTTAACCTTTCTTCGTATAGCTAAAGATGAGGTATGTATACTAAAAATATGTAGTTCAGTTTTCTGCTCTTGGACATTGAATTATACAAATGATTGTGTCTCTAAGTTTTCTCATGCCGAGCCTAATTTATTGAAAAAAATATGGTGGTGTATTAATGGGAATTCTGAGATAGAAGTTTCATTTTATTGTAAGATATGCTTCCTTTTGTTTGGTCGTTCTTGAAATAAATTTAGTAGATGTTTAAACTCATTATTGGATTGATGTTTGTGCTGGTTTGCGTGTTGTTTTGTAGATGGGATATTGCTGCTTGAGGTAAATAGGATGCTTCGAGCAGGAGGCAATTTGTCTTGGCAGCATAGCCTGTTTATAAGCAGGAAGCACTCCTCGAAGAACAATAGGAAGGTAAATTGTTTTAAACTTTTGGCATTAATCGCAGGCATATTCCCAAAATAACTTGGCATTTTATTTTCTAGCATAATCCAAATATTTATTGACTACTGGCCTAACATCTGGCCAAACTAATTTTTACGAAATGAGAAACTTCTTCTACAAACTCCTTCAAAAAAAAAAGCTAAAATTGAGTTTTGCAGGCATGAGACTTAATAAATTTGCGGATTATCTTTCTCAAAGGGAGGATGTGGACCCTTCACGGATAGTAAGTATTGGGGAATTACTTGGATGTCAGATAAATTTGCTCCGATATAAATGCAGTGAAGGTATCAAAGCTTATTCTCAGAGGAACTACTAACAAATTAAATTTCAACCTTCAAGACTGCATGCATGGTTTGCTGCATCAACTGATACTCGCTACACAATGGTTGACTGGTTGTCCCTATAATTGGTGTTAAGGTAGGTAACTGCAATGAACATTACTGCGAACTAAACCCATGACACAAACTAAGAAAATGTGTTGGAATCGAAGAGGGGGGGTGAATGAGATTCCTTGGCTACTTTAGCTTTTTAAAATGAGTTTGTAAAATAAAAATATTTTGCGCTTGCGGAAGCCTTACGTCAATCGATAAATAAAAAGAATAACTAAATAAATGCGTAATGAAAATTAAAGCAATAAAAGACACAAAGATTTGTTATAGAAGTTCGGCGATGAATCGCCTACGTCTCCACTTCCCGGTTAGATAACCTCCAACCGAGGTTCCACTAGAATAAATGATCTTGGCCTTGAGGGCTCCAAGTTAGCCACACAACAACTCTTCCCGAGTTACAACGCTCTTCCCGAGCACACTACTCTTCCCGAGTACACAAGCTCTTCCCGAGCAGCAATACTCTTCCCGAGTATACAAAGCTCTTCCCGAGCTACCAACACTCTTCACGAGTCTTCTTGGCCTTAAGGGCTCCAAGGATAGCCACACACTTGCACCACCTTCACTTGATGGCGACTTTACAATTTTCCAACTTGCTTTGGTGTTGGAGGACCTTTACAAGAAATCAAACCAAAAAAACACCTTCACGGTGTACTCACACGAAGACAACAAGACTTAACAAATGAAAACAATTACTAGCTCCAATACAACAACAATGTATGGAGTTTGTAATGCTATTCAAGAATTTAATAATCAAAGCTTTGGTATAGTTTGTAGACTTGTTTCTTAGCTTCAAAATGCTCCAAAGCATCCATATTTATAGTGTAGAAGGCCCCCTAGGCTCCTACTAGCCGTTGCTACTCATAAGGCTGAAATCACTCCAAGATCGCCTCGGACATCGCCTCAGGCGATCACCATCGCCGCGCCCCAACGGTCAGCAAAAATCACGGATCGCCTCAGGCGATAGCTGGATCGCCTCAGGCGATCCAAGTCAAATCCCAATGCCGTAGCTTCAGCAGCCTGAAATCATGCATCGCCTCAAACGATCTCCACATCGCCTCAGGCGTTCCAGCCCATCGCCTCAGGCGTTCGTGTCATCGCCTCGGGCGATCTCCCTGCGCGCATGCCCGCGCCAAGCCTCGGCGTCGCTTCAGTCGATGTGCTGGGGCGAAGTCCTTGTGGCTGCCATCGCCTCAGGCGTTGGTCACCATCGCCTGGGGCGATCTTCCCTGCATGCTCGCCTAGCCATCGCTTCTGTCGATGTGCGTGGCGATGCCTGGCCTGACACCCATCGCCTGGGGCGATGATCACCATCGCCTGGGGCGATCCAGACCAGATTGCACACACTTGAAAATCATCATTCCAATCCACTTTTCATCACTTAATCTGCACACTAAGTAGATGCATTAGTATAACAAACACAAGTTTTGTTGATCATCAAAACTCAAAGATTGACCGGGGATAATTTAGCGCATTAAACACAACCATGCGTTTAAGGCTCAATAATCTCCCCCTTTTTGATGATCACAAAACTTGATAAACTTGAATAAGTAATATGCATGAAATGTGAGTAAAAATAACTCCCCCTTAACAATTGCATAACACATATAAGTTATCAAGTAAAACAATAAACAAATGACTCTCCCCCTCAAACCATGCATACATAAGCTCTCCCCCTTAAACTATGCATGTATTAAGGTTCAAGTTTATCACAAAATTCTCCCCCTTTTTGTGATAATCAAAAAGCATAAAGTTCAAATAAACATGGCATAATTTAAGTTGACATATAGATTCAACTTTCACATGTTCCTCATCAAACAAGATTGAATCATATAAAGGTGAATCACAACCATGTGTTTAAGGCACTTAACAATTAATTCTCAAAGTTGCAATGTGTGCATATGTTCATGCATTCATGCCCAAAAATAATAAAAATATCAAGGCATAATAACAAAACATATACTTGCACATTTTCACATAGCATATTCAAATTGGAATGCAAAGCATATCAAGCTACTTACTATAAAAAGATAAGCATACATCATGCACTTGACAATTTTTGCTAAGGGGTTATGCATTTTACTCCAATGAATATTGAGCTTCAATATTTATTGATCACAATTGATTTGTGCCAATAAATTTTGAAATTACTCTTTTAATATGTAAAAGTAAATTTTACCCTTTATGACAAGAGTTAGTTCTTGTCATTGGTCCAATGCCTCTTGCTTCTTCTATGGTGGTGAACAAGACAAACTCCTCCTTTGAGTTGCTTGGTCCTTCATCCTTCATTCCATTGTTTTCCCTACAAGACAAATTTACAATAGGAGTTTCTTTGGTACCCATTTGATTTTTGGGTCCTTGAGGGTTAACTTTCAATTGCACTTTTGGGATCCATTTCCACCTTTTATTAGGTTGGTATTGGATTCTAGCAAACCTACACTTGTTCTTGGTATGACCATTTTTGCAACAATAGTTACAAGTAGTAGAATCATGTTTAGCTTTGGCCAACAAGCTTGAAAAAGATTTTGATTTGCTTGAAAAACCTAACCCGGCTTTATCAAAGCTACAACGTTGCAAGCCAAGCAATTCATTCATCTTTATACCACTTTCACTAAACTTGGCAAAAGATGTCTTTAAATTAAGCACTTGGTTTTTCAAAATAGTATTTTCTTCTTCCTTCTTTGCCAAGTCTAGCTTAAGTACTTTGTTGCTCTTCTTGGTTTTACCAAGACAATCAATGAGTTCATTATAAGCATCTAATAATTCATCATAAGAAGGTACCTCATCATCATCCTCTTCATCTTCATTTCCAAGAGCCATTAGACAAAGATTTTTGGCTTCTTCTTCATCGGAGTCGCTATCACTCCATGTAGCTATGAACGCCTTCTTCTTCCCTTTGTCCTCATTCTTCTTCCTAGGACATTTGTTAGCATAATGGCCTATTTCTTGACAGTTATAACAAGTTACCTCATTTTTGGATTCTTGTTTGGTAGCATTGGAGGTCTTTGACTTGCCATGCTTGGTGAAGAGCTTTTTGAACTTCTTTGTGAACAACCTCATCTCTTCATCATCATCATTCTTCTTCATCATCGGAGTGGTCTTTCCTTCCCATCAAGGCAATCCCATTTCTCTTGGATCTATCCTCCTCCTTTACTTCTCTCCTTGTGGCAACTTCAAGTTCATGAGTCACCAAGGTGCCATGGAGCTCATCAAGATCATAGGAAGCACTTTCTCCTTTGTTGGACTCGATAATTGCCGTCCTCTTTGCATCCCATTCCTTTGGTAAGGCTCTTAGTGCTCTCCTCCATATTTGCTTTGGAGGGTACTTCTCTCCAAGTTGAGCAAGCTCGTTGATGATTAGGGTGAGCCTCCTAAACATGGAATCAACTTCTTCTCCGGACTCCATCTCAAAGGTTTCATACTTGAGTTGCAATAGATCAATCTTGGTCTCCTTTACTTGATTAGTGCCCTCATGACAAATTTGCAATTTGTCCCATATTTCCTTTGCCGTTGAGCACATTGAGATCTGGTTGTACTCCTTCATATCTAAAGCACAATGCAAAATATTAATCGCTTTAGCATTTTGTGAAATTAATATCATATCCGCTCTAGTGAAATCGTCCATATCTTTGGGAACACTAATTCCCCCAACTTCCTTTAAAGGAATATGTGGACCTTTCACTATGATTTTCCATAGATCATAATCTACGGATTGGATGTATAGAGAAATTCTATTCTTCCAATAACCGTAGTTATCACCCGTGAAAAGCGGAGGGCGATTTGTCGATTGACCTTGAGCAAACTCATTTGCTAGATTAGCCATATAAAATTTTTGATTTAAAACAAAAATCAAATGGCTCTGATACCACTTGTTGGAATCGAAGAGGGGGGGTGAATGAGATTCCTTGGCTACTTTAGCTTTTTAAAATGAGTTTGTAAAATAAAAATATTTTGCGCTTGCGGAAGCCTTACGTCAATCGATAAATAAAAAGAATAACTAAATAAATGCGTAATGAAAATTAAAGCAATAAAAGACACAAAGATTTGTTATAGAAGTTCGGCGATGAATCGCCTACGTCTCCACTTCCCGGTTAGATAACCTCCAACCGAGGTTCCACTAGAATAAATGATCTTGGCCTTGAGGGCTCCAAGTTAGCCACACAACAACTCTTCCCGAGTTACAACGCTCTTCCCGAGCACACTACTCTTCCCGAGTACACAAGCTCTTCCCGAGCACAATACTCTTCCCGAGTATACAAAGCTCTTCCCGAGCTACCAACACTCTTCACGAGTCTTCTTGGCCTTAAGGGCTCCAAGGATAGCCACACACTTGCACCACCTTCACTTGATGGCGACTTTACAATTTTCCAACTTGCTTTGGTGTTGGAGGACCTTTACAAGAAATCAAACCAAAAAAACACCTTCACGGTGTACTCACACGAAGACAACAAGACTTAACAAATGAAAACAATTACTAGCTCCAATACAACAACAATGTATGGAGTTTGTAATGCTATTCAAGAATTTAATAATCAAAGCTTTGGTATAGTTTGTAGACTTGTTTCTTAGCTTCAAAATGCTCCAAAGCATCCATATTTATAGTGTAGAAGGCCCCCTAGGCTCCTACTAGCCGTTGCTACTCATAAGGCTGAAATCACTCCAAGATCGCCTCGGACATCGCCTCAGGCGATCACCATCGCCGCGCCCCAACGGTCAGCAAAAATCACGGATCGCCTCAGGCGATCGCTGGATCGCCTCAGGCGATCCAAGTCAAATCCCAATGCCGTAGCTTCAGCAGCCTGAAATCATGCATCGCCTCAAACGATCTCCACATCGCCTCAGGCGTTCCAGCCCATCGCCTCAGGCGTTCGTGTCATCGCCTCGGGCGATCTCCCTGCGCGCATGCCCGCGCCAAGCCTCGGCGTCGCTTCAGTCGATGTGCTGGGGCGAAGTCCTTGTGGCTGCCATCGCCTCAGGCGTTGGTCACCATCGCCTGGGGCGATCTTCCCTGCATGCTCGCCTAGCCATCGCTTCTGTCGATGTGCGTGGCGATGCCTGGCCTGACACCCATCGCCTGGGGCGATGATCACCATCGCCTGTGGCGATCCAGACCAGATTGCACACACTTGAAAATCATCATTCCAATCCACTTTTCATCACTTAATCTGCACACTAAGTAGATGCATTAGTATAACAAACACAAGTTTTGTTGATCATCAAAACTCAAAGATTGACCGGGGATAATTTAGCGCATTAAACACAACCATGCGTTTAAGGCTCAACAAAATGCAATTAAGAAACTAAAAATTTACAGTCCTATTGTCGTTGATTTTTATTACTTATTTTCATTAATTACAATACAGAGAGAGCATATGAGATTTTCTTATTTTTAGTTTAACCTAACCTTTACTATGTCTTGCCTAAAAGATAACTTCTTTTAGGAAGCCTCATTATTATGTGACGTGTTTCCTTCTCACAATGTGACAATTTGATTCAGCGCATATCAAGAAATACTCCTGGTTGCAAAAAATGTTCACTACATTTGTGCAGAATTAGATTTCACTATATTTACGAAAATGAATTTTTTTGTCCAATTTTAATCAATAGCTTCAACTCATTTTTTATGATGTTTTTTACCCGATGGTTATAGAGTTAGCATTCGTTCTCTTTGTCTTTGAATGATTACATACTTTGTATAAATTCTTGAAATAGATCTCTATCACTTAATGATTTCAAAACTGTATACCATTTCTCCCTCAAGTCATCATTCCCCGTCATTTCTGAATAGGTTATGTAGTTTGGATTCACTTAATAATTTTTTGTTAACTTGAATGAATCAACGACTACCACCCGTTTTTCTCCGTCAAATATGTACTCCTCAATTATGGTCGCATCCGAATTAACTTCCCCATTGCAGTTTCCAATTTTTTCTGCACATGTAGCAGTTTTTTTCTTAGTATTTATTCGTTTCATTATTGGTTCAATTGGAAGGCTTCTTTCCACTTCCGTTGTCTTTCCGCTCTCACCATTCTCAATTCTCATATTTTTATTGTTGTATCCACAGTGTCTATAAATAGGGTGTTAAAAAGGGATGGAAGAGGAAGCTGCAATGAATTGGAAGGTAAAGTTGTAAAGGAGATGGGTGATGTTCAATGATTTCATTTTTCTTTCCTTTTTTTGGTTTTTTCGGAATAATGTTTTATTAGTTTTTTTTGCTTATTCTCAACTTCGTTATTGTTATAGGTTTGATTTTTTTATTAGTTATTGCACTTAAAACTATCTTAATTACTCTGTTCACATTATATTTCAAGTTAATCCGAGCACGCACAATTTTACTTTCTATCCGAACTTATCTTCTTCGAGGTGTCCATAGAAGAGCATCGAATCTCTGTTTCATTAAGCATCGAATCTCTGTTCCATCACCGTATCGGCCTTTCTACACTCTAATATTTCGTTAAACAAAATCAACGCGTATATCTCATGTATTACGTTACACACGCAACGCGTGTGCGTCGGTCGCTAGTATCTTTACTATATTATAATACCTAAATACCTTATAAAAACTACCTTGGTCCGTACCAAATGAACCAATGTCAGATTACTATATTGCCCAATCAAAATAACTTTGATATCTACTACTGAGGGGGCAAAAGGGTCCAAACAAAATATTAAAATATAATTAACCCTCCAAATTAGCCTACCATCTCTCTCACCCCAATTCCAAAATATCTCCACAACCCACCAGTTTCACTGCTCTTTCTTCGTGATTTCTGACTCCTTCCCATGCCTTCTCTTGCATTCATCTCTCCATGTTTCACATTCAGATAAACCCATTTTCTTCCCTAAATGGTAAAGCCTTTTTCACAAAGATCTCACGCTTCGCTTGCTCCATCATCCCATCCTGAATCACCTTCGCTTTGCCCACCTTCGCGAAAGTGCATTCCCTCTCCTTCTTCTCAATCAAAATCATACAAATGTTTGATTTGTAAATATATTTTTTTTTTCCATTTTTTTTACGATAGATTCACCCAAATCTCAACGTCTACCCACATTCGAAAATTGCTCCGGTATAAGCATCGATCTATAATCTCCTTCTCCCACTCTCACGCTCCAATTTCATTGCTTTACATTTGCGGGTTCTGTGGAAGAAATTGCTCGGTACAGCATCGGTCGATTCACCCAAATCTCAACGTCTACCCGTATACCGCAGAGTAGGGAAATAAATTAATCTCTCCATGCGGTAAACTCGGATCTCTCCATGTACTAATAGTTGAATCTATTTTAATGTATTCAATTTATTGGCTCAGATCTTAGTTTCCTCCTTTTTTTTCTTAATTGAAAATAATGTGAAAATCGCTGATCCATCACGTAAATTCATTGTCGTTTCTCTGGTATGTATATTGATCCGATTCTTGAATTATTTGTGTTGTAATCAGGGAAATTCACATTTTATCATTACTGTCAAAGTGATATCACTGTTTGTATTTTGTGATTGAGGTGGTTAGTGGAATGTTCAAATCTATTGATTTCGAAACTATAATTTCAAGAATGGTATTATGTGTTGATTTTATTTAAAACATTCAAAAATCTTTTCGTAATAAGACTGCAGATACATATCATTATCTTCAAATATCCTCGATTTGGTTGTTGGGTTTTGTGTTTTCCAGATATTGGAGAGGAAATTGTGGGTTTTCGGTGGATTCTTGATTGAATATTGAAAAAAATGAATCTTTTCGTGGGATGAAGGTTGCTGATTTCAGAAGAGTCTCTCGCTGATTTAGTATGTCATTGTCAATTTATATTACATTGGCGGTGACGCTTCGAAGGTTACCCTTTTTTCCCTGTTCTTTTAGTTGATGTTTTTTTAATTTTTCAGTAAAATTGTTTGTTATTCTCCATTTCCCATGTTTTTACTTTATTGATCTGTGTTTTGTCTTTCTGATGTGAAGTTATGGAATATAATTTGTCCACAAACCACTACATAAATCAATCTTCTTGCAGAAAACTGGAAGCATATTTTAGGGGGTTCATCTTCCAGGTTATCAATCATGATTGCTTGATTTTGGTGTTACTATTCGTAGGTGATAGATTCACTCCAATTTCTAACAACGACAATAATTTTAATGAACAACATATGTGGTAGAAACCTTAAAAGTTACCGTGTACCAGTTCTGATTCTTTAGTTTTATCTTCAGTTAATTACACCAGTGTGTATTTGATAGAAATATTGTTTTTAACTTATGATATAAATGCTATTACTTTTGAGTGATCAATGATCAATGCGCCGAAGTTTATTTATGTTGGCCTTTTATAGTAGGTCAACAAAAACATGATTTTCATGAGTTTTGCCTGAACTCTTTGTGAATTTTAATAATGGTTAATATTCACAAAAGGCTTAATTCATACATTGAACCTTATCTTATATCCATTTAAACATATTGTTGATTTGAATTACAAGGTTAAAACAACAAACTTATAAAGTGCATATCTGCATATCACATCTTGGCATAATATTCTCAGAGTGCACTACACATACTAGGAATAACTTTGCTCCAAGAATTTGAGAACCGGTAAGCATTAACACCATGGGATTGCATTGTTTCAATGTCTTCCTCATATTATTTAGTTGAATCTCTTCTTAGCCGCAAATGACCATAGTCTTTACTCCAACATGGTCTGTAGCTACTTTATTTTGTTCATCCATTTGCTCTTTTTTTCTTTTAATATTTGATTACTTTTTTTATATTTGCTTACTTTTTTAAATCTTTACTAAAACTATCATTTCAGACCGCTTTCATGATTTTTTTTGCTAAATATTTGTGTGACCCTTATCACAACAGATTGATAAAAATACATGCATACACCTTTTTATAAGTATCACAACAATGATAGGAAATGAGTTCCAACTATGTTTTTAGTTTTATTGACTTGGTTTTAATGTTTATTTGGGTGTATTTTTTTTTATGGGATTTGTGTTTTAAATATTAGAGTTTAATGGATGGCTTTAGTATGGGATAATAATGCACCTGCGAATTTTTTTGTTGATGTTGCAACTTGATTTATACGTATACGCGTGACAAGAAGCCGGGGATTTGTTGATTGCTCCGCTGCTCCATACCTTTTACTTCAAAATCGCCCAACTTCTAATTCTTCATGTATTGTTTCTCCTTTTCAATTTGTTTATTTTGTCATTATTTCGTAAACACCCCAGCATGAATTCGTTCACTTGCGAAGTTCGTATTATTTGGGTTTATTTACCTTTGTCATTGTTATACTTTCTTATTTCAATGTTTCAAATTTTCTAACTGATTATTGTTTGGATAAATTTATGATAATTGAGTTGAAATTTTTATTTATGGGATCTTCACTCAGTTTGTGTATTTTGATTACATCTTATAGTAAAAAAATTGGACAAAACTTATAAGCATATGTTTTCCCCTCCCTCAAACTACATCAATTATTTTATACACATAACTCATTGCGTGTGTGTAATAAAATATATTATTAAGAAGACTATTGGGATTAGCTAGCTCCTGCTTGACATGTCCCATGGGGATGAATATGTAGAATTAATAGTGGATTAATTATTAATCAACGTCTATCCAACTTCTCTCATAAATTTCATTTTCAAATGAACTTCTCTCTAAATTTAGGTATTCATCGTGAAATATGTATGCACTCATGATGGTTAATTTTATTTTATTGCCCAAGTAAATATCTTCTCTTGGGCGGCAAAACCTACGAATCATGAACACCCACCAACAAAGGAACAATCTTTTTAGGTACAAAATTTAGACAGCAATTAATTGGTCGACGACTTCTCTTTCTATTGATTGTTCATGTTTATGTAATTTATTTTCTTTTATCCATACGTTACTTTAGTTTATTTATTTTATTTGTTCTTATATTTTTTCATTGTATGTTTTTTATTGCTTTTATCTACAGTGTAGTTTGCTGAGAAAGATAGTACCTACCAAGAAGTGAAGCTGAGAAATAACACTCAAACCAAGGACAGAGGAAAAATGGTTTATGAAGAATAAATTTTATGCAGGTTCTGTTTTTTTTTTTTATATAAAATTTGTTGCAGTGTTTGCTGATTTTGGTGAATCGTTCTTTCGACTTTTGAGTTCAGCACTTTTTGAGTAGGGCATTTTGAATTTTTAGGACTCAGTTTGATACTTTGATTCATCGGCTGTCATGTTATGTTTTTAAAATTCAATTTGTTAGTGATGTAATTTTTCCTAATTCATTTATAGTCTCGATACATTTGGAAACGTCTTTGTTTTGTCAGCTGATAAATCATAGTTGAACGGATGGAATTGTCCTTTTAAAAGCATAGATGGTACTAGAGACCCTTCATTCCATTTTATCACGGCACCAACTCAATTTACTATATGGCATTCACGCTATAATAAGGTACTTGCTATAGTTAATCATGTTCCATACGATCTATTTTTTAAAATATATTACCTACTTATGTGTATGTAGCATGGAACCTACAATTTCCAATTTAATTTTTTGGTAAATTATACGCCGATTTACACTCTTTCCTTCTTGGGTTTACATCACTTTCTTTTACTTTACTATAGTAACATAAGATACATTCATGTTTTGTAATATCAAATTTTTTTTTATGTTCAACAGTGCAGATATAAAGGATTATTGTAAATTCAATGATGTCTTCTCATCCACATACTACCACTCATATACGTCAAACAAGCACAACGCTTCAAAGAATAAGAAATCAAATAATAACGGAAGAACGGCGACGAGAATATCTTTCACGACGACGATCAAACTATCAAAGACGAAGATATGGGATTTCACCCGTAACATCTCCTAATCACTCTACCATGAATGTGTCTAATGTTACTCCCGATTCGCTTGGTCATTATCTATAACATTTTTAATTCACAAATTTCAATATTATTCTCTTATTTATTTTTTTCTACAATTAATAATTATTTTTTGCAGTGGAAAATGCCATCTCCCAACGACAAGAACAACGTAGAATTTCAGATAGACATAGACGACATTTAATGACTGATGATGAAAGGACTACATACTTGGCACGTCGAAGAGCAGCTTATCATAGAAGGACCCAAAATTCTACATCTTCTTCCAATGAAGGTGACAGATTTAAAATATTGTTTCATATTATAAATTTTTTTAAAATATTTTTAAATTACAAACTATTTTGAATTAAAAATTATTTACATGCATAGGTCATGCTTTGAGTTCAGTACCACAAACTTCCCGAGTATGCCCAACAACATACAACACAGATAACTCCATATTCGAAAGCGGCGGCACAAGCACAATTCATATTCAATCTACACGTCGAGATGAAGGTATTTTCTAACATTTGAAAATATTATAGTCTCATAAGTGCACCATATTCCTTTACATGTCTAAACCATGAATCAATAATCACACATTTTAAACATATAATACCTAATTTCACGTACGATTCTACATTATATCATACCAATGACACACAATTAGAGATTTTATTCTATAATCTTAAACAATTGCAGGGAATGATCTTATTCCAAATATTATTGGAAATAATATTACCCGGCGTTCACGTCCCCGACGATATCATAATTTAGCTAGAAATTTTGAAGAGCTTCAACCACATGATCAATTCCTTTTGCTTGATCCAACTAATTGCCCACAATGTCAAGCGGTGTTATTTCACGGTGAAACATCTCAATTCTGTTGTAGAAATGGACGTACAAAATTGGAACAAGTACAATCACCAAGCGAATTACAGGAATTGTTTAGTTTGGAAAATGAAGAAGGCGGACATTTTAGGCAATATATAAGGTCTTACAATCATGTTTTCTCATTCACATCAATGGGGGTTAACATAGACGAAACATTAGCAACCGGTGCAAATGGGATTTATGTATTTCGTGCTCAAGGTACAATATACCATTATATTGGAAGTCTTCTGCCAAATGTAAATAGTAGACCGAGATATTTGCAGGTTTGGATTGTCGATACAGATCATGAAATAGACAACAGACTTCTAGAAAATCGAGAACTGAGAAGAGAGTTGTTGATAAAGATTAAAAATATTCTTGATAAGTACAATCCATTTGTTCACGTGTTCAGGCAAATCGGTCAACGTCATGACATAAGTAATTGTAGACTAATCATCAAGCAACAAAAACCCAATCAACACCAATATAGTCTTCCAACGACATCTGAAGTAGCAGCAGTTATTGTGGACAATGAGGGAATTGAAAACTTGAGTGGTAGGGATATTGTTGTTGAAGGTGTCAACGGACGTCTTACGAATATTCAAGACATAGCAGGCTATTACGATCCTTTACAATATCCTCTTCTTCTACCGTATGGTACATATGGCTGGGATATTAATATTCGGAATAATGATGGAACTCGACTGACATGTTTAGACTATTATGCCTTTGTCTTACAGGTTAGCAAAAATCTAATTAAAATATTATATTAAACTATGATGCATTTAGAAAAAAAAATTTTGTTTTAAAAATATTTTTAACTTCATTGTTTAAATAAAATTTCATTTTAGATAAGAAGAAATTCTACATCACTATTAATACGTGGAGGTCGTTTATTCCAACAATATGTCGTGGACAACAATGTGGAGATCGAAACACACAGACTACGATGGATACGCTCAAATCAACATAATATTCGATCAGAACTTTATCAAGGGCTACAAGATTGTTTAAATGGAGGTGAAAACAATGCAGGTATGTTAAACTAACTATCAATACATTATGTTTGTTGATATAATTGTTATTAAATTATTACATGTTACAACAATCACATAATGCAGGAAATATCGGTCAAAGATTTATACTTCCATCATCTTTCATTGGTAGTCCACGTGATATGTATCAAAGATATCAAGATGCAATGACTTTGGTCCAAACATACGGAAAACCCGACTTAATGTTGACCATGACATGCAATCCACATTGGAAAGAGATCAAAGAGCAACTACTACCTGGTCAACTACCTCAGGACCGTCCAGATCTAATAACAAGGGTGTTCAGATCAAAATTTGAAGAATTTAAAAAGGATATCGTGGATAGAGGAATTTTAGGAAAGGTTCTATCATATTCTTATGTTATCGAGTTCCAAAAGAGGGGATTACCTCATGTACACATGTTGGTAATACTCGAAAACATTGATAAGCTGCGTACTCCAGATGATTTCGATGCAGTTGTGTCTGCTGAAATTCCATCACGTACCGATGAATCCAAACTTTACGAATCAGTTACCCACCACATGATACATGGACCATGTGGATCATTCAATCCCAAGAGTCCATGTATGTCAGATGGTATCTGTAAAAAGAAATTCCCAAAACCTTTTTCATCGTACACTACTATGGGAAATGATTCATACCCTATATATCGAAGACGCGAAGGACCTCCAGTGCCGATAACCACTGACAGTCAAGTAACAATTGATAATGGTTGGGTTGTCCCATACAATCCATGGCTCTTGATGAAGTATGATTGCCATATAAATGTTGAAGTTTGTGGTGGAATAAAATGTGTCAAATACATATACAAATATATTCACAAAGGACCTGATAGGGTGGCATTGGAATTGCGTAATGGGCATAACTCTGATGAAATACAACAATACGTAGATGGAAGGTGGATTTGCGCACCTGAGGCACTATGGAGAATTTATTCATTTGACCTTAGCAGGATGTATCCTTCTGTATTCAGATTACAATTACATCTACCAAATCATCATCCCGTTACTTTCAACTCAGTTCAACGTGTAAGTGATATACTTGCAAACGATGACAATTCAAAGACTATGCTGACAGAATTTTTCAACATGAATTTTGATCCCGCCTTGACAGGAAAGTATTTGTATCGTGAATTCTCACAACACTATCGATGGATAAAAAATCAAAAGAAATGGGCTCCAAGAACAGGAATGAATAAAGTTGTAGGACGAGTATATGTCGTGTCACCATCAGAAGGTGAAAGATTCTATTTGCGTATCCTTCTAAACCATATCAGAGGACCTAGGTCATTTGAAGAATTGAAGACCACTAACGACTTCGTGGGTCTAACGTTTAAAGAGGCTGCTGAAAGACGAGGAATACTTCAACATGATGATTATGTTCGTCAATGTCTTAAAGAAGCATGTTCCGTAAAAATGCCATCCTCATTGCGAAGATTATTTGTATCAATATTGGTTTTTTGTCAACCAACACGAGTTCGAGAACTTTGGGATGAATTCCAACCATACATGTCCGAGGATTATGGTCGGTGAACTTCATCGAATAATTGTTTCATTGCAAATAAACTGTTGCTTGAATTACGAAGGTTGTTACATCATCATAAAAAAAAATCGAAGAGTTTGACTTGCCCTCAATAAGTGTAGAGTTTTTGGATGATTTGCCACTCCATCGAACAATTGAGGATGAGCTTTCTATTCCAATAGCACATGAAGATTTGATCTCTGTTCAATCTTTGAATTATGAACAAAGGCTGGCGTTTGATTCAATCATTCAAACGGTTACGATCATTCAAAACTTTTCTTCATCGATGGTCCAGGTGGAACTGGAAAAACTTTTTTATACCGCTCAATATTAGCTCACCTTAGAAAGAATGGTAAAATTGTGATTGCTGTAGCAACCTCTGGAATAGCCGCTACATTGTTACCGGGTGGAAGAACCGCACATTCACGTCTCAAAATTCCACTTAGGCCAACAAGAGAAACGCTTTGCAGAATTGAAAAACAGAAAGATCTTGCTGAATTAATAAGGTGTGCATCAGCTATAGTGTGGGATGAGGCTCCTATGGCTAATCGTTATGCTTTTCGAATCTGTCAACAAAACTTTTCAAGATGTTATGGAAAACACGTTGCCTTTTGGAGGAAAAACTATGATTTTTGGTGGGGACTTTCGCCAAGTGTTGCCGGTTGTTAAACGAGGATCGATAAGGGATCAAATTGCTGCAAGCATTTCGAGATCGACATTTTGGAAATGTGTCAATATTATTCACCTTCGACAAAATATGAGAGCTGCACAAGATATTGATTTCTCGCAATTACTTTTACGCATTGGTGATGGTAGGCAACCATCAGTAAATGGTGATTTTATAAAACTACCAGAATCGATGATCATACTTTGGGAAGGTGAACAATCAATTTACCAGTTGATAGATTCGATTTTTCCAAGAATGATGGAACATGTGAATGATGCAAATTATATGGTTGACAGAGCCATTATTACACCCAAGAATGTTGATGTGGACAAAATCAATGAGATCCCCATTTCAATATTTCCTGGTAACGAAAGAGAGTACACATCTTGGGATTCTGTGGAAGAAGACAAAAATAACCTGTTCCAAGAAGAGTTTTTGAACTCTCTTACTCCAAGCGGTTTGCCACCACATAGAATTTTAGTAAAAAATGGTTGCCCTATTATGCTATTGAGAAATGTTGCACCCGAACTTGGTCTATGTAATGGGACACGTTTAATATGTCGCAATCTAGGAAAAAACTTCATAGATGCAGAAATCATTACTGGACCTCACAAAGGTATAAGAGATTTTTTGCATCGAATGCCTTTGAAAAGTGAAGATGATTCTGGATTGCCATTTGAGTTGATACGCAAACAATTCCCAATAAGATTGAGTTTTGCTCTCACAATAAACAAAGCACAAGGGCAGACAATACCAAATGTCGGCATATTTCTACGCAATCATGTCTTCAGTCATGGTCAACTCTATGTGGCACTTTCAAGAGGAATATCACAGCAATGCACAAAAATCTTGGTAAAAGATGGCAAATTAGAGCGAAGATCCGGTGTTTATACTAACAATGTTGTTTACAAGGATGTTCTTTTGGCAAATAATGGACCATAAAAAAGTGAGACATTGTGATCTTTGACTTAATAATAACAAAATTTGTTTTATCAGTATTTATAATGCTAATGTAACTTATCTTTATTTGCAGGTCACCACCAGCCTAATTCCACAAATATTGATGATGATAAAGCAATTGGGTCTAATATCAAAATCTTAATTCACATACTCGGAACTCATGTATTGCAACCGTTGGACACATGGTCATATTAAAAAAACCGCACTTTGCTTCTTGGAGGCAAATGGTGGAATTGAAGTTTGCCAAAAGTTACTGAAAATGTATAATAGGTGAGACTTTTACTTCCAACTAATTGAATTGATTGATACTAGGAATTTATCACATTAAATTATCTACTATATAGCACTTCAAATTTCAATATGTTTTTTTCTGCCTTTTCAAATGATTTATTGAAGTTCCTCTTTCCGTTGTAGCTTGAGGCCTATGACGCAGAAGATTGTATCGATGTCAGCAGAAATAATAAAAAAAATGGAAAAAATAAGGATCATTTTAAAAGTTAACCTTTCTTCGTATAGCTAAAGATGGGATATGTATACTAAAAATATGTAGTTCTGTTTTCTGCTCTTGGACATTGAATTATACAAATGATTGTGTCTCTAAGTTTTCTCATGCCGAGCCTAATTTATTGAAAAAAATATGGTGGTGTATTAATGGGAATTCTGAGATAGAAGTTTCATTTTATCTCAGAATTCCCATTAATACACCACCATATTTTTTTCAATAAATTAGGCTCGGCATGAGAAAACTTAGAGACACAATCATTTGTATAATTCAATGTCCAAGAGCAGAAAACTGAACTACATATTTTTAGTATACATACCTCATCTTTAGCTATACGAAGAAATGTTAACTTTTAAATGATCCTTATTTTTTCCATTTTTTTTATTATTTCTGCTGACATCGCTACAATCTTCTGCGTCACAGGCCTCAAGCTAGAACGGAAAGAGGAACTTAAATAAATCATTTGAAAAGGCAGAAAAAAACATATTGAAATTTGAAGTGCTATATAGTAGATAATTTAATGTGATAAATTCCTAGTATCAATCAATTCAATTAGTTGGAAGTAAAAGTCTCACCTATTATACATTTTCAGTAACTTTTGGCAAACTTCAATTCCACCATTTGCCTCCAAGAAGCAAAGTGCAGTTTTTTTAATATGACCATGTGTCCAACGGTTGCAATACATGAGTTCCGAGTATGTGAATTAAGATTTTGATATTAGACCCAATTGCTTTATCATCATCAATATTTGTGGAATTAGGCTGGTGGTGACCTGCAAATAAAGATAAGTTACATTAGCATTATAAATACTGATAAAACAAATTTTGTTATTATTAAGTCAAAGATCACAATGTCTCACTTTTTTATGGTCCATTATTTGCCAAAAGAACATCCTTGTAAACAACATTTTTAGTATAAACACCGGATCTTCGCTCTAATTTGCCATCTTTTACCAAGATTTTTGTGCATTGCTGTGATATTCCTCTTGAAAGTGCCACATAGAGTTGACCATGACTGAAGACATGATTGCGTAGAAATATGCCGACATTTGGTATTGTCTGCCCTTGTGCTTTGTTTATTGTGAGAGCAAAACTCAATCTTATTGGGAATTGTTTGCGTATCAACTCAAATTGCAATCCAGAATCATCTTCACTTTTCAAAGGCATTCGATGCAAAAAATATCTTATACCTTTGTGAGGTCCAGTAATGATTTCTGCATCTATGAAGTTTTTTCCTAGATTGCGACATATTAAACGCGTCCCATTACATAGACCAAGTTCGGGTGCAACATTTCTCAATAGCATAATAGGGCAACCATTTTTTAATAAAATTCTATGTGGTGGCAAACCGCTTGGAGTAAGAGAGTTCAAAAACTCTTCTTGGAACAGGTTATTTTTGTCTTCTTCCACAGAATCCCAAGATGTGTACTCTCTTTCGTTACCAGGAAATATTGAAATGGGGATCTCATTGATTTTGTCCACATCAACATTCTTGGGTGTAATAATGGCTCTGTCAACCATATAATTTGCATCATTCACATGTTCCATCATTCTTGGAAAAATCGAATCTATCAACTGGTAAATTGATTGTTCACCTTCCCAAAGTATGATCATCGATTCTGGTAGTTTTATAAAATCACCATTTACTGATGGTTGCCTACCATCACCAATGCGTAAAGTAATTGCGAGAAATCAATATCTTGTGCAGCTCTCATATTTTGTCGAAGGTGAATAATATTGACACATTTCCAAAATGTCGATCTCGAAATGCTTGCAGCAATTTGATCCCTTATCGATCCTCGTTTAACAACCGGCAACACTTGGCGAAAGTCCCCACCAAAAATCATAGTTTTTCCTCCAAAAGGCAACGTGTTTTCCATAACATCTTGAAAAGTTTTGTTGACAGATTCGAAAAGCATAACGATTAGCCATAGGAGCCTCATCCCACACTATAGCTGATGCACACCTTATTAATTCAGCAAGATCTTTCTGTTTTTCAATTCTGCAAAGCGTTTCTCTTGTTGGCCTAAGTGGAATTTTGAGACGTGAATGTGCGGTTCTTCCACCCGGTAACAATGTAGCGGCTATTCCAGAGGTTGCTACAGCAATCACAATTTTACCATTCTTTCTAAGGTGAGCTAATATTGAGCGGTATAAAAAAGTTTTTCCAGTTCCACCTGGACCATCGATGAAGAAAAGTTTTGAATGATCGTAACCGTTTGAATGATTGAATCAAACGCCAGCCTTTGTTCATAATTCAAAGATTGAACAGAGATCAAATCTTCATGTGCTATTGGAATAGAAAGCTCATCCTCAATTGTTCGATGGAGTGGCAAATCATCCAAAAACTCTACACTTATTGAGGGCAAGTCAAACTCTTCGATTTTTTTTTATGATGATGTAACAACCTTCGTAATTCAAGCAACAGTTTATTTGCAATGAAACAATTATTCGATGAAGTTGACCGACCATAATCCTCGGACATGTATGGTTGGAATTCATCCCAAAGTTCTCGAACTCGTGTTGGTTGACAAAAAACCAATATTGATACAAATAATCTTCGCAATGAGGATGGCATTTTTACGGAACATGCTTCTTTAAGACATTGACGAACATAATCATCATGTTGAAGTATTCCTCGTCTTTCAGCAGCCTCTTTAAACGTTAGACCCACGAAGTCGTTAGTGGTCTTCAATTCTTCAAATGACCTAGGTCCTCTGATATGGTTTAGAAGGATACGCAAATAGAATCTTTCACCTTCTGATGGTGACACGACATATACTCGTCCTACAACTTTATTCATTCCTGTTCTTGGAGCCCATTTCTTTTGATTTTTTATCCATCGATAGTGTTGTGAGAATTCACGATACAAATACTTTCCTGTCAAGGCGGGATCAAAATTCATGTTGAAAAATTCTGTCAGCATAGTCTTTGAATTGTCATCGTTTGCAAGTATATCACTTACACGTTGAACTGAGTTGAAAGTAACGGGATGATGATTTGGTAGATGTAATTGTAATCTGAATACAGAAGGATACATCCTGCTAAGGTCAAATGAATAAATTCTCCATAGTGCCTCAGGTGCGCAAATCCACCTTCCATCTACGTATTGTTGTATTTCATCAGAGTTATGCCCATTACGCAATTCCAATGCCACCCTATCAGGTCCTTTGTGAATATATTTGTATATGTATTTGACACATTTTATTCCACCACAAACTTCAACATTTATATGGCAATCATACTTCATCAAGAGCCATGGATTGTATGGGACAACCCAACCATTATCAATTGTTACTTGACTGTCAGTGGTTATCGGCACTGGAGGTCCTTCGCGTCTTCGATATATAGGGTATGAATCATTTCCCATAGTAGTGTACGATGAAAAAGGTTTTGGGAATTTCTTTTTACAGATACCATCTGACATACATGGACTCTTGGGATTGAATGATCCACATGGTCCATGTATCATGTGGTGGGTAACTGATTCGTAAAGTTTGGATTCATCGGTACGTGATGGAATTTCAGCAGACACAACTGCATCGAAATCATCTGGAGTACGCAGCTTATCAATGTTTTCGAGTATTACCAACATGTGTACATGAGGTACTCGATAACATAAGAATATGATAGAACCTTTCCTAAAATTCCTCTATCCACGATATCCTTTTTAAATTCTTCAAATTTTGATCTGAACACCCTTGTTATTAGATCTGGACGGTCCTGAGGTAGTTGACCAGGTAGTAGTTGCTCTTTTATCTCTTTCCAATGTGGATTGCATGTCATGGTCAACATTAAGTCGGGTTTTCCGTATGTTTGGACCAAAGTCATTGCATCTTGATATCTTTGATACATATCACGTGGACTACCAATGAAAGATGATGGAAGTATAAATCTTTGACCGATATTTCCTGCATTATGTGATTGTTGTAACATGTAATAATTTAATAACAATTATATCAACAAACATAATGTATTGATAGTTAGTTTAACATACCTGCATTGTTTTCACCTCCATTTAAACAATCTTGTAGCCCTTGATAAAGTTCTGATCGAATATTATGTTGATTTGAGCGTATCCATCGTAGTCTGTGTGTTTCGATCTCCACATAGTTGTCCACGACATATTGTTGGAATAAACGACCTCCACGTATTAATAGTGATGTAGAATTTCTTCTTATCTAAAATGAAATTTTATTTAAACAATGAAGTTAAAAATATTTTTAAAACAAAATTTTTTTTTCTAAATGCATCATAGTTTAATATAATATTTTAATTAGATTTTTGCTAACCTGTAAGACAAAGGCATAATAGTCTAAACATGTCAGTCGAGTTCCATCATTATTCCGAATATTAATATCCCAGCCATATGTACCATACGGTAGAAGAAGAGGATATTGTAAAGGATCGTAATAGCCTGCTATGTCTTGAATATTCGTAAGACGTCCGTTGACACCTTCAACAACAATATCCCTACCACTCAAGTTTTCAATTCCCTCATTGTCCACAATAACTGCTGCTACTTCAGATGTCGTTGGAAGACTATATTGGTGTTGATTGGGTATTTTGTTGCTTGATGATTAGTCTACAATTACTTATGTCATGACGTTGACCGATTTGCCTGAACACGTGAACAAATGGATTGTACTTATCAAGAATATTTTTAATCTTTATCAACAACTCTCTTCTCAGTTCTCGATTTTCTAGAAGTCTGTTGTCTATTTCATGATCTGTATCGACAATCCAAACCTGCAAATATCTCGGTCTACTATTTACATTTGGCAGAAGACTTCCAATATAATGGTATATTGTACCTTGAGCACGAAATACATAAATCCCATTTGCACCGGTTGCTAATGTTTCGTCTATGTTAACCCCCATTGATGTGAATGAGAAAACATGATTGTAAGACCTTATATATTGCCTAAAATGTCCGCCTTCTTCATTTTCCAAACTAAACAATTCCTGTAATTCGCTTGGTGATTGTACTTGTTCCAATTTTGTACGTCCATTTCTACAACAGAATTGAGATGTTTCACCGTGAAATAACACCGCTTGACATTGTGGGCAATTAGTTGGATCAAGCAAAAGGAATTGATCATGTGGTTGAAGCTCTTCAAAATTTCTAGCTAAATGATGATATCGTCGGGGACGTGAACGCCGGGTAATATTATTTCCAATAATATTTGGAATAAGATCATTCCCTGCAATTGTTTAAGGTTATAGAATAAAATCTCTAATTGTGTGTCATTGGTATGATATAATGTAGAATCGTACGTGAAATTAGGTATTATATGTTTAAAATGTGTGATTATTGATTCATGGTTTAGACATGTAAAGGAATATGGTGCACTTATGAGACTATAATATTTTCAAATGTTAGAAAATACCTTCATCTCGACGTGTAGATTGAATATGAATTGTGCTTGTGCCGCCGCTTTCGAATATGGAGTTATCTGTGTTGTATGTTGTTGGGCATACTCGGGAAGTTTGTGGTACTGAACTCAAAGCATGACCTATGCATGTAAATAATTTTTAATTCAAAATAGTTTGTAATTTAAAAATATTTTTAAAAAATTTATAATATGAAACAATATTTTAAATCTGTCACCTTCATTGGAAGAAGAGGTAGAATTTTGGGTCCTTCTATGATAAGCTGCTCTTCGACGTGCCAAGTATGTAGTCCTTTCATCATCAGTCATTAAATGTCGTCTATGTCTATCTGAAATTCTACGTTGTTCTTGTCGTTGGGAGATGGCATTTTCCACTGCAAAAAATAATTATTAATTGTAGAAAAAAATAAATAAGAGAATAATATTGAAATTTGTGAATTAAAAATGTTATAGATAATGACCAAGCGAATCGGGAGTAACATTAGACACATTCATGGTAGAGTGATTAGGAGATGTTACGGGTGAAATCCCATATCTTCGTCTTTGATAGTTTGATCGTCGTCGTGAAAGATATTCTCGTCGCCGTTCTTCCGTTATTATTTGATTTCTTATTCTTTGAAGCGTTGTGCTTGTTTGACGTATATGAGTGGTAGTATGTGGATGAGAAGACATCATTGAATTTACAATAATCCTTTATATCTGCACTGTTGAACATAAAAAAAAATTTGATATTACAAAACATGAATGTATCTTATGTTACTATAGTAAAGTAAAAGAAAGTGATGTAAACCCAAGAAGGAAAGAGTGTAAATCGGCGTATAATTTACCAAAAAATTAAATTGGAAATTGTAGGTTCCATGCTACATACACATAAGTAGGTAATATATTTTAAAAAATAGATCGTATGGAACATGATTAACTATAGCAAGTACCTTATTATAGCGTGAATGCCATATAGTAAATTGAGTTGGTGCCGTGATAAAATGGAATGAAGGGTCTCTAGTACCATCCTAAGTCACATAATCCTCCTACCCCCCTCCACGCACTGGCGCTCCGGCCGCGAACTGGCGAACTCGGTGCGCGTGCGGCGCATTAAGGCGACTTAAGAATTTCTAGTTCGCGCTTTAAGAATTTCTAGTTCGCGCACTAAGATTTTATAATTCGCGCACTAAGATTTCCTAATTCGCGCACTAAGATTTCCTAATTCACGCATTAAGATTTACTAAGTCGCGCACTAAGTTACTAAGTCTTGTTAATCCTCCTTAATTCTCCGGTTTTTTTTTTTTTTGTAATTATAAAAAAAATTCTTCGATTTTGGGTTTAGATGAATTTTTATGGTTTCTAGGTATTTCGGGTTGGTAAGAAAATTATATTATATGGTAAATAGATAGATAATGAATCATGAAAAGATATAATAACATATGAAAGATTAAAATATGTGATAAAAGAAAGTATGATAAATCTGTGATTTTGTAACATTTTGCGGAGTAAATAATAATAAATTTGATATCTTAGTTTTTTGCATGAAAATTAATAGAATGAACTTTATAAATAAAACTTTTTATTTTTATTGAGTTAATTTAAATGTTTATATTAGTCATTTCATAAAGTAATAATATAAGTCTCCGGAAATAATATGAGTCATTTTTAATAAATTCATACTATTACCAAACATGTTGAAATAAATATGAACAATTTGGTTTCATTTTTCAAATTCGTTATTTTATATCTTAAAATAAAACAAAACTTTAATACTTCATTTCTATTTCTACAATATATTTTTCGGAGAATTCTTACTAGACGAACGATCAAATACAAGATTCAAATTACGTTGTATCACTGGCTATAACATTTTTGTAAAGCTGCAAATGTTAGATTCTTCAATAAAATCTAATTTTAATGCTTTTTAAGAATGGTAAAGCTGCAAACACCAAAGTTGTTAAGAACTTCATATTGTAAATTTGTAAATAATATAATAATGATGTGAGTTTGTTAAATATGATGTATATTATGTATGTTTAACTTCATTTCATCAGTGTGTATGTATATTTATTTATTTATTTATTAATTTTTAATAGGCGCATTAAGGCGCACCCGCACTCAAATTTTTTGCAAATTGACGCACTCACGCATCCGCATCCGCATCCGCATCCGCTCCCGCATCCGACTTATGTGACTTAGGTACCATCTATGCTTTTAAAAGGACAATTCCATCCGTTCAACTATGATTTATCAGCTGACAAAACAAAGACGTTTCCAAATGTATCGAGACTATAAATGAATTAGGAAAAATTACATCACTAACAAATTGAATTTTAAAAACATAACATGACAGCCGATGAATCAAAGTATCAAACTGAGTCCTAAAAATTCAAAATGCCCTACTCAAAAAGTGCTGAACTCAAAAGTCGAAAGAACGATTCACCAAAATCAGCAAACACTGCAACAAATTTTATATAAAAAAAAAAAACAGAACCTGCATAAAATTTATTCTTCATAAACCATTTTTCCTCTGTCCTTGGTTTGAGTGTTATTTCTCAGCTTCACTTCTTGGTAGCTACTATCTTTCTCAGCAAACTACACTGTAGATAAAAGCAATAAAAAACATACAATGAAAAAATATAAGAACAAATAAAATAAATAAACTAAAGTAACGTATGGATAAAAGAAAATAAATTACATAAACATGAACAATCAATAGAAAGAGAAGTCGTCGACCAATTAATTGCTGTCTAAATTTTGTACCTAAAAAAGATTGTTCCTTTGTTGGTGGGTGTTCATGATTCGTAGGTTTTGCCGCCCAAGAGAAGATATTTACTTGGGCAATAAAATAAAATTAACCATCATGAGTGCATACATATTTCACGATGAATACCTAAATTTAGAGAGAAGTTCATTTGAAAATGAAATTTATGAGAGAAGTTGGATAGACGTTGATTAATAATTAATCCACTATTAATTCTACATATTCATCCCCATGGGACATGTCAAGCAGGAGCTAGCTAATCCCAATAGTCTTCTTAATAATATATTTTATTACACACACGCAATGAGTTATGTGTATAAAATAATTGATGTAGTTTGAGGGAGGGGAAAACATATGCTTATAAGTTTTGTCCAATTTTTTTACTATAAGATGTAATCAAAATACACAAACTGAGTGAAGATCCCATAAATAAAAATTTCAACTCAATTATCATAAATTTATCCAAACAATAATCAGTTAGAAAATTTGAAACATTGAAATAAGAAAGTATAACAATGACAAAGGTAAATAAACCCAAATAATACGAACTTCGCAAGTGAACGAATTCATGCTGGGGTGTTTACGAAATAATGACAAAATAAACAAATTGAAAAGGAGAAACAATACATGAAGAATTAGAAGTTGGGCGATTTTGAAGTAAAAGGTATGGAGCAGCGGAGCAATCAACAAATCCCCGGCTTCTTGTCACGCGTATACGTATAAATCAAGTTGCAACATCAACAAAAAAATTCGCAGGTGCATTATTATCCCATACTAAAGCCATCCATTAAACTCTAATATTTAAAACACAAATCCCATAAAAAAAAATACACCCAAATAAACATTAAAACCAAGTCAATAAAACTAAAAACATAGTTGGAACTCATTTCCTATCATTGTTGTGATACTTATAAAAAGGTGTATGCATGTATTTTTATCAATCTGTTGTGATAAGGGTCACACAAATATTTAGCAAAAAAAATCATGAAAGCGGTCTGAAATGATAGTTTTAGTAAAGATTTAAAAAAGTAAGCAAATATAAAAAAAGTAATCAAATATTAAAAGAAAAAAAGAGCAAATGGATGAACAAAATAAAGTAGCTACAGACCATGTTGGAGTAAAGACTATGGTCATTTGCGGCTAAGAAGAGATTCAACTAAATAATATGAGGAAGACATTGAAACAATGCAATCCCATGGTGTTAATGCTTACCGGTTCTCAAATTCTTGGAGCAAAGTTATTCCTAGTATGTGTAGTGCACTCTGAGAATATTATGCCAAGATGTGATATGCAGATATGCACTTTATAAGTTTGTTGTTTTAACCTTGTAATTCAAATCAACAATATGTTTAAATGGATATAAGATAAGGTTCAATGTATGAATTAAGCCTTTTGTGAATATTAACCATTATTAAAATTCACAAAGAGTTCAGGCAAAACTCATGAAAATCATGTTTTTGTTGACCTACTATAAAAGGCCAACATAAATAAACTTCGGCGCATTGATCATTGATCACTCAAAAGTAATAGCATTTATATCATAAGTTAAAAACAATATTTCTATCAAATACACACTGGTGTAATTAACTGAAGATAAAACTAAAGAATCAGAACTGGTACACGGTAACTTTTAAGGTTTCTACCACATGTTGTTCATTAAAATTATTGTCGTTGTTAGAAATTGGAGTGAATCTATCACCTACGAATAGTAACACCAAAATCAAGCAATCATGATTGATAACCTGGAAGATGAACCCCCTAAAATATGCTTCCAGTTTTCTGCAAGAAGATTGATTTATGTAGTGGTTTGTGGACAAATTATATTCCATAACTTCACATCAGAAAGACAAAACACAGATCAATAAAGTAAAAACATGGGAAATGGAGAATAACAAACAATTTTACTGAAAAATTAAAAAAACATCAACTAAAAGAACAGGGAAAAAAGGGTAACCTTCGAAGCGTCACCGCCAATGTAATATAAATTGACAATGACATACTAAATCAGCGAGAGACTCTTCTGAAATCAGCAACCTTCATCCCACGAAAAGATTCATTTTTTTCAATATTCAATCAAGAATCCACCGAAAACCCACAATTTCCTCTCCAATATCTGGAAAACACAAAACCCAACAACCAAATCGAGGATATTTGAAGATAATGATATGTATCTGCAGTCTTATTACGAAAAGATTTTTGAATGTTTTAAATAAAATCAACACATAATACCATTCTTGAAATTATAGTTTCGAAATCAATAGATTTGAACATTCCACTAACCACCTCAATCACAAAATACAAACAATGATATCACTTTGACAGTAATGATAAAATGTGAATTTCCCTGATTACAACACAAATAATTCAAGAATCGGATCAATATACATACCAGAGAAACGACAATGAATTTACGTGATGGATCAGCGATTTTCACATTATTTTCAATTAAGAAAAAAAAGGAGGAAACTAAGATCTGAGCCAATAAATTGAATACATTAAAATAGATTCAACTATTAGTACATGGAGAGATCCGAGTTTACCGCATGGAGAGATTAATTTATTTCCCTACTCTGCGGTATACGGGTAGACGTTGAGATTTGGGTGAATCGACCGATGCTGTACCGAGCAATTTCTTCCACAGAACCCGCAAATGTAAAGCAATGAAATTGGAGCGTGAGAGTGGGAGAAGGAGATTATAGATCGATGCTTATACCGGAGCAATTTTCGAATGTGGGTAGACGTTGAGATTTGGGTGAATCTATCGTAAAAAAAATGGAAAAAAAAAATATATTTACAAATCAAACATTTGTATGATTTTGATTGAGAAGAAGGAGAGGGAATGCACTTTCGCGAAGGTGGGCAAAGCGAAGGTGATTCAGGATGGGATGATGGAGCAAGCGAAGCGTGAGATCTTTGTGAAAAAGGCTTTACCATTTAGGGAAGAAAATGGGTTTATCTGAATGTGAAACATGGAGAGATGAATGCAAGAGAAGGCATGGGAAGGAGTCAGAAATCACGAAGAAAGAGCAGTGAAACTGGTGGGTTGTGGAGATATTTTGGAATTGGGGTGAGAGAGATGGTAGGCTAATTTGTAGGGTTAATTATATTTTAATATTTTGTTTGGACCCTTTTGCCCCCTCAGTAGTAGATATCAAAGTTATTTTGATTGGGCAATATAGTAATCTGACATTGGTTCATTTGGTACGGACCAAGGTAGTTTTTATAAGGTATTTAGGTATTATAATATAGTAAAGATACTAGCGACCGACGCACACGCGTTGCGTGTGTAACGTAATACATGAGATATACGCGTTGATTTTGTTTAACAAAATATTAGAGTGTAGAAAGGCCGATACGGTGATGGAACAGAGATTCGATGCTTAATGAAACAGAGATTCGATGCTCTTCTATGGACACCTCGAAGAAGATAAGTTCGGATAGAAAGTAAAATTGTGCGTGCTCGGATTAACTTGAAATATAATGTGAACAGAGTAATTAAGATAGTTTTAAGTGCAATAACTAATAAAAAATCAAACCTATAACAATAACGAAGTTGAGAATAAGCAAAAAAACTAATAAAACATTATTCCGAAAAAACCAAAAAAAGGAAAGAAAAATGAAATCATTGAACATCACCCATCTCCTTTACAACGTTACCTTCCAATTCATTGCAGCTTCCTCTTCCATCCCTTTTTAACACCCTATTTATAGACACTGTGGATACAACAATAAAAATATGAGAATTGAGAATGGTGAGAGCGGAAAGACAACGGAAGTGGAAAGAAGCCTTCCAATTGAACCAATAATGAAACGAATAAATACTAAGAAAAAAACTGCTACATGTGCAGAAAAAATTGGAAACTGCAATGGGGAAGTTAATTCGGATGCGACCATAATTGAGGAGTACATATTTGACGGAGAAAAACGGTGGTAGTCGTTGATTCATTCAAGTTAACAAAAAAATTATTAAGTGAATCCAAACTACATAACCTATTCAGAAATGACGGGGAATGATGACTTGAGGGAGAAATGGTATACAGTTTTGAAATCATTAAGTGATAGAGATCTATTTCAAGAATTTATACAAAGTATGTAATCATTCAAAGACAAAGAGAACGAATGCTGACTCTATAACCATCGGGTAAAAAACATCATAAAAAATGAGTTGAAGCTATTGATTAAAATTGGACAAAAAAAATTCATTTTCGTAAATATAGTGAAATCTAATTCTGCACAAATGTAGTGAACAGTTTTTGCAACCTCGAGTATTTCTTGATATGCGCTGAATCAAATTGTCACATTGTGAGAAGGAAACACGTCACATAATAATGAGGCTTCCTAAAAGAAGTTATCTTTTAGGCAAGACATAGTAAAGGTTAGGTTAAACTAAAAATAAGAAAATCTCATATGCTCTCTCTGTGTTGTAATTAATGAAAATAAGTAATAAAAATCAACGACAATAGGACTGTAAATTTTTAGTTTCTTAATTGCATTTTGTTGAGCCTTAAACGCATGGTTGTGTTTAATGCGCTAAATTATCCCCGGTCAATCTTTGAGTTTTGATGATCAACAAAACTTGTGTTTGTTATACTAATGCATCTACTTAGTGTGCAGATTAAGTGATGAAAAGTGGATTGGAATGATGATTTTCAAGTGTGTGCAATCTGGTCTGGATCGCCACAGGCGATGGTGATCATCGCCCCAGGCGATGGGTGTCAGGCCAGGCATCGCCACGCACATCGACAGAAGCGATGGCTAGGCGAGCATGCAGGGAAGATCGCCCCAGGCGATGGTGACCAACGCCTGAGGCGATGGCAGCCACAAGGACTTCGCCCCAGCACATCGACTGAAGCGACGCCGAGGCTTGGCGCGGCATGCGCGCAGGGAGAATCGCCCGATGGCGATGACACGAACGCCTGAGGCGATGGGCTGAACGCCTGAGGCGTGTGGAGATCGTTTGAGGCGATGCATGATTTCAGGCTGCTGAAGCTACGGCATTGGGATTTGACTGGATCGCCTGAGGCGATCCAGCGATCGCCTGAGGCGATCCGTGATTTTTGCTGACCGTTGGGGCGCGGCGATGGTGATCGCCTGAGGCGATGTCCGAGGCGATCTTGGAGTGATTTCAGCCTTATGAGTAGCAACGGCTAGTAGGAGCCTAGGGGGCCTTCTACACTATAAATAGGGATGCTTTGTAGCATTTTGAAGCTAAGAAACAAGTCTACAAACTATACCAAAGCTTTGATTATAAATTCTTGAATAGCATTACAAACTCCATACATTGTTGTTGTATTGGAGCTAGTAATTGTTTTCATTTGTAATCTCGTTGGTCTTCGTGTGAGTACACCAAAGTTGG